>JAOXOE010000405.1:42828023-42838525 GCA_028565055.1 Phoeniculus purpureus
CAGGATGTTTTCTTTCCTTCATAAAAGCACAAACCTGTAAGTCTGAAAATTCTACTAATTTTCAAACCACGATAGCTGGACATGAGGAAAAGTTCTTGAATCTGAAGGTGGTGGATCTCTGGTACAGGTTGCCCAGAGAGGTGGGGGAAGCCCTGGAGACATTGCAGGTCAGGCTTGATGGGGAGCAATCTGTTCTAGTTAGAGATGTCCTGGCTGGCTGTAATTGTGTAGGACCTTTGGATGTCCCTTCCAACCCAACACATTCTGTGATTCTATTCTGTGGTTCCAGTGGTCTTTCCTTCTGGGTACTGCAGTGCTCCTGCTGCCCTTGATGCCTGACACTGAGTGTAGCCTTCTGTTGGTTATTGCTTCAGCTGAGAGATTTGGGGAAACCTTGGGCCACTGGTGGGCCTGGCCTGGAGCCTCTATCATTTCCAAGAATCTTAGAGGGGTTTAGGAAAAATGTTTTTACTTTTTCCCCTTTGTTTCTACAACTTCCATGGACCCTTCAGGTTTGTTTGACACAATGGCTGGAAGTAGAGAAGCAGAGTATTTATTTCACATGCTTGCTTTCTTGCCTCCTGGCTGCAGCACTGCTCATCTGCTATCAACAAGACTTCAGGACTTTGAAGCTGCTGATTTTGGTTTTGTGGCTAAACAGAGTTTATTAAATGGCAATTTGTCACACTGAAGTGAGACCACTCTTTGACTTGTCGTAAATTGATCTTTCCACTTCAGGTTTTGTTCTGAAGGCTTTATGAACAAAGATACGTGTTTCTTTTCTTCCATGTCTTGAGAATTAGCAGCTCACCCTTTTACAAGTAGCTCAACAGAAAATTGGCTGAAGTAGTTGTTACTGGTAACAAATACCCAGAGTTTGGCTATGTTTTTTAAAACAAAAATACTTCCTCCAAACAGAAGTGCTCATCTGTTGTTTGTGGAGTTGTGGCTTTTCCTTGCCTTCTTCTTGCTTTCTATTATTGTCTTGGGAGTATCTTTTTGTTTTTCTGGCGTGGGAGTGGAGAGGGTGTGGAGCATGTTCCACTTTGAACTCTTGTCTGCAAGCTCTTACCAAGATCAGCGTCAAGCTTTACCCAGTATACCCTTTCTGCTACAGCATGACTCGTTGTCTTGCCCTTTGTGTTTTCTCCCATGAAATCTCAAGACTTTAAAATACTTTATGAGCTGCAGTCTTGGGCAGACCTTGATAGAAGCAAGAAATTACTTCATGCTAACCCAATGTAAAGAAAGAAGTTTAGCACATTGATAGATGTGCCAACAATTAAATGAGTCATAGCAAGATGGTCAGTTCTACAAATAAGATGCTGCAAATTGGAACGTGTTTCCCACAAGTATAACATGGTATTGATGGCTGTCTGTAAGCCATTGGCTTTGTGCTTCTGTGCCCTACAATACACATAAACATTGAGCAGGTTTTTTTGCAAAACTCCATGTTGAGATCAGATACTGGTTTCCCATAACCCAGTCTAGTTTAAAGCTCTCTCAGTGAGCCAGCTGAACTCATTAGCAAGAATCCTTTCCTCTCTTTGAGCCAGCTCAACTCTGTCAGTACTCAACAGGCCCAGTGCCCTGTAAACCTCCCCATGATCAAACAATCATAAATCCCACTCCTGACACCAGTGTCTGAGCCATGTGTAGATCTGGTGAGATTTTTCTTTCATTTCAGTGTTCTTCTCTGCCGCTGAATGGATTGAGACACCACCTGTGTCCTAAATCCCTTAAGCAGTTGCCCCAGTGCCCTGAAGTCCCTTTAGCTTGATGTTGTGTTTCTTGACTTGGTCTAGGGGATCCTGCTGTGGCAGGGGGATTGGACTAGATGATCTTTTGAGATCCCTTCCAATCCCTAATGTTCTGTGGTACTGTGACTCTGTAGCAAACCAGCATAAAATTCTTATTCTTCAAGAGAATGAATTAAAGAACTGCTCTTAAATGCAGGAGGTGCCCAGGAATGTTCCAGTGAAACAGAGAAGGCTTTTTCAGTAGCCTTTGCATAGTATTTTGCTTCTATGTCATAGGGAAGCAATTGAGAAATGGTTATCTATATTCAGAAATGGCTATTGAGAGATGGTAGTCTCTCGGTATACTTTCCTACCTGTTTCAAGTGCTTCATTCAAAATCCTTCACAGTCCTTGCAATCTGTGTTTGTGATTATAATTTATACCTCATGCTGGAGTTTCTTTTTGTTTCTGGGTCGTTACTGGAGGCAATACGAGGAGACATGACTTTAAGGCACGGGAGCCCAGCTGTGAGTAAGATGTGCTGTTCTAGACTGTGCTATGCCTGGAAGATAACAGAAGGGGGAAAAAAAGGAGAGATTGGGTTTTTTGAAGGATCCTAGCAGGCTGGTCATATTTTTTAATGTTGATTTATATTGTTGGGATTTATGAGGATGGTGGGAATGGTCCAAGATGTGTTTGATGCACTGTTCATCTGTCAGCATTCCTTTTATTTGGGTTATGGTAATTTATGTGAATTCTGACGCATTGGATATTATATGGATCCGATAATTATAAAATAGAGCAGGAAAGCCTGATGGAAATGACAAAGAGGCAGAAATATTATTTGTCTAATACAAATGGGAAAGAGAAATCTGAGTGGAAGGACGTAAGAAATAATGCTAGCAGTATTTCTTTACAGTTACAACATTCACAGTCTGTCCTAGACTGACACATCTGAAACAAAAACCATATTATAATACTTAGAAGGATGTGTGATGCACTTCTTGTAGCTCATGCATGACGATGCAAACACGGATGAGACAGATATGTATCTGTGTACATCTGTCAGTCAAAGCATACCAAAATAGAACATGATCCAGAACAGACACTATGGATCTGGTTAACAGATTGAACAGTTACAGCATTTTCCTTGTTGACTTCTTGGCTCAGTGTTCATCCTTCTTGCCACCTAGCCTGATAGCTTTATCCTACTCTAAAGGCCCCACAAGAAGGTTCAATGACGGACTACAGCTTAAAGTGTGATGAGAAGATGCTGGTGTTTGCTATGTACAGGCCAGGGGAATATTTTCGTTTCTGGTGTAGGATTCTGTATAATGGATGCATTTTCTCTTAATGTATCTTAATGATAAATTTATTCCTCTACTTTTTGTGTTGCCAAGATCCAGTCTGTGCTTTCACATTCTCCCCATAGTTCTCTCCCTTGCACATTTTTCATTTGTTTTCTCACTTGTGCTAATATCCTACATTCACCCCCTGCTATTCTCTTCTCACTTCATCCCATCTGTTTCTCTTTTCTACTTGACCACGCTGTCAGTACAGTTCTTCCTGGATCTGCTATCCTTTCTAAATGGTACTGCAACATCTGTTTTCTGTGCTGACAATGCTCAGGGGTCATGTTTGCTAACTTGGTTCTGTCTTCTCTGCCACCTCCTACCTCTTTGGTTTTCACGTGCGTTCATAAAATCATCTTTGTTGTCCTTCATCAGACTTGCTCCAGTATGTCCATATACTCCTAGTGCTAGGGAGCCCAGAACTGGAGAGAGTGCTCCAGGTGTGCTCTTAACTGGTGCTGAGTAGAGGGGAGTAATAACTTCCCTTGATCAGTGGACAACCCTCTTCCTAACACAGAGCAGCCTTTCTCACAAGGGCATGTTGCTGGCTTGTGTTCAAGGATGACCAAGACTCTAAGGGCCCTTTTTGCCAAGCTGCTTTGTAGATGGTGCGTTCCCAGCCTGTACTGGTGCATATTCCTTGCCAGGTGCAGGATTTCAATGTTCCTTTTTTGGACTTGCCCAAGAGGCTGCACAATGACCTGATGGATTAATCACTCTTCCCAACTTTGCACCATCTGCAAACGTTCTGAGGATGCCCTCTGTCCCACCCTGGTCATTGCTGAAGATATTAAGCAGTATTGGCTACCAGCATTGAGGATACATTACTACTGGCTGGCCTCTAGCTGAACTTCATGCCACTGATCACAGCTCTCCAAGCATAGCAGGTCAGACAGTTTTCAGTCTGCCTCACCAACTGTTTCAGCAGTGTGTCCATGAGATAGTTATGAGAGAGTCCAAGGTTTTGCTTAAAGCAGAGATTGAGCTAAGAAAACTGGTGAATTTGTGCAATAACTTAGTAGCAAAATACGTCTCCTGGTTACTAAGAGATTCCATTAAGATGAAAAATGAAAGTTGTGATTTATATGTTCATTGCTCAGTGAGACAGAAGTATCTACTGCAAATTTAATGCTTATTTATTTATCAGCCAGTTGGCTGCTGAAAAGAATCTGGCTACAGTTTTCATAACACAACGTAAGGCTTCTCTAAATGTAAACCAGCTACTAGTTCTGAACTTGGGTTGCAGAAGGACAGACTGCTTCACTGTGGTCTTCACCGTGGGCTAGAATGGAACACCACCTTTCCCTCCTTCAGTCACCTTAGTGTTGATCTTGGTGTTGCAGAGTTGTTTCTCTCACATATGCTTGGAGAACTGGTTGAATTGACATCCCTGGATGAGTTTCAATATAATGTAGGTGTGGTGTGTAAGGACGTGGTTTAGCAGTGGGCTTGGTAGGGTTGGGTTAATGGTTAGACTTGACGATCTTGAAGGTCTTTTTCCAACCTGAAAGATTCTATGATCTTAATGATATTGTCAACACAGCTACAATACGTAATACTGGACAGTTACTGGACACTCCCCAACACCCTCACTGCAGAAAAGTTAAATATACAACAGTTAGAATCCTGAGGGAAACTGTGCTGAGTGTTACATGGTTCCTGTGTCTTTGCAGAGGGGAACAGGATTGGTTTTGTTCTTTTATCTGCTCTTTGTTTTTTATTCTCTGTTTTGAATCAGTCATGTTAGACACTACTTAGAAAATACCCGTGTGTAGCTCATAGTTTTGTCTCCAAGTATGGTTCTACTAAATTGTTTTTAAGCTCTAGGATGTTCAATATTCTGTATATCAGGAGTATCAAAGGAGTATCAGCAGCAACAGAGTAAGAGGGGCTTGCTTTCTTCCCAAACATCCACTCACAAATCTTTCTCTCTACATATTCTTTTGCATTTATGATCCCTGTTTAAACTAGCTCCCTCTGCACTGTAACCTCTGTCCAACACACAGTCATTGCTGCTGTTTTCAGTTACTGATCCACATTATTCATTTATTTATTTGGGCTTGGCTTTCTGTGGCTTTTCCTGCAGGCTTATTAGCACTACTACTACTAGTAGTAGTGTTACTACTACTACTACTACTACTGCACTCCCATTCCCTCCTACCTGTGGTGACAGCAGCTTCCTTTATTCTTCACCTTCTCTCTCAATGCTGGTGGAGAGCAGCACAGTGAAGATTATATAGAGCATGAAATAGCCCAGGAATGGCTTTTCTCATGCTACTTAAACTTCATTTAATGAAGCTGAAATACAATGCCATCAGCTGAAAAATGTGATGGGAATTCACCTCAATGGCTCAGGGAAGCATCTGTTGTGGTGAGCTGAAGCTGTCTTAGCTAAAGGCTAAATAATGCTATTTTTAAAGCACATTCCCATCATGGAAACAAGGAAATGGAGTCAGTGGAGCAGAGCTCAAAGGAATGATCTGAACTCTGAGATATGTGTTGTAGGGAAGGGTTCAGTGCAGTGAGTCAGTAAAGCTAATGTTTAGGTCATACTGAAGTCTTAGGAAAACTGTTTTTAAAATGGCTTTAAGTATCTCACCCTCATCACTTTGCTTTTGATTAAAAGTTGCTCAAATTGGTTGGCTGTTTCTGACCATCTCTGAGTCTTCTCCATCTCCTATGTAGCAGGAGTATAGGGTTGGGCTTGGTGCTTAGGCTAATGGTTGGACTTAGTGGTCTTAAAGGTCTTTTCCAGTTTTAAAAATGCTATGATGTCTTGTCAAGTGGAGCAGAGTAGTTAAATAACAATCAGGCAAAATAGGAGTCTGAGGCTGTTTATAACACTGATCCATTTTGAACAAACCTCAAATTAACATTTAATATCCGTGTATGGGTTTTACATTTTCTGACCCACCACAAGAAGGAGAGCAATTAGAAACCTACTGATCCACTGAAATAACTAACCACCTGTATATTACGAAGGAGTAGAGCTGCTGTACAACCATGAGGTAAAAACAGTAAGAGCGTCTGGAAATGAGGAAAGTAGAAACAGCGATGTATCCCAGCTGCATACGAACCATTGTGGCCAAAAAGAATTACCATTGTTATTAGAGCATTGCTATTTCCCTTCCTTTTCTGGGTGACCATTTCATGTTTCAGTTCCCTGAGAACATAACATGGTTTTTTTTCTAGTCCATGTTCATTATGAGCTGGATGCTCAAAAATCCAGATAATTAAACAAGAAATAGGTAGGGGTTTTGATTGCAAGATTCCTGCTAACATCAGTGAGAGAAAAGTTTTGCTTTAACTGAAATGTGCTGGATATTCCAACCCCCAAAGCACAGCCTTGTTTATGTCTTGTAAGCAGATGCACATAAAGCATTTGCAGGTGTTTACCTGTAACCGGGAAACGCGCCACGTGCTATTTCAGGTCCGGCAGTCCTATAAACATTTATGGGTACGTTTAACTTTGCATGTGGCTTGCAAAGTCAACAGCACAGGTGACAGTATTTAAAATTAAGCACGTACCTAGGGCTTTGAAAAACAAAATCGTAGAATGATAGAATCACAGAATGCATTGGAAGGGATCTTTTTAAAGGCCACCTAGAACAACCTCCTAAATATAGAATTTATCTCTAAATTTTAAGAAAAAATATTGAATTGCACAGAATCAACAGAATAATTAAAAAAAAACCCCATAGGAAATGACAATCCTCTGCATAACTCCTGCAGAACAAAAATCCCTTTAAATTAGGAATTGGTAGGGTTCATATAGAACATTGGGTGCCATAAGAAAGGTCATAAACTTTTATTTCTCAGCTGTTTTCAGATCCTCTTTCTCCCCCTGCACAGACAGGAGTTTTTAAAGACTCCAATCTGATTTTATTCTAAATTCTGTGGTATTCCCAACCAACACCAAACTTGTGTGTTGGAGTGCCAGGCAACTCTGGTTGCAATAAATCCACACCTTTCTGGTAGCTACTGTTCTCAGGGGGGTTTTTGGGTGCTTCCCAGCAGAAAAATACCCCATAGCTCGAATTCAGTTGGCGAACTACAGCCGCGGAGACGTCTTTAAGCCCTGGCAAAGGAATATATTTGCATTAGATATATTAGCAGGAAGGAGGTGGTTGCCCAGTAGCCGCTTGTGGGGTTTCGGTGGCTACGGCGTGATGGTCTCTAGCACTAGGACCCTGCAGCAACCCCTGCCCGCAGGCAGAACGGCTAGTGTTGAAGTGATTAACGAGCTGGAGAAAGAGGCAGGTAATGAGCTGCACCCCACTTCCCTTACAATTTTCTAGTCTGGACAGTTAGTAAACTTGTTGAGCGATGGCGTTTAGCAGTTGAATAGTAACCTGCCGTCACTGACCGCTGCTGCTAACGTGTAAATAAAGAGAGTCTTGTTTCCGGGTACACTATTTGGTTAAACCGGACATTTGATGGGTTGTTTGTGGTCAGCAGTGTACACACTGTTAGAAGTCTCCATATCTGACAGCTTGTTTGTGTAGAAGTGTTACAATTGACACGTGTGTTTTGCCAGCTCAGCCATCCAGCTGCTTTTAAAACAGTGATAAATTATTGCTAAAACACCAGGGGAATAATGCACAGAAGAACGCGTTGCGTTTATTGGACAACTGTATCTACGAGTCACTCTCTTAATTCTGACACTGAAGCATCCTCTGTTCAAGCAACAGTGACGTGCAGAACTGAAAGGACTCTACTCTGGTACAGAGAAGTTATTATGGAGTCACAACTATTCTGCAGCACAAGCTGTTAGTTTGAGATGAAAAGACACTATTACACTGTCATACTGAAAGATGGCTCCTTTCTGCTAGGTCTGTCAGAGAGCAGTTTTGTCTGAAATGTATGAAAAAGGGGATGATTTTATAGCTTTCAAATGAAAAGCGGTGTGCAATAATGGCAAGCCGTTAGAAACAATCAAACCAGTTCACCTTAAACACCTCTTTTCAGAGTCAGCAATTCATGTTACCCGAGGGGTAGGGCATCCACCCATGTACTTCTGAAGTGTGTAGTGTCATCCATATTTGTGTTTATGGCCTCTGTTGTTACATAGAGGTATGAAGCATGAATGAAGTTCTGATGGATGAAAGGCTCTAGAGAGCCACAGGACCCACAGGAAAACACAGCAGCACCATCACGTTGCTCTGTGTTTTTCCTACTCCTTTGTCTGACAGCTTACTGGACCAGGATGAGCATGATCCTGCCATGATGAATTGGTTGATCTGTTTTAATACAAAAGCCTTGAGGCTCATGGTCTTGTCATATTTCAGCTAGGCTCATCTCAGAGAGGGCTACATCTGAATGTTAGTTTGGCTGATTTTCAAGGGCTAATCCGATTATAAACAAGATCTCAAACTACATCCATACTGTATTAGCTTTACTCTCTGACATAAGGGTATGCATTTACAAGCTTTGTGGAAGCTTATGTACACAGTGCAGAAACACCTGCTATTATCAGTGAACTACTTAAGGTAGTGAGAAGCAGTCAAATGACAGAAGCCAAAAGATCACAGAAAGCTGCTTTGATCTGCTGGGAAATTTGTGTTTGAGACCTCCTCTCACTTCAGAGAAATCAGACTTTCAAATTGCAGATGGAGATATAGGATCTGGAAGATGTGATACAATCTTTAATGTTGTACAGATCTTCTTTCTACAGAAATAGGAGTTGCATCACCACTGTTGACATACCATACGTGCCCTAGCATCTAGCTTGTAAACATTCTGGTGACAGATGATACGTCTGAAGGTATGAGCAAAGGAGCACATTACTGGGCATGTCAGCCACTTGACAGCGCTCCCCCTGCAAGCACCCTAATGTGTTGCATGCCACATCAGGAAGAACCTTATGCACTACACTTCTGTGGCCTGCCCTTCTCTCTTGTGGGCATCTGTTCACAGCTGTGCTGGAAGTGCTTCTGTTTGTTTTGGGCAAAGCAGTCATCCCAATTACAGCTGGCTACAGAACTGATGGCTAATTCTCACTACACAGCAGTAGGCATTTCCCTCCTTTCTTCCCCATTTACAACAGTTCTCTGTGAAGAGTAAGGAGAGCAGGTTTCATGATGTCTTTCAGTTCTTGCTGCTCTTTTCTGCCAGTTCAATCCATCTTCATCCCTGGAAATGGGCCCTTGTCAAAGGGACCAGGTATGGCAATATCTCATTATTTTCGCTCATGCCCCGTCATGTTGGCAGTGAAAAAGCATCAGGGACTTGCCTGTGTTTAGCAAGCTAGACCGAGCAGGATCCGGTCTGAATGTCACACTGAGAACAGCCAGATATTTTGCTCAGCTGATCCCTTTAATCCACACTTGGAGTGCAAAATCAAACCAATTAATAAAACTTTTAAGCTCTTATCTCTTTCTGTTACGAAAAACATCCTCTCTGTGCTTAAGCTTCATTGGGGCAATCGTAAAAACAATTCCAAGACATTTTACTGTGTGATTGCGTCCTGACTGAAGTGCAGTATTATGGCATAGCTCCCGTGATATCACCGGACTTCTGTACAGTCCAAGACCCTCTAGCCAAAGCATAATGGAGAAGAGATTCATGGCAGCTCAGTTGTGTTCACAAGATAGGAGGGATGAGAAGACAGGAGGCAACCATATCATAGAATCATTAGGGATTGGAAGTCACAGGAGTTTGTTTTCAATATGAAGTGTCTTTGGTCTGCTAAAATGCAAGTTGCAATATCAGCAGCGCCAGGGAAGTACAAATACAATATTAAATCTGTTGTTTTAATTCTGAACAGGGAAACACACTAGAATGTTTTCATAGCATTTGTACATCTACATATGTGAGAACTTTTACTGCAAGTTGTGTATCGTGTTAGTATTTCCCATTTTTAATAATCTGGGGTTTGATTTTTTGATAGGTGTCTTGCAGCCTCTGGTTATTTGAAGTTATCAAAGAACTTTAGGTATTGGAAGGGACCTTGAAAGATCAGCTTTTCATGCTTCACTCCTGTAGCTGGTCCAACTGTCTCCTGGATGTGCTTATCTTAAGTTGCATCAGGGGAGGTTTAGATTGGACGTTAGGAAGAAGTTCTTTACTGAGAGGGTGGTTAGGCAATGGAACAGGTTTCCCAGGGAGGTGATGGAGTCTCTGTCCCTGGAGGTATTTAAAAAAAATGAGTAGACAGAGCCCTTGAGGTCATGGTCTAGGGGTTAGGGAGGTGTTGGGATGAGAACTGGGCTTGATGATCCTAGAGGTCCTTTCCAGCCATGATGATTCTATGATTCAATTCTATGGTTCCTAGTTTATTTCTAAGCTGTGAGTGCCAAGAGGGCTTTGCGTCTCTACATAACCTGGTCTTATACTGACTCCACGTCAGCCATTAAATCCACTGGGAAGACAGTAAGCACTGAAGAGCTGTAACAGCTTTCCTGCTGTCTCC
>JAOXOE010000405.1:42861550-42884807 GCA_028565055.1 Phoeniculus purpureus
CCCGGAGTGCAAAGGATGAGCCTCGCCCTGGGAAAACCACCTGCCTGATCATGGTGTCTCCCCTGCCAGGTAAGTATCCTAAAGAAGTATCCTACTTCTTTAGATGCATTTAGTAATCTTTCCTTTAGCTTGTAAGTCTTCTGCAGACAGTTATCAACCTCTTTTGCACCACAAACCACTTCCTTAGGGAAGCTAATCTTGTGGGATATTGGCCTAACTACAATGACACTGCACAGCATCTACCAACCTGTCCTTATTGTGCACTTAGCTTCAGATGAACTTTGATATTTTGAGTGATTCTGCAACATTTGTTTTCTTAAATGTTTTCTTTTGGTTCTCCCTTGCTCTGCATTTGCTTCCAAGTTTTGTTGTGTGAAGTAAACAATTCATTGCAAATTGTTGAAATGTTATCTGTGGTGTTTGAGGAAAGTGCTGTATGGGGATAACTTCTTGGCTTTAGCACAGATTGCACTGATTTACTCAAATGCACCAGAGGACCAGCAAAAACTTCTAAAACCACTCTGCATCTTTCTCATTCCAGATTTCTTATGGGCTTGGTGTTTTATCAGCAGAAACACTGCTTGTATTGTCCTGTCTTCCTTTCACACCACACAGCAAGAAAAGAACCCCCTAGCAATTACTAAGTGCAGTACTCAGCACCCATGCAAATTACTCAGTTTTCAAATACAATCAAAAATAATTGAATATTTGGTTAGTTCTAATGAACATCTGTGATAGTGCTTCCTACTGAGATTCCAGAAACTGTGGCTTTTTGTTATCTAACATCTAAGGGACCAGGCGTAAGATGGAAATTTAATTGGGTGGGATGGATCAACAGATGGTACTCCAGGAATATGAATGTACCATTCACATTCAGAGCTTTATCCACAAGCCACATGTACCTGCTCTGTACCTGCAGAGGCACCTGTTCTGTCAGCATCAAGATGCCATACCTGCACCCTATCCAACCGACCCATGTCCTTGTTAGGGTTTTCTTACATGCTATTAAACATGAGATGGACAAGTGTGATGGACACATTGACTTGGTTACCACCTCTCCTTTCCTCTAAGCAGATTAGCAAAAATCACAGGTATTGAGATGCTGAGATCTGATAGACCCGGAGATGTCTTAGAGGTATCAATTTTTACAGCTCTGGAACTGTGTGAGCTCCTCCACAGTTCATTCCTACCCCAAGTCATACCCCATGAGTCAGTGACATACTCACAGGCAGTAACTTACAAGACTGGAACATTGCTATGTGGTTTCTTGCATCACATGGGACCCTCATGAGAACCTCTAAATAGTTATGCTAAATTAGACTACAAGCCTAGCTTACAGTGTAAAGTACAATACTGGGTTGTGGGCTTCTTGGTTTTTTTTTTTGTTTTCTTTTTGGAGGGGGATGTTGCTTTTAGGATTTTGAGTTTTCTTGATGTTATTCGAGTTATTTTGAAGGCTTAGATATCCTCAGCTTTGGTTAGCCATACATGCTACTTATCTTATTGCTGAGCAAGAAGTAGAACATCACTGGCATTTAATTTCCAGATGAATGTCTAACTAACAGTGAATGTTTGTCCCATCAATAAAGTCCATAAATAAATTAGAACCTTTATATTCACTGAAGTCCTGAAGCCCAAAGAGAGACTGTCTCTTTGTCTGATGAGACTTTGAATCAAGTGAGATAATCCTTCACACTACTGTGATGGATTGTTGTTGCCCAAAACCTGTACTTGTGTTAAATAATGTAGCTGCTCTGAGAGACAGGATGTAATTCTCTTTGGCTGGGCCTTGAAGCATCTGTTTCCTAGCTGCATAACACCCAGCTGGTGTAAGAGAAACGGTGTAAGAGTAACACCCTTTCTCTTACACGGTCATGACACATAAATCTGGGGCAGATGATCTTCCACTTGAGGTCAACAGTCCCGGAAGAAACAGTCCACTAGTGCCTGGCTCTGTGGCAGCCATGGCAATTCCTAATGTTTCAATAACAGGGTGGCTTACAAAGCACCAGGCTTGCTTACAAATCTAGAGGAGGGCCACAAAAACAGGTGAGAGGCATGGAACATCTCTCGTGTGGAAAAGCCTGAGAGTGGAGTCTTTCAGCCTGGAGAAGAGAAGACCCCAGAAGGCCTTATTTTACAGTGTTTTGGAACCCAAAGGGAGTCTGCAAAAAGCAGGGGTTTCAGCAAGGGTTGTTTTGAGAGGACAAGGGGTGATGGTTTAAACTAAAAGAGGGGATATTCAAACTAGATAGAAGATATTTTTTACAGTGACAATGGTGAAAAACTGAAATGCATTGCTTAGAGAAGTGGCCCCACCCCTGGAAACATCCCAGGTCAGGTTGGTCAGCTACCTAACCTTGTTGGAGGTATCCAGCTCACTGCATGAGGGTTGGACTAAGTGGCTGTTGAAGGTCCCTTCCAACCCAAACCATTCTATGAGAAAAAGTGAGCACACATTTCCCTTAACCCATCCTCCAAGATTTCAGTAGTCTTCAGCTTGATTTGAAACTTTCTTGCATGAATATGTCTCTTTTAATTAGGCTCTCCAAACCTCCTGAAGCAGTGAGTTGTGTAGTTTAACTGAATTACACAGAAATAAGCTGAAAAAGTCAGAACACATTGTGTGTCAATAAATACAGGAAAGAACCCTGCAGGGAAACCAGTTTGGTGCCTTTTTTTGAAGAACACTTTATTCAGTGATGCTGAGTGGAGCTATGCACGGAAAAGGATGGGATTTAGCAAAATTAGGATGACTTACTCTCTTCCACTTTGGGCATTAGCCCAACACTTGTGCGGAAAATGCATTGGGCATGTATAGTAAAAGTTTCTTGAGCCTTCTGCCTGTTCCACTGCTGTGAAGTACAGCAAAGTAGAACACAGGTTTTCATGCCTATAGTATTTGTTTCCCTTTATAGTAGCTCAAAGATACTTTCATGATCCAAATTTCTTTTTGTGCACAAATAGAAAAGAACACTTATATCAAACCTCAGCTTAGACTGAATGGCTCACTGAGAAACACTTTAATGTATCGCATTAATTATGTAATTCAAACATGAAGGAAGCAATGATTTAATTGAGAATAGTCAATGTTTATTTCTTCTTTATTTTGCACCCTTTAAAATTCATTAGATGAAGAAAATGTTTGCAAGATTAGCATTAGAAGGCCTAATTGACCCTTTTTAAAGCTACCTACGAACATATTAAATTTGTTTGCTTATTTTGTGGCTGGAAGTTTAGTAATTTAGTTTTTTAGAAAAAGGTACAGAGTGCCTCGTATCTCTCATCTAAATTTGTGCGAGTATGCAGCATGCACACTTGTTCATCTCCCTCTAGAATTGTGCTGTAAGATAAACCATGCTTTGTTCTAAAAGGAAGTCTTACCTGCAGACCACAAGCTCTCTGACGCCCTTATGCAACTGTTACTGTTATCTGACTATGTGTGAGACAATGTTTTTAGAAGGCAACACAATGTAACGTTTTTCATGTTGCTGTAATCTCTCACATCCCTATACAGATGCTTAGTGCTGCCAGTTGGTGGGGTGTATGAACTGTAGTAAGATATGGCGTATGGACAACCCTCCAGCTTCATTATTGTGCGGTTTACTTGACTTCCTTTGTCCCTTTTCATTTTCAGTCACAGAAATTGGGGTGATGTTACCTTGTGGTTTTTTTTATTCTTTCTAGACATCTACCACAAAGAACTAAATCCATTAACCTAAAAGGGTCTGCAGCAGGATAGGTTTAGTTTATTGTTTTTTTCTTGTTTTGCATTTTGTGCTCAGTATTGATTTGCTTTGATTTCTGCTATGGACATGCTACAAAATTTTAAAGGGACAGATACGATATTGACAGGCAGCCTATCTATCAGTCTCTTTGCTTGAGAGCCTAACCTGAAAAATGTGCCATGAACAGATAACTTTAGGTCTGTGAGTTGCCCCACATGTACCTACTTCCAGTGAGCTAATGAGCTAAGTCATGTGACTTCTATAAATTGGTGTAAATCAGTGCTCTTAGGATGCAGGTGATAAGATGTAGGCAGGTGAGAAGGTCTTTCAGTTGCAGAAGGATGATGGAGATAAATGGGTTCTTGACCTGTTATCTGATTACCTAGCACTCTTGTGCAAGCTTTGCTGTGAGAGCAAGGGGACAGGAGAACCTTGGTGCAAGATCAGCTTCAAGACTGCTACAGCAGGTACACTAATGACAAAATATATGTCAAATTTTCTGCCTTTTTTTTATTAACACCCCCACCTTGCTTCTCACTTCCTGATATCTTTCCTTTTTTCTGTCTTGTTTTCCTGGTATTCTATGCTAGTCATGTTACCTCGGGTGTTGCAGCACTTCTGGTTAGGTTAGAGCAGCTTTCAAACTCTGAGACCTTGATACTTTCTAGATTTGTATTGAAAAAGAGCAAAGCGAAGTAACTCTCAGAGAAGCTGAAGCACTGTTGAGTCTAAAGGAATCAGAACAGGTATTTGAGAAAATGGTGTTAGTTACTGTCCTTGCTGTACGGACTGGAGTACCTACCTTTCATGCTAGTCACTGCTTTTGGGCTGGAGTGAACTTTCCAGAGAGGTGCTGCATAGCTGTGCTGGTATTCTGCCATTCTTAACACTCAGCGTTCCGTGTCTTCCTCAAACATTCTGCAAATCCTGATATAACAACTGTTTGCCAACTGATTAATTCATAGCTGAATAAGAAATGGCATTTTTATTGTTGGAGTACTTGTCTGGGATTTCTATGAGGAGTGATTATTAACTTGACAGAATTTGAGCTGTTCTTGTCAGTGATTTGATAATAAACATGAAATGGTGTGTGACAAAGTAACGAAGCCTGCAGCTGTGTTGTAAGAAGTACTTGCTCAAAGAAATGTAAGTTTCAATCCAAAGTAAAGCCACACTTTTCAAAAAGGCTATGGTGCCTTAGTAGGAAGGAAGCATGGTTTTCCAGAAATCAGGGAGACTGAAAAGGGGCTAGTATGGTCAGCAGATCTACCCCAGCTGTCCACAAATGGTGCAGGAGACAAAGGGCTGTGAAAAATCCTTGGCTCTGTGAAGAGAGAATAGTTCAGGAAATAAACGTGTATTTGAAAACAGCATTGCTGCAAATGAAAATGGGATACTGCATCTGGATCTAACACACTTGTATTTCTCTGTGTGCGGTCTTATCTAGTTTTCAGTTCCAGTCCTAGCTATCAAATGAGCATCTTAAGATTGCCTGTCTTCTCAAAAGGCACAGTTTTACTTTATCAAGGATCCATTTTAATTCGGTCCTGAAATCAGGGGCAGATTCAGAGATGTTCTTTTTTTCTCTGAAGTGTTTCACTAATCACTCCCTGATGGCAACAAAGCAATCGCCAGGGAAAACAGAAAAGTAATAGTGTCGTCACGTAAATGAAAAGATGCCACAAATGAAAGCACTTGCATATTATTTGCATGCAGCAGATACTCGAGAACTGACAAGTGGTGCAATTGGTCTGCTATGTCTCTGCTGGGAAACTCAGTACAATTATAATTAGTGCTTTGCCTCTTATTATTCTAACTTGGTAGTGAGATAGACTGCAAATGATTTTTTAATAGCTTTGGATGTGCGTTTTTCCTTTGTTATCAGACCATAACAGCAACAAGACCAGTGTTCTCACTCTCCTCAGTCTGCCAAAGTCCTTTGTGCCAGACGGTTTTGGCTTTATTAAACTGAATTTAAATCATTAAATGATTGCACTGTATCCTATGTTATCATCTTGACAGACCTCGCAGCTAGAAGTTGGTTTCCATCAGTAGACTTTTGTCCAGGATAGTCTTCCTCAATAGGGACTGAATTAGCTTATCCAGCTATTTACTTTACTGGTGCTTTCCCCTGCCATTCACCCGTATTCCTAACTTTATTCAGGCCTCCTACAGTGTAAGATTGATGATTATTGCTTTTATTGCATAGAGACATTTAGTGTTGTCAAGACATAGAATCAATTAAAAAATTGGAGATGATGATTTCTGAACTGTGCACATGTTCCTTGGTATTTCCCAGAGTGAGATCACTTGGGAAAACCATGAAGCTAAACAAAAGATTAAGGTAGTTAGGAAAAATGAGTGGAGTAATGAAGTTCCAGTCACTTGACAGACATGAGTGGAACATCAGTAACGAGTAAATGCATTTGAAGCATGTATTGTAATAATCTTAATAATCTAAATAACATAATGAGGTCTCCTGTTAATAAAAAGTCTTGGAAATTATTGCAGAAGCAGTATTGTCATAAATACACAAAACCAAAATTACTCATTTTTATAGTTACTGTATTCGTCACTATAAAAATGAAGGATTTTAATAAGGAGATTTGCTGTCTGTCTCCGGAGGAAAACAAAGAGAAAAATCCTACCTACTAAGTTAAGTTAAATTACACATATGTCAAATATAAGCACACACTGTGTTGCCATTGGAACATCACTGTAATTTATTCATTTAATTTATTGGATCAGACTAAATAATGGGGGTGACATTTTGGGTGATGAACATGTCAACATGTCTCTGAAAGCGGATGTTAAAGACACAAAATAGTGGCACATAAGCGGTTGTGATGGGAACTGAAATGTAGACCAGTGCAGTAAATAGGTAAAATGATTGATTAATGATGTAGCAGACTAAAAACTAGGGAAGACAATCTGAAAAAACAACTTGTTTAGTGAGGGAGGATGAAGAGGCTACAATAGGGTGTCATATACCTCAGATATTGGCTGGGGAAGATTGGAGCACATTGATCACCAATATACTTTATCAGTGAATAAGTATTAAAATCAGAAAGTACTGGTCTCTTAAATTTGATTGATAAGGAATAAGAACATTCTGGAGAGTGCAGGAGTAGCAAACTGCTCTTGTTCATAACTTCGGCTCATGTTGTTTAGGCAAAATTTTGATGTGCACCCAAGATCTTTAATTCCAAAGGAACAAATGTTTAGACCTTAAGAAAATCTTCCAGTTAAACACACTAGCTTGAAGAAAACCTGGTATAAATCCAACTTTTGACCAGCTAAAATGGCAAACAATTAGGGATGATCATACCATACCCACAACCATGAAATCGTTGCATTTGATCTCTTTGAATTTAGCATCCTTATTGATATTCCAGAGTCCCAAGGGTCACATTTCTAACTCCCTTAACCCTAGTTTTCTGTCTCCAAGTCAACAGTTCTTTGCACTGCTGTTAGAGATGATCAGCATTCACATTACTAAAATAGAAAGAGATAAAAAAAGGTGGTGTGGTAAATTAAGGTGAGAAGACATAAAAGAAAATGCAAGTAACAGCAGTAACAAAAGCCTGTGTCTCTTTATAAAGATGCTCAGTGTCCCTGTTCACTTCTTGGTTCATATCGCTCACCCTTTCCCGTGGCATGTCACCATATGTTTAACAATTAACTCAGTACAGATAGTTCTGTGCGACTTTTATCGCCCTTATGTCAATCCCAGGCTGTACTTAGCATAACATTAGTTCAAAAATCAGTGGAAAGAGGAATTATCATTTTAATTGCGAATTTAAGTGCTGTGATCAATATTCCAAACGTGCTGAGCTATAATATCTGAAGCCTTACTGAGAACAACATTTATACTTGGCGATCCCTTTCTGCCCAGATACTGTGCCCAATAAGAAAAAGAAGACAAACAGTGGAAAATCTCATTCTGTCAACACATTGTGATCAAGAGAACAATGTAGAAATCAAAGACGTCCCTGAGGGATGTGTTTGCCTGAGTCAGTTCAAAACCCTTTAAAAACTGGTCTTTCAAAAGAACATGATGCTCTTATTTGTTCTGTTTTGCAGCAGCGTGCTGATTAATGCTTGTGCAAATTTTGAGAAGACTAGTCTGGCAAAGGAATTTGCTTTCTTTCACCCATTCTGCTCCCTCTGGTTTGTTGTTTTTTATGGACTCACAAGCTGACTAAGCCCAGATCAAACTTGAAGGTGACACACAGATTTGGTGCAAAAAGGGTGACAGCAAATACTGAGATCGCTGTTGTTCCTTGTTGGGGGAAGGCAGACGTGTACAGCTGTATTATAGCTCCATAATTGCCATCTTCCACTGACATGAGATCTGCAGGTCTGGAAGGAATTTCTGGGGACATCAGATCTTTCCTAACAATATAGGAAATTGTGAGACATACAGTTGCTTCAAACTCTTCAGAGGGTATGATGAATGTTACCAAACAGAAATGGGCTCTTTTTGAGCGTTAACCTTATCATCTCTGCTGACCAGGGTGTTTTAAATACCACAGTGATGTTCTCGCAGAAAAAAAATCTTTACAAAGCAGCAAATACCTGGCAGAAGAGCTGAGAATAGTGATTTCAAGATTTCTTTGCACACAGCCCTCCTTGTAGTTCAAAAGATCGCAGGTAGTTTTAGTTGAAAACTCAATTTGTTGCAGGACTGATGGCACAGCTGGGAAACTTTCTTCACTTTTTCCTTGCCCCGATCTTTTCAGTGTAAGCAACAAGGCTTACCAAATGACTTCTTGTGACACAGCAGGAGCGAGGGGGAAAAAAGCTTACTTTAAAATACAGCATGTCATATCATCTCTGTGTGAGTCAGGATACCAGGAAACCCGCGTTCCTGTAGGTTATTTACCTGCCTTGGGCAGAGTTGCAAGTTTTAAGGCAGAAAAAAGCCGTAGTCTGACAAGTCTTGATGGCAGAGTACTCTAAGAACCCTCTGTGAATCACTTCGAAGAGGAACAGACTAAAAGTAAAGTGTCATTAAAAAAACCCCCAACCCAACAAGAAAAGGTGCCAAGAAAACTCAGTAGGAAATGACTGGTGACATTGTGGGTAGAAGTGAAAATAGATCCAAGAAAGGTGATACAGTTTCTAGTTTACCCCTGGGGTGCAGGAGTAATAACTGTGCTCACAGATTTAGAGTCTCTGATCCTTTGAAAGCTGGATCAGATAGAAGCTTGAGCCCAATATACAGTCGATGGAATCTTATTTGAGGCAGACTGCCAGCTCCCAAGGTGCTGCATTCAAATCCTCCTATGGGGACCCAGCCACAGGTGCTGAATGTCTGATTCCTGAAGAGCTTTAAGCTTGTTGAGTGTAAATGGGCTGACTGTCTAGGACTGGGCTAAAATCAAATATATGATTAGAATCTTATGCCTGTGGGTGGAGTTGAGCAGGAAAATGCTGTCGCTGTAAGCCTTGATATGTTTAAGCAAGGAGTCACTCAAGTCCTTAGACCAAAAGGAAGTAGTGGAGTTGAAAAACCAACCAAAGAAGAGAGTGAGGTGAGAGCAGGTTCAGAAACTGCTGTGAAAGCCAAAAAGGCAGAAAAACTGCACAGAAAGCTTGGATAAGGCAGAGGACAGAGTCTTCACTCTGCTCCTCCGTTTTTCTACCTCTGATAGCAGCATTTTCCAAAACATCTCCTAGCGAGTACAGTGTCTCTCTTCTCCCCTCTCCATGGCTCTGCTTCTACTTTCATACAGTTAAGGAACAATAGAGTCTAAAGATGCGGTGTCTTGTGGCATAGACAAAGTAGTAATCTGTCCCTTTTTTCCCCATAAGGCAAAATGATATTGCATAGTCCTGTCTTTCCTGTCTCACTCCTCCTCTGCTCTTCCACTGCTTACCCTGTGCCTGCTGGAAAGCCTTTCTGTTAAGCCTAGCACAATATTGGATGTTTTCCTGCCTTTTAGTGAATTACATTAGCTCAGTAAAAGATCTGATGGATGCCAGAGGCAACACGAATGGTTGAAAGCTAAAGTTATGTGTCCAGGAGTAGGGGAGGGCTGAGGAAGAGTAGCAGAGCAAAAGGAAAGATGGAGTCACAACATGTACAAGGTGCTTGGTCCAGCGTGTGTGTAGCCAGAACTTGGGTCACACACAAACAGGCATCCTGTGGAACAGCAGGAAGCAGCTTATAATGTGGCCCTGAACTGCAGACTGCTAGAGATGGCAAGGTGTGCTAAGTCACAGCTGAAAGATCCCTTTTGGTTGTGGGACTGGACAAGGAGTTGAGAACATTGTGTATGAAAGACTTCATGGACTGGTAAAGTCACAACTAGACTATGGATTTGAAAGAACAGCTGAGCCTTGAGATTGCACTAAACTTTGATTAAGTTGAGTCTGATCTTATTGAGGCTAAAATTAAGTGTGTGTGTGTCTGCAATATCTAATAATAAAAATTCTTAAAGAGTTAGAGATACTGACTTGCCTGTTATCTTTATTACCAACGCTGAGGAATAGGCTAAGTCTTTGTGCAAGAGCTAAGACAGTTATTAATGACCCTGTGGGATGTGGAGCTGTGATGTCCACTCTATCTTGAGGTCAGACAAAGACTAACAGCTTACCTGACACCTAGAGCTAGCCCAGTAGTCAGTAAGTGAGGAGGAGAAAAAGACTGAGTAGAAAATCCGGAGACACAAAAATCAGAGCGGCTTTCCAGCCATCCAGATCTATTTAAAGGTCTGATTTACAGAGGCAGGTGGAGACAGGAAGCAGAATGTTCAGTAAGAAAAATAAACAGTTTAACAAATAATAACCATTGTTAGGAAAATTGGTTCACAGGAGGGGAAACAGAACTAAAACCAGGGTGGGCTGGAGCACAAGCAGGCAGACTACAGAGAAGCAAGATTCAGGATTATCCAAACTGGGATAAGGAATGGGAGGACACAGACTGTTCATACGGCTGCATGGCACACGGGCAGGAGCAGTGTCCTGGTGAGACCCAGGCAGGATTGTCTTGCTCTTTTGGGAGTTGACCTTTAGTGAAGAGGTGGGTGGCAAACCCTGACTGTCCTGATGGGGCAAATCAGGTCTACAGAAGTTCATTCTCTGATGAATCTAAATTGCCTTTTGAATTGTTCTGGCCAGGTGTACAATACAGTTTATAGACTCACATCATGGGTTTTCAGTGGTCAAATTGATATGGGTTTAATAGAAATTTCTAGTTTTGCTGATTGCTTGGAGTAGAAAAAGAGGTAGAAGGTCTCTTTTTCCACACAAAGATGTGCAAATGATTATGAATGCATCAGGCTCAGCCTGATGATAACGGTATGCACAGTGGTACCCAGAGGCACAGCAACTTGCAGGGGTTAGGTACAGCCTGTGATTGTATGACTGGAAGGCCCCCTGTGCATACAAAATCTCTGCTAATAGAATAAAAATTCATGTAGTTTGACAGAACTGAGATGCTTTCCTGTTAGTTCCCAGCACACTGTCCAAAGCAGCAACTGGATCTGGGAATGCTGCTGCCGCTGTACAGGTGGACTGGATGTGTCTCTGGTGTGGACAGCTTCTTGTGCCTTCTGTGCTGTGAGTGGAGCCAGCAACACACAGGAGATGAGTCTCTGCTCAGGTCTGAGGCTGTCTGTAAATTTGCAAGCTCTGCATCTCGGAGAGAACAGATCTGCAGAGTGAAATGGTGCAGAGGAGGCAGTGTCTGCATTGTACATGTTTTGAGAGGTTTTACATTCAGCTAGATCTGCTGGTATTACAGCTTTGCACAAACGAGGTTATAAACAGTCATCACAAGCAATCCAGTTTCTTATTCTCAGATGCAGTGTGGCTCTGATATTCTGGGCATGCTGTCCCATTGCAAGCATAAAGTACAATCTGTCAGCCCCTTGCCTGTGAACTTAGAAAAACAAGACAACCATCGTGGAGAAAGTGTGAAGGTGACCTGTAAGGAAATCTTGACATCTAGATCTATTGTGCAGCTTCTTGAGCTCGAACAAATTCAGTAAATCCTGTTGTTAGCCACGATGGCTTGTTTAGTTAGGCTGCCTAAGCATACTGTTGTGCTGGGAAAAGCTGCTGCTGTGCCCCGAAACATACACCGCTCCCGGTGCAGAATTTGTGCATGGCTGCTGGCACAGGTCCTCCCTTTTGACATTACCTTGACTGAAGTTTGAGGTCTCTGAAATCCCTGTTAATTTAAGCTGGGGCTAAGGGTGTCACGTACTGAAGGATGTCTGAGGTGTGCTTTTATAGATTATAATTTTGGCTGAGCAGCCCACCATTCAATTAATTTTTCAGTATTCCACTTAGAGAAATAATTTATTCTCACTGTTCTTCATGCACAGAATTAACCCGGGGGGTTGGCAACCCTGCAGACACCTGTCAGACCTCAGTAAGATGGCTGCCAGAGGAAGCAGGAGCCAGGGAAATGTCAATTTTAATTACAAACTTTATTTTCACATGCAGTTTTCACTGTTTATGTGGTAAGACTTGTTTTGCTTTGCAAAGCCATGCCATGCCTGGCAAAATGAGTATCTACATCTTTTGAAAAGCAATGGCTCTTTCTTAATACAATGAGATTTTGCTTAATAATGGTACAGCACATAAACCCGAAAGCCTGAGGGTACCATTTAGGCATTTGGAAAAATGACCTTTTGTACTAGTAAGAGAACTAGCCAGCAGGCTTTGATGCCTCGATTTTGTTCCCACCGAGCCATTGCAGAGAGTTAAAAACCTGTTGCTTGGTTATGTCTGAAATGGAGACTTTCCTCTGCATCTTCAAAACTGGGGTGCAGAGCTACCCAACCTGCTCATGCAAGCTCATATGGAAGTAATTCAGGAAGCAGATGTCGTCTTCACCACCCAAGAATGCAACAGAACTTCAAGTGGCACTCAGGAAAATGACAGAGAACATCAGAGAGCAAGCCATGTTAGTTTTCTCTGTGCTAATTATAGATAAGCCAGTCTAGTGAGGTTTTTAAAACTCACACAGGAGAAAATCTGGTTAAGTTGATCCTGAGACTTGGAGAGCAAATCACCACCTGGGACTGAAGTTGAAGTTAGCACTTAGTAGGATAGAAATCTCATAGGCAAGTCTGTGAGCAATATCACATTTCTCAAACAGTCTGTCTCCCCATCTTTGAAGGCTTTACGGCAGTTTGGTGAGGAAGAACCATTTTCCCATCCCATTGTGGCCCTGGTTGCTGGGTAAGAGTGGTGACAGCAGCATCAGAGCAAATGAGGCTTAAACCCTGGTGCCAAGAAGGGGATGTTAGACACCATTTCCTTGCTAGGCTCTTGCAAGATTTTGGTTCCAAGGAATTATGAGAAATTCACTCTTTCATTAAAATTAACATTAAAAATATTTTTATATTAAAATAACCATGGAAGTTCAAGCCTGTGTGCCTCTCTAGAAAATAGGCACATAGTCAGCTGGAATGTGAGTGAGTTAGGATTTGGCTCACCCCATCTTTAAGTAAACCCCATAACGTAGGTTCATGATGAAGATACAAGGGCTGGAGGAAGAGTATAAGGTCAAATTTTAGTGAGTCTGGATTTTATTTCAGAATAAGATATCCTTGAAATATTCCACAGATTCTAGGTCTGAGCAGTAACTGCAGCCCCAGGAGCTGTACGGCTCAGCTGGTCCCCTTGCTCTGTCTGAGACTCTGAAGTGGTAGGGAGCTGTGAGAATCAGTACTTGGAGCATTTGGACCAAAGACAAAAACCTTCATTTCTATGAACATTTTATTCATTCTTCTATCTGAGAATCCTTACCAGGAGCTTCAAAGGTCTTCTTTAAGAAGAGCTCTGTAAGAATCTTTGACTTTCTTAAGGGGGATAAAGAAATGTGTCGGGCATCACAGGCTGTATGGTTCAGTGTTGTAACTTGGACAGTTCAGTCAACCAAATCTGTTCTGCATTTGTAAAGATTTATTTAGTGTGTAAAGAGGAATTTTCATGAAAAAAAAAAACACCAAATAAGGGATCTGCAAGCTTGCTTTCTTCTGGTGGGCATTTTCTTTCAGCTATTGAATTTAATGTGGAAAATGTTGTCTTTATAGAAGAATCCCCTGCATCTTTAGGCTTCTGGGTGGTGCTTTTTGTTTTCTACCCTCAAATCAGATTAACCTCACACGATGTTGAATAATGAATTCCACTCAGCATGCCAGTAGAACAGCAAAGTTCTTTTGTCTGATCTCAGACAAGTTCTCTAATAGGTAAAAATGAGATCCACAGGGCAGAATATGCTAATGTGTTAAGAAAAGAATTTATTAGAATTTCTGAAAGCTGCTTGACTTATCTCATGGCACATTTACTGCAGTTTCATGATTATCAGCCCTTTTCAGCTTGTTGCATTAGAAATGCATGAGGAGCTGAGGAAAACATTTGCAAACTTCTTTGCTTGTTGATGCACTGTTCTCGTATAACTATTACCATACTCTGTCTTCGCCCTTCGCTGTTCATCTTTATTAGGGTAAGAGCAAAATATCTAGATGTGGGCTGTATTAAAGTCTTCTAGAACCTAGGACTGTGAGGAAGCTCAGCTTTCTGGGTAGCAACAATCTTTATGGAAGCCTGAAACTTACTCCTGAGACTTCTGGATTTTAACTCAGTCTGTTGAGTGACTTATTTTGTCTTGCTAATTGGAAGACTATCTATGATGTGAGTGCCTTAGTAATAAATGAGTCTTTGGTGCCTGCTTTGTTGATGTGATTGATGTTTATGCATGTTACAGCAAAGACCAGGTGATACAGTACTAAAGTTGTGGCTAGTGTCACCTGAAATCAGACTTGTATGTTGAGATTGCTTTTCATCGCATTTTGTTGCCTTTTTCTAAAATGTAAATGATAAAAAAGAGCAGAAGATGCCTAAATTTAGGCATATTTGGATCTAATCAGGCTATGCTTTCTCTTCCTGCCATTAGTTGCCTGGGAGAAGAGCCTGACCCCCACCTGACTACAGTCTCCCTTTGGGTAGTTGTAGAGAGAGGAGGGAGAAGGTGCCCCTGAGTCTCCTCCAGGCTAAACAACCCCAGCTCCCTCAGCATCTCCTCATCAGACTTTCTCTTCAGTCCCTTCATCAGCCTTGTTGCTCTTCTGGACCTGCTCCAGCACCCCAATATCTTTCTTGAACTGAGGGCCCAGAACTGCCCCCAGTACTTGAGGGGAGTCCTGGCCAGTACAGGGGGGGAACTATGTCCCTAGTCCTGCTGGCCTCACTCTTCCTGGCACATGCCTTTGGCCTTTCATGACACTTGGGCACACTGTTGGCTCATGTTCAAGTGGTTGTCAACTAGTACTCCCAGATCCCTCTCTACTGGGCTGCTCTCCAGCCACTCATCCCCCAGTCTGTAGCAGTGCAGGGGTTATTGTGTGTGAATCCCATCACAGCAGATGACAAGGAGAAAGAAATGGGGAAAATAAATTTAGAATTGACATTTTCCTTAATGACTGCCTCTTTGAGCTTCCCTTGGAAACAGCTCATTCTACTGGCATGGGCTGATCTTTTCCAGGAGTCTGTTAACAAACTCAGCTGTGTTTTGCATCTGTTTTCAAGTACTAAAACTGCAGGTCCTAAATGTATAGACACACACTGATGTACCTCCTCATAAGTGAACGATAAACAAATAATGCTCATTACTCTAGTCGTCTCTCTGTAGGTATTTGAGTTCACTGAGAAGATGGCACATGTTCTTATTTTTTATGGACTCTTTATTAGCCTGGGGTATTTTTCCTATTAATTCTTGCTCCAGAATTCTCTAATCCCAAATAATAATTATAGAAGGGTTCTGTAAAAACTGTTCTCCATATGTATAGCATCTGCTTATCTCAGCCACTGCTCTATGCTCTGTCCTACCTACATTAATTACCTTAGTGCGGCACATCAATAAAAATCTTCACATTCACTCTCTTACACTTGAGCCTTTTACAATAAGAGTCTATATTTTGAGATGTTCAATGGCCCATATATTATTTGAATTTTTAATTAAAAGAAAAAGTATGCAAAAAGGGTTTGCAGGAAAATGATGGTCTTGTAAGGAAAGGCTGAGTGCTTATTGCTGTGGATGCGGAAAAAGCTTCAAAGACAACGAACAACTTTTGCTTGTCTTAGACCAGTCTCAGACCAGTGTAGCCTCTTCTCTTTCTTTAGCTAGAATCTTGCTTAAGTATCCTATTTATCTACACCAAAGCACAAAAACTAATTCAGGATTTTCATCCCACCTGAGAGTCATGAGGACATGTCTTGGCTAAAAACTTTTCTGTGAAAAGTGGGTACTTGGGGTAGTTCTTGGCACCACTCCTGTTTTTACTTGGGAATGATGGTTAAGCACTTATACTGGGCTTAAAGGAAGCAAAGTAAATCAGGGGACTTTAACAAACTGAATATCAGGCAATTGCTAAAGAGAGAGCTTTTTTTATACACCCTGTTCAGGGACTCTCAGAGTGCTTTATTGACTTTAGTCTTCCTCGTCTTAAACATCCTGCTGAACATGTTTACCTGTGATAACCAGAGAAAGAATGAGATGTCTCTAGGTGATGGATTTGCTAGTTCACTTAACCTCTGTGTTCTGCTCTGTAATGTGTAATGTCTTTGGAGACTGCCAGTCTTAATGACAGTCAAACTTATGTCAGTGAGGTACATTAGCGGATCAGGACAAATTTAATGGAGAGTCTGACTTTTATGGCCAGCATGTGAAATTACTTAAGTGTGCAGAGAAGCAAGAACTGGATGATTGGTCCTGTGTCATCTCAATTAGCAACAGGGAACAAAAGTTATACAACCAGACTAATTTAAAACAGTCTTTCCAAAGTGTAATATGTTGTATGAAATTCTCCCAAGAATGCAGATCCAATGTGCAAAACTGAAAATAACATCAGAATGTTGCTTTATATTGTGTTTTCTTTCCCTTCCAGACTGTTGGTAATGTTATGATGATAACTTGTCCATTTTTGTGGTATGTCTGTGGTATGTGAATCCTGTAGACCAGTGAGACCAAAGTGAGAAAGTCAGATGGCTTCTATTTGCTGGAAGGATAGAGCTGTGAAAGCTTCATAAGCTCAATAGGGAAATATTTGAAGCTTGGAAAGATTTGAATTAGTTGACGATGGGATAGTTTGCTAAGGCTTGATTTGAACAATCTCATCAGGCTTCTTATCACAAACCCTTAGTGACTCTTTAATACACTACCCATAACCCTTTTTATGCAACAGAACCATTAGCTCAGCTGCATGATTACAGTGTGTGACCCACGCTCTGATTTGTCAATGACAAATGCAGCTGCTGGATTTTGGCTTAAAAAAGGGCTTTGCAAAACATTGTCAGAACTAGGAGCTGAACTTAGTTTTTGCTCCATTAAATAGCTGGTAGAAAACGAGGCAAGAATGGAATGGCTTTTCTAGAGATGGCTTTTTCAGCTTTCCTGCTCCATTTGCTTTTCACGTACGCAGTAACAGTACTTCTGACAGAGTACAGAAGTTCTGGCTTAAAAACTGTTGGCGTATTGACTGTATATTAAGCTAAACCAGTGTTTTTGTTCGGCAGTCTTGAATCTAAAAGATTGTAAATGGATGTGATAAATTCAGTTGGGTTCATACAGAAGACTGGTTTTGATTGACTGAAATCTGGAAATAGATACAGGCAGCTTAGGGGGGTTTTCTGGGGACGAGATTATGTACCTGAAGAATTTTAGAGTCTAGAAAGATGTTCTTAAGTTTAGGTTCCATAGTTATGCTTAAGATCTGTCTCTTTATTATCTAGAGCCTTTTCTGGCCCTGGACATTATTGATGCCCAGTTTCCTTCTCTTTTCTCATGATCTATTCTGACTGCATCACTGCTTTGATTCTGCTTCTGTGCTAGATGTCTTGAACTGTTTGTATTTCAGGTTTCTTTTAACTGGTTGCATCCATTTAAGCTTCTGATGGAAACTTTTTGAATTGTTTGTAAATTACTTGTATCTGTGCAAAGTCCAAGGAAGTGTTCTGTAAGTGTTTTGGGGTGTCTTTTCCTATCTTTCCTTTTTAATGTTGATTCAGTAAGATTCCTCCAGAATGAGAAGAGCTACAGTTTTGATAGCATCAGGTCTGTGAGTCGTGAAGACAACAACCATTTCTCACATTATCAGAAAGCCTTGAAATTCTTGCAGTTTTGTATTCTTCATTGCCTTTCTTGTGCCTTGGCATCATGTAAGGAAAATAAAGCAATACGAGTTTTACAACAAGCAATATTTCTTTCTGCCCAGTTAGGCTTTGTCTTTATACTAAAGCTGGATAGTTCAAAACACCAGTGTCTGCCAGCTACTAAGTATAAGGTTTGCATCCATATCCATTCCTGGATTGAAAATGGGAAACAAGAATAAAACTTTGTCCTTATTGTATACTGAAAAGAAAAAAGTGTTCTTGTTGAGGAGTAGGTGAGGTGAGGACACACACTATGGTATCTGAGAGGCAGAAGATATGCTGTTCTGAGTACAGCCAGATGACCACTTTCATCTGGAAGCAGGACATGCCATCATTCCATCAATGATATAAAATGTGACGTTGCCATTTAATCAAGAAAGTAGTACTCCTGTCCTTAATCCATGGGTATCTTGATTCCCTCTTATCTCAGTGCTTAAACATCAAAGCCACTGAAATTATCTTGGTCCGAATTCAACAGACATGATAAGGAGAACTTAAATTTGTTACCTGCACTGGTGACTGCTATTACCTGTAGGATATTGTAGCTGGCCTTCAGCTTGAGATTAGAGTCACTTAAATGTCAGTACCTACATTGTAAAATAGATCTTTAAGTTCCTTTTATTGTCAATGAGATTTAAAGAATAGAATTAATGACATTTTAAAGG
The DNA here is from genome assembly GCA_028565055.1 of Phoeniculus purpureus. Classification (NCBI taxonomy): domain Eukaryota; kingdom Metazoa; phylum Chordata; class Aves; order Bucerotiformes; family Phoeniculidae; genus Phoeniculus; species Phoeniculus purpureus. The sequence continues at coordinate 42,880,116 of JAOXOE010000405.1, forward strand.
TGTTTAGCTTACCCTGAGTTAACGTGCACAATTTGTCTCCTGAATAACTCCTTAGACTCCAGACTTGATGAACTCCTACCAAGTCTCTGCTGACTGTAATGAGAGATTAGATACCTTGCCCATTCGTAAGACACTCATGTTTTGTTCCTAACTTGGGATAAAGTCTCACCTTGATCTCAGTTGACTCAGCCAACTATAACTTTGATATGCACTACATTGTTTAAAATACCAAGTCAAGACAGATGTGACACAGAACCCAGAGGAACCATGAGCCCTTTCACAGTTCAAGAGAAGGTTGTCTTCTGAAGGGCACTCAGGAGTCTCCCTAATAGCACTAGATAGCTATGTCAGTAATTGCATCGTGTTCTTTAGATCTGTGTTTATGCAAAAAGCAATCTTAACAATTTTTCACATTTTACCCTGCAAATAACAATCTTTTCTTTGCAGAATACGATTTCAGACTGATGTGTTATTCGTTATGAAATACCTCCTAGTCAATGGTAAAAGAAGAAAGGGAAATGCATGATGAAATAAATGAAAGTGAGAATGAAAAGATAAGATAAAGAAAGAGGAATAATACTGTTGCTTTATTTTTGGAAGGATTAATTGCAGATTCTCCAGATTGCCAAAATTCTCAAAAATTACTTAGAAAAACTGAAAGACAGTCCAAGCAGAAATGAGCTCTGAAGGATGTGGGGGCAGGGGTCTACTTTCACACTTGTTTGTTAAACAGACTGCAAGGAGATGTATCATCAAAAGGGTTAAACTGAATAAATATAAGCGCGGTGCAAGCCCTTTCCTCACACTTTGCTCTCTGATATGATCTATTAAAATAAGAAAATTTATTACATGCCTATCTCTCCAGACTGTATCAGTATTGAATCCTTTTAAACAGACTGTGTGATGAAATAAACCCTGCTCACCAATGTGGTAAAATATAATAGACATCACAACAGCTAAAAGCCATCCTGAATCAATGGAGCAGCTTTGCAGCAACTTCTAGAACAGAAGGTGAAAATCCCCTTAATATTTGATAAATGAAGGAAAATGTATAGGAGCAGATTTATAGGTAACCACATTTACCCTCTTAAAAGACCTTCATTAGGCCATTAACACCACAGTGATAAAAAGCACTTCGATCATCCATCAACCACATTGTGTCTGTCCTGTCGTTAAACAGATGGAATAATCCCTGATACAAATTCCCTAAACTTTTAGAGTACATCTAGTTTCATTTTCTTGCCTTAGGCCAATCCATTTAACAACCCATCATAGCCAAGTTGGCCAGGTCTTTAAGTTGGATGTTATGAATAAGAAACAGATTCAAAGTGACCTCTCTTCCTTTTTCTGCTGAACATCCAGGAGGATATAAAGTCCAACTTTTTATTCTTTCAAGGACATTCAGGAATTTGCCAGCACTAGTAAAAAAAAAAAACCCAGACCTTTCTTCTATTTCTGGATTGATTATTTTTTCCATGGTTTATAATGGTCTGATTACTGACATTTAGTAGACACTTTAGATTTGCTTAGAGTTGCATATCTGAGCCAAACATTGCTTGAACCATTCTTTCAGCCATTGTAGTAAGTCTTTTGCTTTGGTCTACACATCCCGACCTCTGTAGGGAATATATTTAGTACTGTAAGTTTTACAAGAAGAGTCCCCCTAAAGAAGGAAGCTTGAGTTAAGGTCTTCTGCCTTGGTGAGGCCATATCTCATGTACTGTGTCTGGTACTGGGTTCCCCGGTTCTGGGTTCATAAGGAGCTACTAGTGAGAGTCCAGCAGAAGCCTATGAAGGTGATGACAATGGAAGGCTGAGGTACTTGGGTCCTTTTAGCCTGGACAAGAAAAGACTTAGATGGGATCTGATCACTGCTTATCAATATCTAAAGGGCAGATCTCAGAGAGATCTTCTCTCATTAGTTGCCAGACACAGGACAAGTGGCAGTGGGCACAAATGGGAGCGCAGGAAGATGTGCCTAAACATCAGAAGAAAGTTCTTTACTTCTGGGGTGGCAGGGCACTGCAACAGGCTGCCCAGGGGTGTGGAGTCTCCTTTTCTGGAGAAATACAAAACTATTGTGACATTGTGAACATGATCCTGTGTAACCTGCTCTAGGTGGATCTGCTCTGGTGAGAGGGCTGGACTAGATAATCTGTGGAGGTCTCTTCCAATTCCTACCAATCTGCCATTCTGTGAAAGAAACTCAAAATACTGAGGTCCAGGTTTTCCTCCTGTTTTTAAGTATTTATTTGCTTTTTCATTCACATCTGTTCTTCAGTACTGCCTAAAGACAGTCATCCTTCAGGTGACAAGATCCTGTCAGCTGTCATTAAAAAGCTGTCCCAGTTTGGATACTACCTAAAACTAAAAAAAGATGCTAAATGGAAGGTGCAGATGCTCATGAGCTTCTCAAATCCTCAAATTATGCAACACAAAAGCCTTAGCATGTGACTGCTAAGTCACAGACATATAACATGTAGGTGCAACTAGTAATACAGAAAATATTTTCCAGATGTCTCCAATATTAGGGTAACTAGTTAGGATATAGGCAACCAGTGGTCTGCTGTCTGCCCTGCCTGTAGAAACCTATGATTTCAATGTAGGTCTTTCATACTTCTGACAGCACCCTTGTGACCAGACTGTTGGCCATTTCCCATCTAAGGGTTGCTCCACTATGAAAATGAGTACTTGGGCGTGAATTAGAACAAACTTGAACAGAATATTGACCCATTCCAGAGAAAGTTTCTACACACTAGACTAAAGAAGAAATCTTTTTCTAACTCTGTGATGGTTCACGGAATTTTCTAAGTTAAATAATCAAATGAGGTTGAGCACAGGTGTTCTCAATTGAACAAAAACGTGTAAGAGGCAAGAGATTTTATTTTGAGTGTAGTTAACTTTGATGCCTTCTGTGAGCTGGTCACATGCTCAGTACTTGCAGGCAAGCAATGCTCATGATTTAAGAATGTCATGGTCATTTCCCCATCCCATCTTCTACTTGTGTTTTAGAAATAACTAATTAAGAACGCAATGTGATTAGGTGTAAAAAACCTTTGCCAAATCAGGGTAAAGCTAATGCTAGATGAAATATGGTAAAAGAAGAGACCTGTCAAACTTTGACAGTCTGTGGAGACAGAATGGGTTTTGAACAAAGAAACAGCAGTTACCCACAGCATACTGCACTTTTGAGCCAACACTCTGCGGATGGTTGAGCAGCAGACGATCTTGTATGTCTGATCAAATAAGAAGGGCACCTGGTTTAGTGCACAGACATCCTAGCTTTGTTCTTTTCACTTCCAGCTGCCTTACATGACAAAATTCACCTGATTCTTGGACTACTACTTTTATTTAGCACCAACCTGCTCCCCTTCATTTCACAGCAGAGCTTGCAATCTGCCACAAGTGAAAGGATAGCAGCCTGCAGAATATCTGAAGTGCTGTGCCGAGGTGATTTGTACACAGTAAAGTAAAAATGCATCTAGCAACCCAGACCTGAGTATTGAGTAGTGCTTTCTCTATTTGTAAGTGGGCAGAATCATAGAATCACAGAATCATTACGGATTGGAAGGGACCTCAAAAGATCATCTAGTCCAATCCACCTGCAACAGCCTAGACCAAGTCACACAGGAACTCATCCAGGCGGGTCTTGAATATCTCCAGAGAAGGAGACTCCACAACCACCCTGGGCAGCCTGTTCCAGTGCTCCATCACCCTCACTGTGAAGTTGTTCCTTCTTAGGTTGATGTGGAACCTTCTGTGTTCCAGCTTACAACCATTGCCCCTCGTCCTATCACTACATGGCACACAGCTAATGAGGCAGCGGAGAGGGACTGTTCATCCTTTATTCCATGTTAAGCGTTACACTTGGAGGGGCTGATTAGTAAGATGTTCATTAACGATACAGATGAATTTTCATTTTGTGGCTGAACTAACAGTATGGTATTAAAATTCTTGGAGAATTGGAGGTCCTTCTGATGGACAGATGTCCCTTGCTACCTTTTCCTCTTTAGAGTAATGTGTCATCTCTTGTTTCAAGGGACCTGAGATTCTCCATCACTTTTTTAGGATCCCTTATCTTTCTTACTTCCTCTGTTTCTGTTTTGAGAAACTCTTTTTCTTTAGGGGCCTATTTCTCTTTGTTCTGTCTCTCATTTTCTGTGTCTGACATTCTGCTGCCACCTTTCTAAATGTACAGTGTGATAGATGGAACATGACTGAAGAAAAAAAAGCTTCACTTCTCCCAGCGAGTGGAAAGGTGATCCTCAAATGTCTGAACAAAAAATGGGCTGAACAGCAAGAGATACAGCACACTCAGAGACTGAACAGGAGACGGTTTATACACCATCTACTCCATAGTCCATCCCATTAGATTTGTGCTTGGTTTATCTCTTGATCAGTGTCTGTATACACATACACATATACAAAAATCAATCTGCTAAGAGACCCTTATTCAAAACATGTGGAAGTTTTCCCATTGTTTTCAAAGGAGTTTGGATTCTCAAACTGTTTTGTCTTTTCTACTATGAGTTTAGGTACTTATCTGAGGGTGGCTGAGCACTGGAACAGGCTGCCCAGGGTGGTTGTGGAGTCTCCTTCACTGGAGATGTTTAAGACCTGCCTGAATGTGTTCCTGTGTGACTTGGTCTAGGTGATCCTGCTGTGGCAGGGGGATTGGACTAGATGATCTTT
>JAOXOE010000405.1:42903116-42921391 GCA_028565055.1 Phoeniculus purpureus
TTAGATTGGATGTTAGAAAGAAGTTCTTTACTGAGAGGGTGGTTAGGTGCTGGAATGGATTGCCCAGGGAGGTGGTGGTGTCACCGTTCCTGGATGTGTTCAAGGAACGAGTGGACGCGGCGCTTAGGGATCTGGTCTAGCAGTTAGATACTAGGATAAAGGTTGGACTTGATGACCCTGAAGGTCCTTTCCAGCCATGATTCTTTGACCTTACCTCTGTGGCCTTATACCCCTTGTCTTGAATTCTCATTCACATCTCACTCACATCATGCTAATCAAAAGTACATTGTGAAGCTCCCATGGCTCACGTGTTGCCTGTATGTTGACTCAGACACTCAGACCGAGTGTGAAATCTGAGTAAAGTGATAGTGCAGGTAACTGTAAGATTATAATAAAATGTAGCTCAAGGTTAGAAGATAAAGGACAGCCACTGTCCTTTCGGGTGTCTTTAGGGTGGAAGAGGCATCAGTGCACATCAGTAGCTTGATGTTGGGCTTTGAGTTGTTTAGGGTAAACTTCTCACATCTTATCTTTCCTTCCTAGACATAATTTCTCATTCATGTTGTTTGATATTTGCCATCTGCTAAAGCAGGACCAGAAACAAACGGCTGATCATTATTCTGCCTCTGGTGGTTTAGTTAGGTTACAGCAAACTCTCTAGCAGTCTTATCAGGGTTACAATTGCTCTGTTCTTTGAGTATTAAAATAAATGAAGAAGTCTCATCTAGGGGAAGAGAAGTACTAAGATGTGGACACAAGATTCCAGTTGTGGGCGACAGCATCTGAAACATTTTGTAATTCCAGTAGGCTGCTGAATTTCTTGTGGTAGGCCTTCCAATACAGAGAAACCTTCCTGAGAGGTTGAACGATGAGTGATTATGTTGGGTAGTGAATAGGCTGTGTGTGTTCCTGTGCTGAGGTACTGCTGGAGATGAAGCCTGAAGCTGTCACAGGTTTTAATAATTCCCGTCTTAGATACTTAACTGCTCTGGGGCTCAAACACTGTGGAGAGAAGGTGTTAAGCAGTTTACTGTCAGTTCCTGAAATAAACCATCAATTTAATACAGCCTTTCAATGATGATTATTACCTCACTGGTTTGAGGATCTGAGAAACAGCAAAACATTAGACTACTGTTTCTTATGCTGAATGTTAGTTATGGACTACACTGTTCACGCAAGCAGTTTTAGAGTGTTCCACTGCTGAAGCAAAGCAGTGCTATGTATTAAACATGGCATTTACTGATTATAAATACCATAGCATATTGCTCGTGCCACACAGAATCACAGAAGTATTTAGGTTGGAAAAGACCCATAAGATCATCAAGTCCAACCCTTAACCCCTACCCTTATCTTTATCAACTCTAAAACAGATCTCTCAGCACCTCATCTATACAACTTCAAAACACACCAAGGGATGATAACTCAACCTACTTCCTGGGCAGCCGTGTTCAGTGCCTCACAACCCTCTTAGAGAAAGCATTTTTCCTAATGTGCAGCTTTAGGACATTCCCTCTAGTCCTATCATTGTTCACTTATAAGAAGAGGCCAGCACCTGCCTCCCTACAATGCCCTTTCGGATAGTTGTAGAGAGCAAAAAGGGAATAAATTTTCTTGTGATTTTATACTACTTCTTGAACTCTTTAAGTTCAAGCATAGGAGACTGGAGAATCAGCTTAAGCAGTGGCTTTTTTGTTCTGTGCTATCAAATCATGTTACGGTTTCGCCCTTGGTGACATGAGGCACAGTGCTGTGATGTTGCATCCTGTAGTGAAGACAAAAAGTATGTATCAAGCAGTAGAAATACCTACAGTTTCAGAGATAGGGAGTTGTCACGATCCGGAAAAGTTTCAGTTGTGAGAGGTACGATGTTCTCAGTCTCAGAATTTTCTAACACACAAATGGTGTCAGATGCATAGGATAGCTTTTATTACACTCACACAAATTACACTCAGAAGGATAAGGAGTGGGGAGGGAAGGGAAAAAGTGAGAAAGAAGATAGAGAGAGAGAGGAGGGTGGAAAGAGAGGTAAAGAGTGAGAAAGAAAAGAGATGGAGAGAGAAAGAAAGAAGAAAGGAAGGTACCACCCTAGTGGTGTCCTAAGGGTCCACAGAGTTGGGAGAAGTCTCTCTCAGCATAGGAGCCAAGCCCTTGCCTTTATAGATCGTTTTTTGCTGGTGCTTTCCATTTGTGGTTTTCTGCGTCCATGGCACATTTCATGCATTGGTTCATGGTTAAGTTGTGGTTAAGCCATGTTCGTTGGCAGTCTGGGTCCAAAAGTTCAGTCAGCAGCATCTGTGAAATCACGTTGCATCCCCAGTGTTGGCCTCCATTGTCCAGTCAATAGTGGGCATGACTGGTACCGTCTAAAGGAGATCCAAGCTCATGCACAGGGTCTGACTTTGCTGGGAGGAGAGGTGGGTACTGCAGGATGCTCTGTTCCTCAGTTCTTGGAACTCTTGGTTCAAAACAAGGCATATCTCTCACCTTTATGGTGGGAGACAATGTTGGGGGGGATTTGTAGTTCAAAACAAGTGTCTTTGCAGTAAAGAGGAACTTTCCAAAACTCTGCGATGTTGGGGCATTATAGATTTCAGTCTCTAACAGGAGTGAAGCTTTTAATCCACCGGGTTAGTGCATACAGTGTGTGTGTTCATGTTGGTACAGCCATTATTCGCTGATGCTGCATGGTGGCTGAATAGTTCGTATGGTGCACTCAAAAATCTATCTCTGTGCAGGTACAAAATTCCATTTCTTAAAAACAGCTACAGCCCCCAGAAAAGGAGAATAAAATGGGAGAGATATGAATTCCTGCAGCAAGAATTACATCTTCTCACTGCTTATTTCAGTTGCTGGACTTATTCTTCTGTGGAGAAACTGAAATGTAAGAGAAATATCAAATTGCGTGTTCTAGTACAGAACAAAAAACCCCAAATGATACTTTGCACAGAGTAATGATGCATTGGGAAGTGGCTGCAGAGAGAGGAAAGGACATTCTGCAGCGCATAGAAGAAACAGTCATATGCTCATTCCATGCCACATACTTTGTGGTTCATGTGAGAGGGAAAGGCAAGGTTGATTTCTGTTTGTATTAACTCACATCAGTAACTTGACACTGTTGGTTGCTGTGATGCATGCAAAATAGCTGATTAATTATATGGTGCTAACTGCCTCAGTAGGCTTCCGTGCAAGTAGAACTAAGACTAATTAACATTATGTCAAAATGAAATGAGATGGAGTTACATGCAGAAAGCCATTAAGAATTTGAGTAGCACCTGTCAGCGAAGTCACCTTTTGCATCTCGAGCAATGTTTCATCAAAACCCTCAGGTTCGTTCACAGAATTACAGAAACATTTGTTTTGGAAAATACCTATAAGATCATCAAGTCCACCCTTTAATCCTACTCTTTATCACCCCTAAAACAGTTCTCTCAACACCTAATCTGTACAACTTTTAAAGGCATCAAGGGATGGTGATTCAACTACTTCCTTGGCTAGTCCCTTCCAGTGCTTTATAACTCTTCCTGGGAAAAATGTTTCCTAATGTCCAGCCTAACCCTCTCTTGCTGCAGCTTTAGGCCATTCCCTCTAGTCCTGTCATTGTTTACTTGTGAGAAGAGACCAGCACCTGCCTCTCTACAATGCCCTTTCAGATAGTTGTAGAGACCAATATCTAATATTCACAGTATTCCACTGTGTTTCTTCTCTTGCTCTACTTTGCTCTAAATTGGGTGTTACTCCACCGACGGCAGTGGACTGGAGTAACACTGGTAGGAATGCACGGAGAGGTAACCTTGTGAATTTTGCAGTCATCTTAATGTTATGTGAAAGTGTGAAGGACTTCTCATTTAATTATAAAAGCAGTAAGGTAGATTGAAATACTTTTGTTTATTGTAATTTCCATAATGTTTCTAAAGTAACAGTTCAGTTTATTTTTGCCTGAGAATGGTGTTTTGTACTGATTATTCACTTTCCATCCGTCAGTACAACACAGGCTTTTCTTCCTCAGTTACTTTGATTTGTCACACCTGCTGTGCTCACAGACATTGATTTCTGTCATGCAGATCATTTAAACAAAATCACACCAAGAGGTTTCTGTGATGTGCATCAAGTCTTCTTCCTTCAGATCGCAGGAGGGTAACTTGTGTGTGATGCCTATCTACACAATGGGAGCTTGGGCTAGAAAGAGATACAGAAAAATCACAGTCTTTATGGCATTGTAACCAAATGCTTCCCTGAATCTGGAATTCTTCTTGAGTTTGATTTAGTTTGTTGTTAGGTTTCTAGTAACACCTAACACTAAAAAAAAAAACCAACACCTGTGGTAAATACGGTTTTTTGGAGGTTTTTTTTGTTAGTTAGCACTGGGTAGATAGACGCTGATGCCTCGAACTGTTAATCTAAAGCCCTGAGTGATGCAGTGTCAAGGGTTTAAAAAACCCCAGGGACAAAATGCACAGAATCACAGTGTCGGTGATTGGAAGGGACCTCTAGAGATCATTGAGTCCAACCCCCCTGCCAGAGCAGGACCAAAACTAGGGCAGATCACTCAGAAGTGTATCCGTACAGGGCTGGGAAATTCTCCAGAGAAGGAAATTCCACAACCTCTCTGGGCCGCCTGTTCCAGGGCTCTGTGTCCCTTACAGTAAAGAAATTCTTCCTCATGTTGGGGTGGAACTTCCTGTGCTCAAGATGGAATCCATTGTCCCCTTGTCCTGTCCCAGAGCACAAGTGAAAAGAGGTTGTTCCTGCCTTCTTGATGCTCAGCCCTCATGGATTTATAGACATTAATGAGATCCCTTCTCAGTCTTCTGCCCAGATTAAAAAGCCCAGGTCTCTCAGCCTTTCCTTATAAGGCAGGTGTTCCAGTCACTTCATCATCCCTGTAGCCCTCCATTGGACTCTCTCCAATAGATCCCTGTCCCTCTTGAACTGGGGATCCCAGAATTGGACATAATACTGCAGATGAAGTCTCACTAGGGCAGAGTAGAGGGGAAAGAGAACCTCCCTTGATCTGCTGGATACACTCTTCTTGATCCGTCCCAGAATACCATTGGCCTTTTTGGCCACAAGGGCACATTAACCAATTAATTTGGCTAAGTCGCTAATGGACAGAAAACCCCCCCCACTTATGAAACACAGGTGAAAAACTAACTCCATTTGGGGAACAAAAGGCAACAAGACATTTAATTGATCCTGCACAAAAAAACCTCACATAGAAAGACATACACACAAAGACATATGGAGATTCATCACAGTGTTCTTATGTAGCTGAGCCAAAACCTTGATGTCCTGTCTATGAAAAAGGAGAAGAGGCCTCCAACGGTTCCTGCTTCTGTGGAACCAAGTTCATACTCACATCCCTAGTTGTCAGTGAGCAATTTAAAGTCCAGCTCTGTGTTCCATGCACTTCCATGCCAGTCCTCCATTTCCAAAATGCTGATTCCTGAAACCATGAACAAGGGAAAAATTCTCTTCATTTCAGCAAAACATGGAATCCAGATGAAACTTTATTTCCTCCGATCCAAAGGAACCCTATTCTCTCTCTGTAGTCACCCAGGGCATAATGACTGCTGCAGTCCAGCTCAGTGCCATGGGCGATCTCTTTGCAACACAGATGAGAAGTCAAGAGATGAAAGAAGAAGTGGGTTGGGGGTAGAAAACCAAAACCAAAATTTCAAACCCTGCCCACCAGCCCAGATTCTCTCTGTTCACAGAAAACCAATAAATTGAGCTGCAGATTTCAAAACAAGCCCAAATATTTCAAACCATAATGTGTGGTTAAGAGTAGTTGAAAATACCTGGTTTAAGAGCAATTACATCTTTAATCCTTACTGCCACAGAAAGGCTGAACATAAAAAACAGGTAAGGATGTAGAAGGTGTGAAAATACAGCTTCAGAGAAGGTGACATATCCTATTACATGTAAAACCTTCTGGTACCCTGTTGCCCACAGAAATGCCAGGAAAGAGCCAAAAAAACCCCAGACCAAAGAGTTACCAATGTGAGCTTCTCGATGATGATGCATAATGCATCAAATTGCCTGAAATAGGGTTCAGTCCAAGGCAATGAGCTCTGATTCACTGCTGCTGCTGAAGACAAAGAACAACTCTTCTGTTTAGTTGAGCTTCTACAAAATGAGGTTAGTTATCTATTGCTATCAAAGGACAAGACACTTCTGTACTGCTTTCCCTGGAGAATGTGATGTGAGCTGATAAAAGAAGTGATGTGTAGAACTAGGCTCATTATATCTTCCACAAAATTACATTGAGGGGTTTATTTTCCTTTTTTTTCTTTCATGAAGTAAAATTTGTGCTGGAAATTCCTGACACATAGAACAATTTCTTGTGAAGATTCGTTTTTGTGGAATCAAGAAAGGTTTTGTAGCTGGTGGATTTCTCGATTTTGGAAAATCAGGTTCTGGAGGACTGCTGAGAACAGCAATGAGAGGTGTAATCCAACACAGCTTGAGTGGCTGGCTCCTGTTTGTAAGCCCCCTCCATCAGCAGAGAGGTGCAAAAGAACTCCTTCCACACAGCACATTTCTTAAGCTCTGGGTTGTCTTTCTGCATGTCATCAGCTTTTATCTTCATCTATAAAGATCATTCTTTGGTAAAGGGGGAAAATGAACCTGATGGTAGCAGCTACAGCAGCATTAGTAAACCCTGAATTCAATATCTGCTGCACAGTCAAATGTCAGAACAATCAATAGCTGAGCTGTTCATTAACATATTTATTCCCAGGGGAGTGGAGCTATTCCACTAGCTGAAGAATTGATCTCAACCCATTGCACAAAGGAAAAAGGACTTAAGGCTGCCTTATGGCTTTCTCTAAATTAACCATTTTCTGTTTTAAAATGCTAATTCTCATTGGCTGATCTGGTTCTACCTGTTTGGTTCTTCTCAGTTGCACCTGTAAGATCACTGTGATGTATTTTACTTTACACTCTCAAAAATATGAGAGGATTTAAAATCTTGATGTTAACTGCTGTAAATATCAGGCTGTGGTGAAGAATAACAGTACCTACCAAGCATGTTTGGAAGCTGTAAAACACCGAAGGTGACAAAACTGGGAAGAGTTACTGCAAACCTTGATTTTTCTGAGTGTTTTTGGCTCCTCTGCAGGACTGTTTTGGACAGCAGCCCAGGAGCATGGAGATGACATGTAGACAACATTAACTGCTAGCATTTAGGTAGCTGTGTAGATGAGCTTGCTCATTCTCCTTTCCCACTTCTTTATGTGATGGGAAATGCAAAACAGGGAATAAAATCCTGGCAAGACCTGGGAAGCTCAGACTCTATATCTCAGGAACAGGTGTCACAGCTCCATACATTTGGAAAATTACTTGCCCAGTAACTGCTAGCTAGAAATTCTATTCTGTGTCTTGGTCTCAGCAAAAGGCAATTGTCACGGTCCACGCGGGTGGACTAGTGTAGCTTCTTTTACTACAGCAAAATGCACCAGCAAGATGACCACACCAAGGGGGTTCTGCTTCAATGGTGCAGTTTTATTGTTTTGTCCATCAAGTGGCTGCAATAGAAAGAAAAGTGTAATGGGAAAGGGACTAAGAGTAAAGTAAAGAAGGGAAAGACAGTAATAGCTACCACCACAGGGTCCCAGGCAGCATTCATCAGCCTTCTGATCTTCCAGGCAGCATTCCACTGGTCTTCTGATCTTCCAGATGACTCTTGGTGAGGAAAGCTTCCAAAGCTTTCCCAAGCTAGCCCATGTTTGATTGCTAAGAAACCATCTTTTATGCTGAACAACACACCTTGCTCCACCTCCGTCCTGTGGAGTCCTGCCAATCTCCACCTTCTTGAGCCAGACTTCCATGCTTGTCCAGAGAACAGGATCCTAGGGCTCTCCCAGAAGGCAGGAGTTCTGTTTTGGTGTTATAATGACATAATAATGAGAAAAGTTCACCTGAAGTCCCAAATTTCTTCATCGATGTCAAGTTGGCCCTTGGTGATCAATCTTCCTTGACAGTCTAATGTTACCCATTTCACACCACGTAGTGGGGAGATAGCACCATGGAGTTAACTGTGTGGTCTAGGTGTTTTTGGCTCTTTCTGCTATGGTAGTTTGATCAGTTTTGGGGTACCTTCTTGCACCTTAGTAACCAGTCCTGTACCCTAGTGCTCAAGTCCATTATGACCATGTTGAGATGATTCTGACCAACTTTTACAGCAACTTGCAGCATGGCCACAAAGTCCAGCATCTTCTGCATGGCTTTGCTTGAAAGGCTCGCGTGTATGTCTCAGGTTTCAAGCTCTGGTGAAGTACAGAGCACACACAATATAAATAAAGTACATACAATAAAGTATTAAATGGTGGAAAAAATCCATTCTTTAGATTTAAAGAACAATCGCTGTTCATATACTGATGTGCAATAAAAAACTGATCTGTTTATTTCACTCTCAGCCTTTTAGGAACAAGTGATTTTACCATCTTCTGCCTGGAATTTGTATTTACAGGGCATGGGAAGCCGTAGATATTGCTTAGCAGCACTCGTTCCCTGGGAGAGGAGGCAAACCATTCTTATTTAGGGCACATTGCTTCCTTGCTTTGAGCAGTGCAGTGTATGATCTAAGGCTCTGCTCAGGAAACATGCCAGACCTCAAGCAACATGCTCCAGGATTACTTTGCTGTTTGACTTTACTGACTAAATGTGGTCGGGAATAATCTGAGCCCAAGCAGTTAAATCTACTTTCAATAATAATTCTCCATTTATTTCTTCAGAACCCTCTAGTGTCTCACACAGACTCCTTTTCTCTTGGTCTCTACGGTGCACAGACCCAGAAGAAAACCCTTTTACTGATCTTTCCCCCAAAAAAACTGGCATTCTGGGTGAGGGGAGAGATTTGATGTTGTCTGGTTTTTGGGTAGACTGAGAGCATTTTTCTCCCGACCTTTCCCATTAGCTGCTGTCTGTTTCACTTACACTTAAACTGTTTTTCTAGTTTATTGGAAATAGAAGTGAATCAGCTCCAAAAGTCACGCAGCATGAGATGTGTTGTGCTGGCATGACTAAGACAACCAGCAGCGTAAAGTTCATGGTGGTTTCTGTAGGACAGCTTTGTGTGTAGACAGTGGGTTCCCTTTGGTATGCCCAAGCGTCCCTGGCCTGGACAGGCTGGGTCCATGGGCAGAGGCTGGTGGGATGACATTCAACAAGACCAAGTGCGGGGTCCTACACTTTGGCCACAATAACCCCCTACAGCTACAGACTGGGGGATGAGTAGATGGAGAGCAGCCTTGCAGAGAGGGACCTGGCAGTACTGGTTGACAACCATCTGAACAGAGCCAGCAGGGTGCCCAGGTGACCAGAAGGCCAATGGCATCCTGGCTTGTAGCAGGAATAGTGTAGCCAGCAGGACTAGGGATGTAATTCTGTGGCAGTTCTGGGCCCCTCACTTCAAGAAAGAGATTGAGGAGCAATGAGTCTGGGGAAGGGACTGGAGGGAAAGGCTGATGAGGACAGGTGGAGAGAGCTAGAGGTGTTTAGTCTGTAGGAGACTCACAGGGTACCTTATCCCTCTCTACAACTCCCTGAGGGGAGGTTGCAGTCAGGTGGAGGTTGGGCTCTTCTCTCAGGCAACCAGCACCAGGATGAGAGGGCAGGGCCTGAAGCTGCACCAGGGGAGGGTTAGGTTGGATGTTAGGAAGCACTTCCTCATGGAAAGGGTGATCAGGCATTGGAACGGACTGCCCAGAGAGGTGGTGGAGTCACCATCCCTGAAGTGTTTAAGAAAAGACTGGATGTGGCACTCAGTGGTGATTGTCAGGTCATGGGCTGGTGATGATCTTAGAGTTTTTTCCAGCCTCAGTAAGTCTGTGATCAGTAGATTATTTTCCCGAATGATAAAAATGAAAGTCTGATGCAGCAGTAGGTATGACACCCACAAGCTTAATTACAGGCATTTCTCTTTGCAGCATATCAGCCAACAAGCTTCTACATGTACTATTAGTATTATTAATTATGGTTGTTGTTATCAATTTTTTTCTCTGCTTTAACTAGATGTCTGGGTTACTCCACACACCTACTAGAAAAGCAGCAAACACTTCTATGGTGGAGCTTACCTTACTTGAGTTAGGTGTCTATAGCTGGTGGCATGAAGCATCCCCTGAAGTGCTGCCTCTGTCCAGTAGCTATGAAAGAAATCTGGAAAAAGATTTTATCACAAACCCAGTTTTCCTGTAGGTCAGATAAGAAGAAATGATTTTTATCTAGAAGTCAATGGCTCTAACTACACGTGAGGACAGTAGTTGTGTGGACATATTTTGTAATCCTGAGGGGCCAGGGCTATAGTTACCATCGTAATGGGGGAGGTGAAAGGGGAAATTTCCCTGGGTGTGGGAAAAACAGCACAGCAATACATCTGATACACAGATGTTTCAGCTCGCCTAGCCTTGTAGAATTTAGTGGGCTCACACATGATCAGCAAGTATTTACTGTCTTGTCTCAAACAAATAAATTAAAAGCTGCTAGGTCAGCATTTTGTTCAGGATAGAGCGGGTTTTTGTGGTTCATTAGTGCTCATTAAGCTGAATTTTTCCTTTGAGTATTGTAACTGAGAATATGCAGCAGTATGGGGAATAGTCCCAAGGCAGCACTAACTTACTTCCTAGCAAAATGTACAAACTTTAAGACACTTATCCATTAGGGATCGGAAGGTCATCTAGTCCAATCCCCCTACCACAGCAGGATCACCTAGGCTAAGTCGCACAGGAACATATCCACGTGAGTTTTATGACCTATCCCTCTCCACAACTGCCTGAAAGTTTTAGTGAGGTGGGGGTTGATCTCCAAAGTAACAAATGACACGACTAGAGGAAATGGCTTCAAGTTGTGCTAGTAGAGGTTTGGGTTGGATATCAGGAAAAATTTCTTCACTTAAAGGATTATAAAGCATTAAAACATGCTGTTCAGGTAAGTGGTTGATTCATCCACCATCCCTGGAAGTATTTAAAGGCCATGTAGATGTGGTGCTGGGGCACATGGTTTAGAGGTGACCTGAAAGTGCTGAGTAAACAGGTGGACTCGATGATCTTAAAGGTCTCTTTCAACCAAAATGATTCTATGATTTTATGACTCTGTGATACTATACTGATAACAAAAACTCAGAACATTGACAACAATGTGTGTATAGTAGCCATTAAATTTGGGCTACTACTTCAGTACAAATGAAAGCAATTGGTTTCTCATACTTTTTCTCTTGTAACAAGCAGAAGGCAACAAAAAATAAAAAAAGAAAGTGAAAGAACATCCACAAAGAAGAAATTGAAGATGAGAGGAAAAATAATACTGATTATTTAAAAAATGCCAGAAACTGGATTTCTTTCATTCCCTCTTAGGAAGTGCCAGTTTTTTACATAAGAAGTCTTGACTCCTTTCTGTGTACTCAGCTAAAACCAAGCTAGGAGGTCTGCCATGAAGTTCTAGGTTAAAGCTCAGGGAAGAAAAACAAACTATTTGAGCTATTTTCTTTTTGACCCTATAACTTATAATGTTTTAGGGTTGTACGGTTAGAAGCAAACTAATTCAGAAGGTGGCATGGCAGCGGGCACGGAGAGAGCTAAGTAGTGACAAGGATCACACCTTAGCTTTAAAAATTGGCAATAACTTGGACGAGAACACTTTCTAAGCACCACTGAAGCTGCAATCCTGCCAGATCCTCAGTACTTCACAAGTGCTGCTTGATGCACTTTCAGTGACAGTGGCTTATTAAGAGCCATCAAAATGACTGCCCACTTATTACAGTGTTAATGTGTTTTTAATAACAACTATTTACTGCATGTATAATTTTGAGTCAATTACATACCAGACTGCTGGTGTCAAATAGTGAACTTCCCTCCAGTGCTGAAAACCTCCAGAAAAGGTGTACTTATAGTAGCCTATCGTACACAAAGTATATGGTAGCGCTTAATAAATGCTTGTTTAAGTTAAAATCTGGCAAAAATATTTATTTTTATGTATAATTAAAGTGCATTTGTAAAATTATGTTAATTGTTAGACACAAGGGGAAAAAGAAGACCCCCCCAAATCATCCAAATCCATTAAATAAGCCTAACAACACTGTGCATTTACCTTACTTAATGAGATAACAACAGTTGAAAAGTATTTTAAAGACTTGAAGGGCTACATTTTCCTTTAGTCATTATTATTTCAATTACTTTAAAAAGATATTAATTAAATTTTATTTATACAAGGCAATGTTCTAAACACATCTGGTAGATGTGGTGTCAGGCATAGGAATTAAGAGCTCTACAGAATCTTGTTTTCCCAAGACAGCATGGCCCAAGACCATGAGGAAGGAGTCCTCCAGGGCTAGACATGATTGGCAGAAGCTCTGTTTGCTGATATTGAAGTCAGTTCACAGAAAAATCGTTGCTGATATCCAACTGTTGCCATTGGAATTGTAGCAAAACACTCCCTAAGATCTAAATAAATGATGCTACCTTGTACAGGGATCACTGTATGCATCTAAATTTGGTTTCTGTGGAGCCCACCATTTGCAGGAGGCTCTTCCTGTTAATCTCAAAGACTAAGCAAGGAACATACCACTCAGCAGTGCGAATTCTGCTGTGATTTGATTATATCATACACTGGACCTGTATTATGACCATAACAGTGTGTTTCGCTTGAAGTTTTAGAAAGCACTGGAAGTCCTTTGACTTTAAAGTGAACTAATTAACATTAATTAACCTTTGTGCAAGACAGAACAAATCAGACTTTGTGTGGGGTTGTAGTCACAGTGTCTAACTCCTGCTGAACTCCATTGCTTTTATGCAGGTTGCTCACACCAGGAAGGTTATTTGAGTTTGACCCTGCTTGCAGAAAATCAATGAAAAGTCAGTCTCGAGGGTTAATAAGACCATGAGTAGAGCTTGTATTTGAGGTTAAGATGTACCAACAAAGGATTTCTTACGCTGGAGTTGTTTTACTTTTGGATTGAGTTTTGTCCAGCAAACACAGTTAAAGCTTTCTGTTAAATAAAATGCCCTTGAAAAACGTACATATGAATTAACTTTGTTTGAAATTATGAAGTCAGATACTTGAGAAGAAGAAATAGAAGCCCGTGGAGTTGAATCCAGATGAAGATTAGCTTCATAAACTTTTTCCCCCTATCTACTCCACTCTTTGAAAATAGAAGGGAAAAAGTTGTAGAGAAAAACAAGTTTTTTTGCTTTCATGAGAGGCTTGAATTTTTCTATTTCACTGATTTTATTGAATATGAGGTTTTGGTGTTCGCTCTGTGTCCTTATCTTCTGTTGTCCCCTCTTATTCCTTCTCTTTTTCCATGTTATTGGACTTTATTTTTTCTCCTCTCTGTTCTATCCTTCTGTACTCCCTCTCTACACTGTTTCTGTTTCAGATAATGGGCAATCAAACTACAGCCTCCTTCATGGCTGTATCTGTTGACTGATGGTACCAAATCACCTCTCCTTGACTGCACAGCACCAAGCTATATCAATCCTGTAAATGCTTTAGAGCTTCCAACAGCAGACAATGTTTACCCTGGTAACTGATGCATATAGCATCTCAAGTATGGGAAACCTATCCAAACAATCACACAAATCACCTCCTTCCACCTAGAGATGGAAGAAGATTAATCCATATTTGGAGTGACTTTCTGAGGCATTCTACCTCAAAAGAATTTAAAAACATGGGACAAGGCAATTACTCCAGGTTTTGTGGATCAACACGCATTGAAAAAAGAGGGAGAACAGCTTTCTGTCCCTGAACAACTCTTCCATTCTTTCCCCATACTACCCAAAGCCTCTTGCAAGACTTGGAGTTGTCGTGACTACCATCTGTCCTTGACCTTCTCCAAATTTTGGTTCTCTCTTCCAAGCTATGGCACAAAGAGGGCCTCAGGAGTGGATCAGGATGGAGAGCAAACAGAGGTATCAGCAGGAATTGAATTATTTATTTAAAGGGTCATCAGGCCTTGGAATAGGCTGCCCAGAAGGGGGTTGAATCAGCATCCCTGGATGTGCTTAAAAGTTGTGTATATCTGGAGCTTAGGGACATGGTTTAGCAGCGGCCAAGGGACAGTTGGGTTCATGACTGGACTTGATGATCTGAGACGTCTTTTCTAACCTGAACAATTCTATAATTCCTTTCCCACATGCTCACTCTATTAACACTCTGTGTGTGAAAAGATTGTGCTGGGTTACCATGTCTCTATGTTGCATCTATGCACTAGGGAAGACAGGAGTGCTGTCTGCCACCTCCTTGTAGCAAGGAGACTCAGAGTGAGAAGTTGCACAGAATGTCTATGTTCCATGACCCTGCAAGATCAGAAATGAGGAGTTACTGCAAAACATTTTCTTTTTCCCTGTCCTCCATGCTGTGCTTCATAATGCACCTGCCGTCTGCAAATGCCCTTCCTCTACATGTTAGGTACAATTAAATCAGTCTGTGTGTGGCAGTACAGAATTTCTGTGTGCTGCATTCAAAATGCTAAAACCCCTTGTTTTGTCAGGAGAATGTCAACTTCATGATTTGAGGAAAGCAAGGGAGAGGAGAGACGATATCTGTTGCAGTTTGAAAATTGCCAGAATTTTCCAATGTATAGATTTGTGCTTTCATGAGGAAAAAGGTGCATTTCGCTTTAAGATAATCATCCCAGGTACCTGCCCTGCGGGGGTGTGGGCTAGGTGGCAAAATAAAAAAGGCTGATTTCATGGCCCTGCATCTTTTGCTGGAGTCTTCCGCCCAGCACAGGGCTTCAGCTCGGGTTCCCCTCCATCAATGGATGGACATTTGCTATCTGCTTTCAAGCTAGGAGGTTGGTGCGGCAAAGGGTCACATTCTGTGCTTGTTTTACTTAGCTGAAAGTGCTACAATATTTTCTTCGACTTGAAAAAATGACTGACCTATAACTCATAGCGAGGTAGCTGCTGTAACGTTTTGCCTTGACGTTTCCATCCATAAATGAGAATGGTTTGGAATGTGATGTGTTTTTATTGATGTGCAGTATAAAACAAATGCATAAACTCTATACAGGGATCATTAATTCACCCAGGATCTGAAGGCAACCAGAGTAGTATAGCAACTCTTTAAATCTGCTCTAAGTTATAAAATAATACAAATACATATGCATGTGTATGTGCCACTGATCTATATATTTATATGTCCAAATGGATATGCAGTACAGCTTTCATTTCTTGCTGTTTCTCATAACACAATCCATACTCAGCAAGGTCAGTTAGAAAACACGGCAGGTATAGAGTCCCTACACCAGATAAACATCAAAACACAAGACAAAGAGGTAAAGGCAGAACTGATGCAAAATCTGAAGCTGGACAGATCACTGTGTAAGGCAGTCAAATCAAATAAGGAAATTCAGATTGATCAAGACGCATATTAAAGTACCCAGTCACAAGCAACCCTTCAGCTGACAGGAAAGGACTCAGGCATATGGAGACAGGGAGAGCTACAATACAAACAATTATTGAAGTCAAGGAATCTGATGTCCAGCTCTAAAAAGGAGACCAAAAAAAGTGCCATGCATTTTGAATGCTGACAGGATTATAACTCCAGTAAGCTCCTGCTGTGATGCTCCACTGTGTATTCAGTGATTCCATGGGCATCTGTGGGCTGGGGTAGGGTATAGGATCATGAAAGTTTCTATATTGGGTGTGAAGGGCTAACACGACACCTACCAACAGTTTGGCCCAGTGCTTTGAGAAATCAAACATCTAGTGGCAAAGCTGAGAAGGAAATGATCTTTAAGTGCTACTCTGGCCAATGAACTATGCCATGTGCTCCTCTGTGGGTGAGAGAGGGCATTTGATTATCTACATTTTTCACACAACAGAGGTCCATTATCTGACAATGGTCCAATCTTCCATCATAAATTTTATCCCTCTTTTGTTTTCTCTGTTGAGAATGAGGAGGATGAGCGGAGGAAAACCTTTAAAAAAATCAAAGCTCCTTAATTGTCTAAGACAGTGGAGTTTACACTGTATTCAGTCTTTGGTTTGGACTTGCATCCAGGAGACCACTTGCAGTTTCCTAACTTTGGACCTCTTCATCTTCTATCATGTTTTAACCTGCTTTCAGCTCTGCCACAACTGGTCGTGATGAGAATTCAGCAGCAGGTTTGAGTGTGATGACTGCATCAATTGCTGTCCCCAGCCACTCACATCAACTACCCAAAAGCCCACAGAATTTTCATCTAAGACAAATAACACAAAACACTTCCTTACCCATAGAAGGCTCACATCAGTGACTCTAATAAGAGAGTCTGCAACAATTCAGGCACTACAGTACCACCTTTTCAGCTGTTCTTGATAATTAACCCACCACAGGGTACCAATTCTTGTATGCATGTGAGATGGACAACTGGATTTAACCTCAGCAGTTCCAGCTTGCCTGTTTGTGATGAGTATGTGAAGTCACATAAAACAGCTGCGGTTCCCTGGGCATCATCCACTCATATGAGCAGCGGAGACAGGAATGGTTATGTCTCTTCATTCGTACAAATCTCATAACTGGAAATAAGTGTCAGCACAACTCCTGTATGTTTCTTCTTATCTCATTCTTCTTATCTCCCTCATGTTTCTTCTTATCTTATTCTTCTACAACACACGCACTTACAACATCCAGTTCTTTACTGTGCCTTTTGCCCATGGTTGTAAGCTGGGTCTCTACTCCAAAGAGGTTTAGGCTGGTTCATGCTACAGTTCAAAAATGAATGAAGCAATGGTCAGGAAACATCATGACACAATGAGCGCAGTAAACATCTTGTTCCACCCTTCAGATATTAAGAACACGAGCTGTCCTAAACTTACAAGGGAAAAGCTCACAGTGTGTACCTATAGTAAAGCCTCGGCAGACCTAGAGAGTCAGTAAAGGAAATAACCTGGGGCATCTTCATGTTCCCTGCAGGAACTATTGGATTGCTTAGATATGTGCCAAGAGCTCTAGGCTATGAGCAACCAATAATAATTCTCCTTTAGGTTAGGCTTAGGAAATTCTTAAATGTGTGGCCTGCAGCAAAATAACAGGTGTACAAGTGTGAGTTAGCTACACTGTGGTGTTATAAATAGGTCCCAACTCCAGTTATTGCTCAGATCAAGCTATATGTTCAATTTTCCGAGTTTGATGTTTGCTTCTAGTTGATAATTAAGTGTTGTCAAAGTAAGGCCATTACTGATGCCATGTGTTAATGTAAGTGCTGTGTTTAGTCTTCACGCTAATTTGATGGGTTTAGATTAAGATGCAGACCGCACACTAAAGAAAAAAATCCCAGAGAACCCTTAGGGTAAGAAGTGCACTGCAGCAAATATTTACCCTAGGTTAGAACTTTTCCTAACTCAGACTCTTTTCTGCTACTTGTATTTCAATGAAGCTGTGACTCTTCCTATGAGAGGCTAATGCCATTCTGGCTGAGCTGCAAATCTGAGCCAGGCGAAGCCAGTTGCTTCAGAATGTCTCTACAACTTTATGCATTCATGTCAAAGGATAAATGCTTGGAGACTAGTTAGGACAATGTCAACACTTTGGTACAGCTATGCTTCCTTGTTAGCCTGCCCTTAACTCCCATAATAAATATCTATGTATAGTGCCCATAATAACAATAACACATCTTATTAATTTTTAAATTAATTAATAGCCTTTTCTTCCTTTTGTGTGAAGCTGCATTATATCCAAGACCATCAAGATTGTCTAAATCCATTAAAACAGCAGATTCTGCCAGGGAATTGAAAAACCTACAAGTAGGGGTTTTTTTTTAATATCCCCTTCAGTGAGATTTTCTTTCACTTTAGCCATCTAAATGTGTCTGTCATACAGGCTCATTTCTGTAATCAGTCTGAGACCACTGGGACTTTTTACGTACAGCTTTGTTTTGCGTAAGGAACTGCAAGTCTGGATAGGAAGTCTAGCTTTTTGATGAGAGTTTATTTTTGTAAGTGCATCTATAATGGCAGTCACAACGTGAACACACACTTCAGATGTAATTTTTAGTTTTGCTCCCTCTCAGCTTTGATCACAGAAATTGAATTTTCAAAGGATTGTTCTAGAGATTTTTAGGACTTCTACTTATGTCTTCACAGTAGCATTTGAATCTTAGGTAATGGGAGGAAACATGAAATCACTATGTAGATAGACTAGAACCATAAAATCACAGGGTGAGAAGGGACCTCCAAAGGTCTAGTCCAACCCCCCTACAACAAGCAGGGACGTAGAATCATAGAATCATAGAATCATAACGGATTGGAAGGGACCTCAAAAGATCATCTAGTCCAATCTGCCTGCAATCAGCA
>JAOXOE010000405.1:42924160-42963831 GCA_028565055.1 Phoeniculus purpureus
CAGCAGCTCTGTGTCCTTCTGGAACTGAGGGGCCCAGAACTGGACACAAGATTCCAGCTGTGGTCTCCCCAGGGCAGAGGAGGCCCTCTCTTAATCTGCTAACCACTAACAATAATCCAGGGCACCTACCTTCACCCATCGTGTAGTGTCCAGGCCGAAGACTGCAGCACCAAGCTCCAATGCTTCTTTCCAGTTCCTGTGGTGTGGCCCTTCCCTAAATCCCTTTGGGGTTGGTTCAGGTCCCTGGGTTCTACTCCTGTGCTTATTGTTCCTAAGAGGGTTTGCAGTGGCCACTGCTGACTCATCCTGGATAGGCTGTGGACTTGTTTCTCCTCTCACAGCAGATAACTGAGACTGCAGACCTCCACATGAGCTCTTGGCAAGATTTGAAGGAGTTTGTAGAGCTCAGGAGTAAAATCCCCAAGCAGCTCAGTGTAGCTCCATGTTTTTGTTGCTCTTTTGAAGCTCTAGGTGAATTAAGAGTAAGAGAAACTGCTGTGAGAAGTGAAACAGGTTGTTCTCATCAACTCAGTCAATTTCGGTGGAACTCGTCAGGCAGTTGCAGAAAGCAGTGAGGTCTCACCTGAGGCTCCTTCTCGCCAGACTAACCAGCCCCAGCAGGGTTTGTTCTCCAGACCCTTCCCCAGCCCTATTGCCCTTTTCTGGACCCTCTCCAGCCCCTCAATGTCCTTCTCATACTGAGGTGCCCAAACCTGACCCCAGTACCCAAGGTGTGGCCTTGCCAGCACAGGGAGACAATCACTCCCCTACTCCTGGTGGCCACACCAGTGCTGACAGAAGCCAGGAAGCCACTGGCCTTATTGGCCACCTGGCTCAGATTTAGAATCACAGAATCATTCAGGTTGGAAAAGACCCCTGGGATCATCAAGTCCAACCATCAACCCCACTGTACAAGGTCACCCCAAAACCAGATCCCCCAGCACCACATCTGAGCGACTTTTAAACTCATCCAGGGGTGGGGACTCAATGCCCACCCTGGGCAGCCCATCCCAGCCACTTTGTCTCAGTGGAGCAGAGTTTGAGACACAGCAAAGCACACGGATGTGTTGTGCTGCACTCAAGAGTCCCTCTCACCTGTATTTGTTAGTCAAAACCATCAGAGCCAATCTGTTGATGGCAGAATCATGACGCAGAGCTGGACACAGTGTAGGACGGGTCAATAATTTATTACATCTCATCGATAACTGAACACTGAGCCACTGAGAACAGCTGGGACCTTACACAGAGTACTACATCGCTACACGATAACGCACGGGCGGGAATCTACGGCGGGTGTGGAGCTTGGAGCAAAACATACATGGGGACAAACACCTCCGGCATCGGCATCACCTACCTCCAGGTAGAGCTACGTTAACACATTACAGGTGCTGAGTCCATGGTTTATACAAAGGCAAAGTCTCAAGAGCTAATCGGGAAGAAACCACATTACAGTGCAGCTATTTACACCAAGACAGGAGCGCAGCCCAACACAACCTGCTCCACAGACATCAGGACCCTTTGCTGAGGTTTCTTAGTGCACACAGCATGTGAGACTCGGGTTGAGACACTGCTCACAGCTCACTGCTACTGTCTGCACCCACTGCCCTGAGGCTGAAAGTGGGCGCTCTAGAGGTGAGGAGGTGTGATCTCCTCTGTTGCCAAATGTGACTGAAATGTGCCCGCGGTGGAGAGGACACATAGAAGCACTGGATTTATCACTGCGTCCTTGTAAACACAGTCACCCTAGGGGTAAGAAATGTAGGTGATGTTGTTTGAGGAGCGGTTGTGGCCAAGGGGTCACATGTGACAGGCAGATTGGACAGGCTGATCTTTCGAGGTCCCTTCCAACCCCTAATGTTCTGTGATTTTGTGAAAACTTACTCGTGTGAGCAGCTGTTCTGCTACCTACACCCACATGACTCTACCACCATGTCCTCGTACTGCTTGTAGACCACGTTGTTTGCGGAGTCGATGAAAAGGATGCTGATGGGGCTCAGCCTGGTCGGGACGCAGCAAGTTGGGGGGGTCGATTCCGGATCCATTGAGTTCATGAGTGTTTGGATAACCGCATGGTTGGTGGGCTCCAGGTGGGATCGAAGGGGGAACTCACAGAGCCCTTCGCAGTGATAGGCTTCATACTCCAGAGGGGCTATTATCCAGTCATCCCAGCCCATGTCCTTAAAATTCACGTGAAGAGCTTTCCTGCTGCACCTTGCCTTCAGGTTCTTCGTGGGCCTCTTCCCTTGCCGCGTCGCTAGTGGAGCTCTTCTCTTCCGCCTCTGGTTGAACAGGTACTCGTAGACAGTCTTGTCATCTTGCCCGGAGCGAGCTTTGATTTCGTTGAAGAACAGGTCCCTCTTTTTTGTCCTCCCGAAAACCAAGAAGAGAGCCTTCTCGTTCACCTGTCTGCCCGTCCGGTTAAACCCCACACTCCTGAGATCGACAGCTCTCCCTCTGTCGAAGGTTTCCAGTTCAAAACACAAGTTAACCAGGTTCTTAAAGTTCCTGAAAAGTTTCCAGATGTCAAACACCTCCCACTTGGGTGTGTCGGTGATGCTGAGTGCGCGCGAGTCCAGCAGCGTCGCCGCCTGCCTGTTTGTAGAGCAGCTGAATAACTTCACTTGGGAGGTTTTCCCAGAAGAATGAGACTTCCATGTCTCCGAAGGCTTTTTCCGCAGGATTCGAAGCTCCGCTCCAAGCAAACCGTCCTTCTCCAAGGCGCTGATGTCGAAGATGTACTTCTGCTTCCTTACTGTGGGCGCTCGCTCATCTAAAGAAAACACAGATAGTCCGTTGGGAAACGGCTCTCCTGAGGTTTTCTCTGAAGCCTCGGAGCTGCCTTTGCTGAGCCCCCCAAACTGAGAGAGCAGCTCTTGTCTAAGGGACCAGTTCTGCGCAGGGACCCAGGGGAACTCAGCAACTGGATGATCTTTTGAGGTCCCTTCTATCCCTAATGTTCTGTGGCTCAACAGGGAAATGAGGTTCTGAGTTTCCCTTTCTTTCACTGGTGGCTTCACAGCGGCAATTGGCCAGTTGAAAAACACTCCTGCAAGTCAAGGACAAGCCCAGAGAGGGCTGAGCACTCATAGGGACCTATTTGCCTCTTACAACCCACAGAGATTAACCAAAGCAGAACTCCAGCGGTGCCCGGCCTCACCCTGCCTCAAGCAGAAGCAAACCTACCCTGAGCCAGGTGATCTGATGGTGAACCGGTCCTTTAAAACCACCATCCTCCAGGAACTGCCCTGTTACCTCCAAGTGATTCACAGCTTGTTCCAACTGGGCAGAAATCCCTCCCTTTAAACTGGCGTGACCACAGCCTTGTTAAGCTCATAAACAGCAGTAACGAGCATTGTGGCTGGCTGAGTGATGCCGTGCTGCCCATGGCTTCCAGCAGCAAGCTGAGGACTTGTGAGCAGCCCTTCAGCCCCTCCTAGGAGCCAGACTCTTCAAGTAAACCCATTCTTTGGGTTTACTTTGAGCCGAGTCTTTGCTCAAAGCAAAGAAGCCTCTGCTGCTTCTCAAGAACAGGACAACATTCCTGTGGGTGTCCTGGAGGCACCTGAACATCAGGCTTTGGGACCCTGGTTCATTAGTTCTTGTGTGACAGCAGATCCTAGTCCTGACTCTCAAGCCCAGTTTGGAAGCAGAATATTGAACCACAAGATGTTGAGCCTCAGAAGCAAATTACTGTTCTTGGTCTGTGCTTAGCTGGAGGCTTCTGTGGAGAGGGCTGGTGGTACCTGGAAGCCTGAGCTTCAAGCTACAACAGGTACCCTAGGCTACAGTGACTCCTGGGTCTAGAGCACAGGTCCTCACAGTTCTGTCTGGACGGATCAAGCCGATCCATTGATACTTAAAACTCAGGGGTTTTCACAGAGAAGCTCTGTTCTCAGCAAACGGCGCGGCTGGGACACACGGTACCACAACAGCTAACGACAGCAGGTACAGAAGGGAAATGAGAGAAAGGCTCGAAAGGCTTTCCAACACCGAAGTGTGCAGAGGCTGAGCAGAGGCTGAGCGGCTCCCAGCAACGTGCAGCTCACATATTTCCTGACTGTTTTGTTTGGCTGCCACACAGGCAGCCAGCACTGCCTCTCGATGGGTTTTCTGAGATAAGGCAGGAGGACAAGAATCTGCTGCAGAGTTGGACCAGTTGGTTACAGGAAAAGGAGCTGTTTGGCCTCAACAAAGTACCTTGAGTCTGTCACAGCCTCTGCTGGCATGGGCAGCCCTCCCATTGCTCTGTCCACACACAGAGACACACAGACAGAGACACACAGACACACACACAGGGACACAGACACACAGACACACCCCCAAGCCCTTACCTTGCCCTTTGTCTATAAAGCTGGTGATGGTGTTGGCAAGTCCAGCCTCCAGCTTCACACTTCCATTGACACCTCTCCTCTCTGCGTCCGAGAGCGTGCGGTACAGGGAGAGCATGTACTCGTGCGGGGTGATTGGGGGCTGTCGGAAGGCCTCCTTGGCTTCCCTCTGTGCTGGGGGCTCTTTAGCCTTTTTGCTTTTGGGGGAATCGGCGTCAGAACCACTGGTGCCAGGTTTCTTCGCAGCCACTTTGCTGCCCACGTTTGGAGCCTTTGGAGTGACTGTCCTCACTGCAGAAGGTCTGCTGGGGAGATGTCCTACCTTGCCCTCTGCGGCTGCTGTTCTGGAGACGACCTTCTTGGATTCATCGTTCTTGGGCAGCACAGCTGCAGCACTGCCCTTAGTCCGAGCCTTAGTGGTGCCGGTAGCATAGCCCAGGTTGGCAGCCCTGGGTGTACCTGCCCGCGCCGAGGGGTTCCTCTCTTTGCCTTCTGCTTTCACGATACCTGCTTTGGATCCCAGATGACCCTGGCCTGCTTCGGGATTACTCAGCGCTCCAGGAACGAGGTGCAGAGACAGCCAAGCCCAATGCCAAAGCAGTAAAGTGAGAAAGTGCAGGATTTTCATCCTCTGGTCTTCCTCTGGATTCCGCTAAAGAAAAAATCAGGCAAGTTTCCTCCAGTTTGGCAGAAGAAAACATGAAAGAAATTAAAAGTCAGCAAGAAGGGGCTTCGGTCGCGATTAAAACATTGGAAATCGTCGTTTCCAATCCTCGTATCCAGTCCCATAGTGGAAACTGCTCAGAGAGGAGCTCCCCTGACTTCGCTCAGCAGCTCGGAAAACTTGCTCTTGAGAAGAGAGAACGTTCACCCCCCGTCGTTTTCTTCTCCCCGACTGCCTGCCCAGCCAAAGGAGTCCCGTTTAAATCTGAGGTTGGGGTGGGTTTTTTTTCCGAGAAGGAAGAATGGCGTAATGCTGCCTCCGCGCTAAAAGGCTGTTTTAAAGGTTTGAATCCTTTCCAGTGAAAATATTTCACACACACAGAGAGAGAGAGCGAGCGAGCGAGAGAGCTGCAGGTGCTCAGAAATCTTTTACAAACCTGAGCTCAGGAATTGGAAGCGGAATTCCAACAAACCCCTTTAATGACTCTCTGATGTCATGCTGTCTGAACTCATTTAGCGGTGATATATTTCTTTGTATAAAAAAACCCCCTCTTCTTTACCCTTTTCATTAGCGTGAGTCATACTCGGCCTCATGTGAAACAGCTCCACCGGCTCAAAGCTCCAGAGGACGCCGTTTGAAGTGGCAAGATGACCTCTACCTCAGCCTTTGATGAACTTCACGTTTCATAGAAGCACAGAACATTAGGGGTTGGAAGGGACCTCGAAAGATCATCCAGTCCAGTCCCCCTGCCACAGCAGGATCACCTAGATCTAGTCGCATAGGAGCATATCTAGGTGGGCTTTAAACTTCTCCAGAGAAGGAGATTCCACATCCTCCCTGGAGAGCCTGTTCCAGTGCTCTGTCACCCTCACTGTGAAGAAGTTCCTTCTCATATTTATGTGGAACCTCCTGTGTTCCATCTTATACTCACTGCCCCTTGTCCTATCATCACACTTATTTGGCTTTGGGAAGAAGGGCTGCCAAGCAGGAGAGAGTCCCAGTTTGACAAGAAGGCAGATCAAGAAGCTGAGTATATCTGGGAGGAATTTGGGGATATTTTAAGATGATTGTGTGGTGGTAATCTGGGACCTAGGCAGGTAGAGGAGTTGAGATGGGGACGTCTTGCCATGGAGCACAACAGTAGGTCTAGAGTGTGAGGAAATACCTTATCTTTGGTGGTAGAAGAAAGAGAGAGACATAGGATTGAGGATACATCAGATGGCATCAGATACAAATTATTTTGATCTTCTCATACCTGGAAGATGAAGCCATTAGGAGAAGAATTAGAAGTCCAACCTCTCTCTTTTCCCTTGCTGCAGAATCCTATAAGAAGTTAACGTCACCTTTAGAAGGGGAAGAAGCATTAGAAGTCTGCCTGGCAAACTGCAGCCCTGCTCCAGCAAGATGAATTGGTGTTTGAGTGGTGCAGACCTGCTCGAGGTCTTACTCTGAGGTAAGAATACTTGAAAGGACATTGGTCCTGCAGTTTACTATGCAGGTGAAATTCAGGTTCCCTCCTTCAAACTTCCTGAAGAAATAATGGAAATAGATGCCAATTATGCTCTTGGAAAGTCCAGTCTTTGGTAACCCTTTTAAATCTGATTATAGCTTTGCCTCACTTCACACCTTCAGGTGACCTCCAGCCAGCCCACCAAGTGACACTCTGTTCATAAATGCATAGTTATGGTGTAACGTGGGACTGGCTGTCCTTAAAGATGGAAATATTGATTGAAGATAGCAGAACACAGAGAGGATGCTTTTTACCGAAGTAAGGAAGCTGATATTGCTTCCCAGGGAAGAAGCTGCCAATCCTATTTTATTCTCATTTAATTCCTGCTGATTTAAATTTTCTGTGACAAACAGATCCATTTAATTGTGTCACCTCTGGCTTGTGTGTGCCACAAAAAGATCTTTTCATTTTAACAGTAGGTAACAAAGGAGTAAGAGTTTTGAGCAATAACGTTAGCAGAGCTTGCAAAGACACTTAAACTATGGGAGGTGAAGCATAGGCTTGTAGTTCTCAAGGTAATTTCTTTCCAAAGACCATGCTTTTAGCATGGGATTTAGCTGAGATGTTCCAAGCCTTTGCATAGCTTTCTGAACTCGACAATATTTGGTTTCAAAAAAGAGAGAAATAATAACTCAGGAGATTAATTGCCAGGTAATATGCACTGGCACATAGTGACAGCATCTCTGTCTAATGGAAATACAATCAAAATGGGCCTTCATAGATTAATTCAGCTAAAACAAACAACTAGGGAACAACCTGGATTCCAGGATAAGACTCAGAGAAGAAATTGAAATTAATCTATAGAAAGATTATCCCTGGCAAATTTATCTTTCTCTTTTCTCGAACGATTATATTTTGACCTTTTTTTCAGAGGTAACTGATGTTCTCTGCACTCTAAGTGTTTGTGAAGGGTGTCAGAAGTGCTGTCTGCAGCATGAACATCCATGCAGTGAGAGCACATCTGGAGTATTGTGTCCAGTTCTGGGACCCTCGGTTCAAGAGGGATGTGGAGCTGCTGAAGGGAGTCCAGTGCAGAGCAACGAGGATTATGAAGGAAGTAGAACACCTCCCTTATGAGGAGAGGCTGAGGGAGCTGGGTGTCTTTAGCTTGGAGAAGAGGAGAATGAGGGGTGACCTCATTAAAGTCTATAAATATGTGAAAGGTGGGTGTCAGGAGGATGCAGCCGGGCTCTTCTCAATGTCATCTAGTGGTAGGATGAGGAGCAATGGGTTCATAGGAGCTGGAACATAGGAGGTTCCATATAAATATGAGAACTTCTTCCCAGTGAGGGTGACAGAGCACTGGAACAGGCTGCCCAGGGGGGTTGTGAAGTTTCCTTCTCTGGAGACATTTAAGACCCTCCTGGATGTGTTCCTGTGGGACTTGGTCTAGATGATCCTGCTGTGGCAGAGGAATTGGACTAGATGATCTTTTGAGGACCCTTCCAATCCCTAATGATTCTGTGATTCTATCATTCCAGCATCTGCTGGAAAAGTACTGCAGCAGCATAAAAGGTAGTTCATGTGTTTCCAGCTGCTCTCTGTGACATGCTCACTTTGAAGCAGAGTCTCCTTTTGAAAGCCTGTTCTGAGCTGACATAGCCATCTACCTGCATAACCATGTTTCCCCCAGCACAATGACATCGGGGGCTCTGTTCCTCTACACAGACATCATTACAGCCGATGCCAGGAAAAGACATGATGCTTTACATACCAATACCACCCTCTCTGCAGGAGGAGGGTTCTAAGTCTGGATTCCAATGGATGCAAAGATAATATTCTGGATAGTCTTTTTGGAGTACTTTTTGTGCAATCGCAAGAATAAAACAAGTTAACTTCTATAAGATCACATTTTGTGTTTTAAATAACAAAAATGCATGGTACAAGATTCATGTTGTGGTTTCTCCTCACAGTGCAGTGATCTTCCAGCAGAAAATGTGTTTCCAAGGATGTAGACTGTAATTCAAACCATTAGAAAAAACATTGTGGTAAGCTGGGCACACTGTGCAATAGAGCACGATGTACCAGCATGCTTGGTGCCACCTCTACAATCCATTGGGTCTTGTAAACCTGCCCAGTTTCTGTGGGCATCTTCTGGGGAGAAATTTTGCTTCACAGCATGCACCACAACAGTTTGCAAAGCAGTGTATGATGCATGTTAAATCACAGAACATTAGGGATTGGAAGGGACCTCCGAAGATCATCTAGTCCAATCCCCTCACCACAGCAGAATCACCTAGATCTAGTCACACAGAAATGTGTCTAAGTGGGTTTTAAACTTCTCCAGAGAAGGAGACTCCATAACACCCCTGGGCAGCCTGTTCCAGTGCTCTGTCACCCTCACTGTGAAGACATTCCTTCTGATATTTATATGGAACCTCCTATGTTCCAGCTTACACCCATTGCCCCTTGTCCTATCACTAGATGACATCTATAAATGTCAAGACAATGTAAGCGATTTTCTGTGTTGATATTCTGTCTGCAAGATGCTATTCCCAAGTGCCTTGGGGAAACATAATTCAGGCACTAGTCAAAGAACCAGCACAGAAATATCTGTCATGTTTCTGGAGGTTGCTTCCTTAATCACTGTCTCTCCACTACCCACAGCTGCAGGTTGTATCTAGTACTGGTGGAATGAAGCTGATAATAGTTCCTTGAGATTCACAGCACCAAGTCAGCACAGCAGCCCTTGAAAAGAGGTATGTGTGCAACATGCTCAGCTTTCCATACACATTCAATTTCCTTCATAATTTGGAGAACTTACTTGTTAAAAAGACGTGCTCTCTTTAGGACCTGGCTGGATGCATTACCAAGATATGCTGAGTAAGGACACTTTGATGGGTTCAGGTCAGGAAAGACTGGAATCCCCAAAACTCAACACTTAGCCTGAGATTCACCGAGGACCAACAGAGGATTTTGGAAAAATCATGGCAAATATTAATGAATGCCCCCAGAGCTCCAGCCACTACTTGTGCCATCTTCTGTCTTATTTTCCGAGTTTCTGACATGAAATCAGTCTTCAAATCACGCATTGCCCTGAAAGGACAACGTTCCTGGCTTTGCTGGGCTTGCTTGTGCTTCTGCGCTTTGTTCCAGACTCTCAGGAGCAATATATTTATTTTATCCTTAATAAAACAA
Organism: Phoeniculus purpureus; assembly: GCA_028565055.1. Lineage (NCBI taxonomy): Eukaryota > Metazoa > Chordata > Aves > Bucerotiformes > Phoeniculidae > Phoeniculus > Phoeniculus purpureus. The sequence goes on from JAOXOE010000405.1 coordinate 42,933,801, forward strand.
AAATATTGCATTATTGTTCTCCCCAGTAAGATCACAGTACACGTCTGGTTAGGTACCCATCAGATCAGTGTTTGATGGTTTACCAGTGCATATATTGTCTGATGAAAACAAATAAGGAAGAACTAATAGAAATGAGCTTGACTTAATTTGCTTCTTGTAAAGTTTTGAAATCACACTGGGAAATGAAGAACATTTTGATGAGGTGGAGAAGAGACAAAGCAGTATATAATTTTCCTCCATCATGAAGCAACTGCTTCACTCTGCCTTCTTGGTGAGGTAGAGGGAAAGGCTCTAATCTGCCTTCTTGGTGAGGTAGGGGGGAAGGCTTTAAAGAGGTTAATTTTTCATGGTTTGCTGCAAAAAAATAGGAACTTAAAACATCAGATTCAAAGGGACTTTCATCATCACAGTGTCAGGTATTGAGGTATCACCAGCATCCACAGTCAAAATCTATCAAGGTTCTTCATAAAATTGGCAGGTTTCTTGACTTCTCAGTCCACAAACAGACTTCTACTGGGATGCTGTCCCAGGCCCTCATGCTTGCCCTGCTTAGAAACCTGCTTTTTATTTCTAGCCTAAAAACATTTAAGCTGGCAGGATGTGACTTTTCTGATTATTTGTCAAACCATTAGGTGATTTAACCCATGTCCTGAAACACCCTGGCTGCCTGGTTGTTGAACCCCTCCAGGGACGGTGCCTCCACCCCCCTCCCTGGGCAGCCTGTTCCAAGGTCTCCCTGCTCTTTCTGGGAAGAAGTTTTTCCTCAGATTCAATCTGACCCTCATAGAACTGAGGTTCTCACAACTTCAGTTTGCACAGGTTAACGCTGTGTTCCCCGTTAGCAGCAGTCCCACTTCATCCAGCAGTGAGCCCACGCGTCCTCTAGTTTTCTTTTTCTCTCCCGCCTACTTGAAGAATCCCTTCTAGTTATCCCTGACCTCCCTTGCCCATGTTTCATTCTAAGCAGGCCTTAGCTTTCTTCCTCTTTACCCTGCATCATGGAATCATAGAATGGTCAGGGTGAGAAGGGACCTTAGAGATCATCTACTTCCAACCCCCCTGCATAGGCAGGGACAACTTCACTACATCAGGTTACTCAGGGCCCCAGCCAACCCATCCTCTGACAACACTGTTATCTTCCTTTGGCGAGGTCAGTCCCTGCTTCCATGTTTTATTATCTTCCTACTTCTGCTTGAATGTTGGGTGATCCTGCTGTGGTGGGGGGATTAGACTGGATGATCTTTCAAGGTCCCTTCCAATCCCTCATGTTCTCTGATTCTGTGAGATCTCTCACATAATTAGGCAGTTATGTCTCACTTTTCAAGAATGAAGATAACACCACAGATGTTGTGTGAGGAATCAGGTCCTTGATACGACACAGGTGGGCTCCATCTCAGGCATTCAAATGGGCCAAAAGAGAATAAGATGGTCTCTCTTAGGTGAACTCCATCTTTGCTGAGCTGAGCAAACACTCTGATGTTATCATGAAGAGCAAGAGCCCCCGGAACCTTTGTTCTCAGTAAATCTTGCACAGGTTTTTCCTGAGTAGGAGTTCAAGGGAGAGGGGAGCTGATGAATGGCAGACTCAACAATAACCTGATTTTGCAGCACTCTAGGTCGTTTGGGTTAATGAACTGACTCCTGGCTTACACACAACCCTGCAGATCTGCATGTGATGATGATTTGGCTTATTTGCAAGTCCCCTGCTGTTTGTATAGGAGTTTTTTTTATATGCATGTCATCTGTTGGTCTTTACAATCATAACGGGGATTATGGGCTATTTTTCCCCTACCTCATTTACTGATACCTTTTGCTTTCATTACAAAGGTTATCTCTTCTTTGTTTTCCCTGCTGTGTCTTCCTCTTCTTCATTCGATAAAAATCCAGAGGAGTGTCTCTGGGGATTATCTTTATATTGCGCTGAGAAGCTGTGTGTATTATTCATAGTTTAGCTTGAATATCAGCTTTAGTTCCTTGAATATGAAAATAACCACCTTGGTTTCATCCCAGAATTCTGCACATGTATATTTAAAGTTATGACTAAAGCTAATCTACACAACACTCTTTGTGATGCACAGGAGAGACTGTAAACTGTTCTACTAAAAATACTTGAACTTCCTGAATCAACACTGTGTTTTTTATTGAAAAATCCTAGCGTCTTTAAAATTGAAATGTCACAAGCAAAGATTTTTTTAAAAAAAAAAATAATGTATTAAACTAAAGAATTTATAGCACGCTATTATTTTGAAAAAGATATTGTTTGTTTACTGCCTGATTGATTTTAGGATATTGAAAACAAAAAAACCCAAAGATTTTGAAACAAAACCCTCTCTGTTGTTTTGGGTTTTTTTAATGTAGAAAAAACCTGATTTCTTTATCCACAAAAGAGAAGAGGCATTTGGAAGCAACAGAGAAATAGCTGTCAATTGCCTCAAGGGAAGTAGGGAGAACTACTTGGAAAAGGTAATGTGGCCAACAGCCCAGTGATGTGCATGTAGCCCTCTGGACCAATGCACACAGCATGGGAAATAAACAGGAGGACCTGGCGGCTGATGCTCAGATGGAAAACTACAACCAGAAACTTCGTGGGATGAATCAGGGCTATACCAGTATCTCCAGATGTCTCAGGGAGGGAGGAGGGACATTTTCCACAACAGTATAAATTACTGAAAATGGTTTGGGCAAAGTGCTTTAGAAAACTACACAACTTTGGACCAAGTATAAAGTCGGAGGAAGTTTTCCAGCTGATGTTGCTAATCTCCAGATCAGGCATAAAGCTAATTTCTTACACTTTCTCTTCTGCTTTGTGCAGCAGATTGAGTTATATCTGTCATGGGAGCAGAGTGAGATTTCATCTGACCAAACGGAGATCAGCATCTGAACTCCAGCCTGCCGGTAGACTCTGTGTCATGAGGAGTAGGTACTCTGGAGGCATGATTCATTTCATGCCAAAGGAGGTCAATTGTGTCATTTCCTAGAAGTGCCCATTATTTTCCAGGCAGGTACCCAGCTCCATAAGAGGCAGTTTCACTGCAGACTTCGAGTCTGGTGAAAAGAATCACACCCATTGAGCTTTAGAGCAAGTCTACATCGCACCCTGCAGAGTTACCTCTGGTACAAGTTGGTTAGTTCATATACCATGATGCAGAAAAGCTAGCTTGGCTGTCCAGGTCATAGGGAGTATCTTAGTATCACTTCTCTAGGTGATCTCCAATACATCTTACCTTTTGATACTGCAGTGGATCATATCCACTTACTGTGTCATACAGAGCACACCAGCCTTTGCTCTTTAGCACTTGAGGAAGCCACTTAATCGAGATCTTTTAGTTGCAGGCATCGTATGTGGATTGCAAAAATAATTACATGTGGAGATGGTCTACTGGGTTTTCTAACATGTTGCATCCTCCAGCTCTTCAACTCCCTAAACCTTAGATTGCCAAGGGACAGGAGGGCACGTTGAGGAAGCATCACTCTGTGCTTCACTTGCTTTGGCATCCTTTCCCTAACCATGTGCTGCTGGATGGTGTGGAGGACATTTCTTTTCCGTTGATCCTTGAAGTAGTTTTGCCAAACCCTGCGAGCATTGTTTAATACAAGGGATGCAGAGAGCAGAGTGCGGTTTGGGGGGAATCCAACAAAGCCCACACAACAAGAAGTGACAGATTAGGAAAAGCAGCTCTACCCAGCCACACGAAATGTCACGTTGTACGCAGGTGACACTTTCACATTATCTGCAGATGACAGTGCTGTTGCCTAAGACCTTTGACGAGCTTTTACTGTAGGTCAGCAAAGGCAGAAAGCAGAACGTGCCTGCAGACAGCTGGGGAACTAATGCTAGTCCAAACTGTCTGAACACCAAAGGCCTCTGTATCACAAATAATCCTTTATGCTGGAGTGATCACGCTTTGCTTGGGGAAATTGCCAACACGTTTCTTATTCAAGTAAAATTGACAATGCATTTTTGCCTAATTTCCTGACCCAAACCCACACATTTTTAAAAGATACAAGATTCACATTCATTACTGTCCTTCCACTTGAATATTTTTTGGCAGGTTGGTCTTTTAGCTTTAAATAAGCCAAAATTAGTTACAGACGTCTAGAGTCCTGTGTTCCTATTATTAAAGTAAAATCTGAGAAACTAATTGACTGAGACTGTTTAATGAGACAAACCTCATTAAGATGGTAATTCTCCCCCTGCATACCGTATCCCCTTACTCTTTCTGAATATTTAGCTGGTAGTATCAAAGATTTAGAGAAACATTTTGTGAGGCTCATTTGTCATGGTACAAAATAACAATCAAACCTTACAACAATTTGCAATATGTTCAGCTAATGACAAATGTGGCCATGAATCAAACACATACATTAAGTCTGAAAGACTTAAGAAGAAGTAGAGACATAGTCTAAATCTTTAGGAGAGCCAAGCAGAGGGAAGGATTTCCGAAGCTCCTGGGGCTAACTAAAAGAAGCTAACAAAGTTCAAACTTACACCAACTTTAGCTCTCCAGTAAATTCCAGCATTCAGAACTATTTGGTTGCAGATGGCCGCCTGGACAGTGTCTTTATGATTTTGGCTGAGCTCTGTAAAGGTCCAGGGCTGATATAAATATGTATCACTAACCTTTCGGATTCCATGTTTGAGGTTCACCTCCAGAGGCCTTGTGACAATAGAACTGGTTTTGAAAAATTCTTAATGCACTTCTCATTCCAAATCTGTAGAAAGACAAGTCCAGTTGTCAAAAATACAATTTCCTTTTAAAATTGGATAGTTAAAACCCCTCCCACCTGCCAAAGGGGTTTGGTGGTGCAGAAAGTCAAACTACAGCAGAAAGCAAGGTTCATGAGTTATCCTTTAACATATTTAGCCACAGAGTTTAGCTCATGATCACAAGATTCCAGTTTTGTTTGAGATGCCCTGTGCTACCTGAGAGAACCATCAGCCCTGAGAGATACAACCTAGGGGTGAATTTCTGGTCTTTTGGAGAAGAAGCTAAAGGCCAGGCGAGATACAGTGGGGAATTTCGGTGCCTTGGGTTTAGGAAGACTTTACAAACGGAACTGAACATACAACAGGATGCTTTCGTCTGAGCTTTGAAGAATGATGCACAAAAATCCTGAGTAATCCAACCAGCATTTGGGCAAATGCAGCATCCAAAGGCTTCCTCAAAAGATGCTTAGGCACATGCAATTTTTGCTGCACAAAGCTGGAAGCAATCATGGCTAAAGTCTTTCTATTCACAACAAGCTGTTCAGAAAATACGGTGGGATTCGCTTAGGTCCTTGTTCCAGCTAGTCACTTCTGTTTTCTCACTTGAAAGATAGAACATGTGGGAAAATTTACTTTGACTATACATGCACCTTCTAGGTGGCTGAAAAGAGGTGCAGAACAGTCCCTCCCAAACATCCCAAAAGTCCTCAGGGCATCTGAGCTCTCAATACTTGAGGAAAGTTGTGAGGTTCAAAGCCTGGAATCCATTGCAAGTGAGTACTGAAATGTTTCTTCTTAGCTTCTCAAGGAGACAGGGGGACTATCCTCATCTCTTTCAGGTGTCTCCTATTATTTAGCATAAACATTTCAGCAAATGGTGTGCCGGCAGCTGCGACTTCCCATTATCCCACCAGTCCTGCTTGCTGCAGGGGGTTTGGACTAGATGATCTTTAAAGTTCTTTCTAACTCAGAGCATTCTATGATTGTAGCATTCTATCTTCCCTGAGCTCTCCCATTTGCAGCTACTCTCCAGATCCCCCAGCTCTAAGGCAAAGGATGTTGTTGAACATCCCTTTGTCCCACCTTGGATCTGCTACTCCTCTTGTTTCCATTTTTTTTACTCCAGCATCAGAGCTGCTCCCACTGAAGGGATTCAGTGGGCAAGATCAGGACACCACGGGAAGGAAAGTTGCTCCAGAAGAATGCAACAAACAAGCCAACCCCCTGCTTTAACTCACTCAGCAGTATGGCTTTCCTATAATTTTCTTACATTCAGCTATCTCAATGAGGCACAACGTCCCTTTATTTCCAAAGAACAAATATCCACATATTTAGCCTTCTCTTCAATTCAGTATGCCTTATCACCTCCAGTGCTCCCTCCCCAATCCTTTCTTTAATGAACAACATTTAAAAACCATTAACATCTTAAAAAACAGCAGATTAACAGAGAAATAAACCACCACCATCTGAAAAGCCCAGCTCCCTCTCTCTTTTCCACAATTGCCATCACCTTTGCAATACAACAGATAGAGCATCTCACATTCGAGTTTATCTCAGAAACACCCAGGAGAAATATGAAGGTAGAGGTTTGAGCCCATCAGGCCTATAATGATGCTCATATTGACCCGTCTGGGAGATTTCTCAGCCAGCTGCTGTAGAGGTGCCCAGTGACCTTTTCACTGTGAAGGTTCTCATCCTGCTCAGAGCAAGCGGGTGTGCAGTAGTGGTATAACTCAGCTCTTGAAAGCAATAGAGATGGATTAGCTTGGTGGTACAGATGTCTTAGCACAGCACCTCAGCTAATAATTTCTGAAATGAGCAGGTGTTTTGCTACTGTCCTGGAGCATGTTCAGCTGGGTTGAGAGCAGGGTTCAACTACGTGTATCAGTTTGTTCCTGGGTCATCGCTGAGCACTCTGTGTCTCCTTTGAGACAAAACACAAAAGATCACACAGGAGATGCTGAGAAGGCAGAAAAATCAGTTCCTTCAGTTACTTATTGCTGCAGGATTTAAACAGCTCAAACCTTACTGGCCAGCACTTGAAACAAAAGAATTATTCCTTAGGAAGCATGTTCAGTATTACAGGTTCTTCAAGGACCAGGACCTATGAGCCCAGAATATCCATTGACTGCAACACTCTAAATCAACTTCTCTAGCTGAGATCACTGTGCAAACACACAATTTACAGCTTCCTCTAGCAGAATGTCAACCACGCAATTCCTTCTGCACAACGAACTGCTGAATGCTTTTGTTTTTACAAGAAGGCACAGAGATCCAGAACGAGACATGCTTTATTGCCCTGTGTGTGTGCTCTTCTGCTCACCAAGGGAATTGCTTTAGTGGGCAATAAGCTGTTAAAAGACTGAGACACTGGTAGCTAATATCCAAAGAACCCAACTGCTTGGGGCTGTAATGTGAGCTGTGGGTCTCATCAGCATGAATGACTTATCCTCCATGCTGTTCTCGCATAGAGACAGACATAAGCTCTTATTGAAATAGTCCCTACATTTTACTAAATACAATACAATGGAATCATGACTGAACTCATCACAATTACATTTTGCAACTCCTTTTCCCTAAATATTGCAGGTCACATGCATCTGGCTGAGGTTCCTGGAGTTGTTCATCCTAGAGAACACTCTGGGCACACCTTACAGCTGCCTTCCAACACCTGAAAGGAACCTACAGAAGGGCTGGAGCAGGACTTTTCACAAGGGTATCTAGTGGTAGGACAAGGCGAAATGGTTTTAAACTGAAGGAGAGTAGGTTTAGACTAGATCTTAGGAAGAGGTTTTGGGGTGCAAGGGTGGTGACACTGGCACAGATTTTCTGGAGAGGTTGTGGCTGCCCCTTCCCTGGAGGTGTTTCAAGGCCAGGTTGGATGAGGTCTTGAGCAACCAAGTCTAGTGGAGAGGCATCTCTCGCCATGGCAGGAAGGTTGAAGTGGATGATGTCTAAGGTCTCTGCCTATCTGAGCCATTCTATGATTCTATGATCAGTGAATTTATGGAATCAGTTCTCAGCACTCTGGAAAATAAATAGAGTATTACCCGCTTCAGTTACAGAGGAAGAAAAGATCAGGAGCTTTTTGGCTTCTTGTCCAGAAGCCTAGTTAAGTTTAAAATAAATGGGTGGGATTCTTGCAACTGCAAGCAGCACAACTTCTGCTTGCTTCGTTTCTTCTAATAGTTATGAAATATTCAATTTAGAAGCCGGAGGCCAATTGTCTTCTTTGTTTGATCTGTCTTGGGTGACAGCGATGTCAGTGCAGTAAAGCTTTTGCATTTCCATAAATATGGCACTTGTCAGATCTCATCAGCCTTCTGCAAGCCTGTATGAAAGCACAGCTCTCTGCTGTGGTTTGGAGCAGTTGTCAAGGTGTAATCAAGTTTGTGGCTTTGAGATTCTATTCAAGTATGCAAGGTTTGAAGGGGTCCTTTTATAAAGGAACTTTGGGCCCTGTTCCTCATCAGGAAGCTCACAAACTTCAAGGGACATAGATTCTATTTTTGACTTTATCAGTACAGGATACCACTGTAAAATTCATGTCTGCACCTGATTTATCCTCCCTTTGACAGGTTTTCAAGAGCTTTCTGAATTTGTCTCATCTTGAGGGTATTTGTTGTCCTGATTGAGTACTATTGTTTGATCATTTATGAAATTTCATCAAATAAAAATGAAATTAGACAACAACAATGCACATGATGGTCAGTATATTCAATTTCAGTAACACAGAGAAAGATCACAGACTCTGGATCCTTCGCCTGAGGACTCATGTTGATCTAAAATACATATTTGGGGAGTATATATACAATTAAATTGTGTTAAATATATCGTGTCTATATATTAAGTAGAATGTTTGCAGAGAATTACTTTTTAATAGTTAAATACTTACTCTTTTTTGAGGTTCTCTGTGGCTGATTTCAGCCCCAATAAAAGCTCCATGAGCCTTGTAAGTGTCATTTATACTACTGAAATCAATTCAGGGAAAGAGACGCTGCTGCATCAATGATGAAGAGAACAGAAGAAATGGGATGTTTGAAGAGATGGTTTAAAAAGAAACAGGAATGGTATTTACTGGGTCACTTCTCTGGAGACGTTTAAAACCTGACTGGATGTGTTCCTATGTGACTTGGTCTAGGTGATCCTGCTGTGGCAGGCGGATTGGACTAAATAATCTTTTGAGGTCCCTTCCAATCCCTAATGTTCTGTGATTCTGTGATTTAGGAAGCAACATGATAGATGGTTTAAATCACAAACTGGGAAAAAAAAAAGGAGGAGGTAAAAAAGGAGTAGGATTAAGAAGAGCAAAAGGAAATTGGGAGAGAGCAGATGAGTGAAAGCAGAAAAATAGGTGGTGAAAAGATTAATTAGAGTCTTATAGATGAGAACAAAGAGCAAGGATGTGATGGATATGCAACTCATTTCCTTTCAGAAGAAGCTGACAGGTGTAACAGAGTGCTTTTGGAAACAAGACATCATCAGTGAAGTCCACTGCTGCTGGATATATTAAGGAAAATTGTCCAGGAAGGTTCAAAAAGGACTTTATCATGAACAAGAAGTTCAATAAAACCTCCTTATTACACTAGGGACTGATAGACTGTTTCTTTTCAAATGAGACTGCTCTTGAACATAATACTGAGTCTGGGTTGAAACAAGGCTGTTCTTTTTTTCTTTCCTGACAAAAGTCATAGAGTCATAGAATCATAATGTCCTTTGAAAACCTGAAATTCAGATTTCCAAAAACTCTTCTCTCCCTTCCTGTTTCACTTTTGGGATTATTTCAGTCACTTTTAGCAAACAGTTTCTGGAGAAAAGGTTTGAGCAACCTGGTCTAGTGGGAGGTGTCCCTGCCTATGGCATGGGGATTGGAACTAGGTGATCTTTGAGGTCTGTTCCAACCTGAACCAGTCAATGATTCTATGAAGGAAATGGATCATCACTAGCTTCAGACATTCAACATTATGCAGGGCTCTTCCCTTCATGCTACATGAAGGACAGCCAGGCTCTTCTCAATGTCATCTAGTGATAGGACAAGGGGCAATGGGTGTAAGCTGGAACATAGGAGTTCCATATGAGTACTCCATATAAGCATCAGAAGGAACTTCTTCCCAGTGAGGGTGATGGAGCACTGGAACAGGCTGCCCAGGGGAATTGTGGAGTCTGCTTTGCTGGAGATGTTTAAAACCTGCCTTGGTTTAAAACCTAGACTTGGTCTAGGTGATCCTGATGTGGCAGGGGGATTGAACTAGAAGATATTTTGAGGTCACTTCCAATCCCTAATGATTCTATGATTCTATGCCAGGAATATAATCCAAGCTTCTGCAGATGTGGCTGGTGAAAGATTGTTTTCTTATGTGTGATCCTCCTTCTGTTTTTCCTTAAAACTGAAATAGTTTAACTTAACGTGTTATGTCTCACAACTGTCTACACAAATCTGGGCCTCTGGATTCCCACAGAGCTTTTCCTGTTCCATAAGGGTCTTGGCCCATAGCAGGGTGGAATCAGAGAGGTAAAAATTAAGGCCTTAGAAAGGACTATAGCAGTGCAATTATGGAGCTTTTCCTTCTGTTCTGCAGAAATTAAGATTGACACACAAATGTCAAATTCAGGATTCATCTTTATTTTGGCAGGTGATGCTAATGTGGCATTTCCTCTCCTTTTTGCTTTTCTAGATGCCTGACATGAAGCCAGCTGGATCATCTAGGTGAAATCTCACACTGGCTTTGCTTGGAATTCTCATATTCTGACTTCGATTCTGTGCAGTATAGAACCACAGAACGCTAGAGATTGGAAGGCACCTCGAAGGATCATCTAGTCCAATCTCCCTGCCACAGCAGGATCACCTAGATCAAGCTGCACAGGAACATGTCCAGGTGGGTCTTAAACGTCTCCAGAGAAGGAGACTCCACAACTCCCCTGGGCAGCCTGTTCCAGTGCTCTGTCACCCTCACCATGAAGTAGTCCCTTCTCATATTTGTGTGGAACCTCCTATGTTCCAGCTTACACCCACTGCCCCTTGTCCTATCATTGGATGCCACTGGGAAGAGCCTGGCTCCATCCTCCTGACACCCACCCTTTACACATTTATAAATATTAACGAAGTCACCCCTCAGACTGCTTTTTTCCAAGCTCAAGAGACCCAGCTCCCTCAGTCTTTCCTCATAAGGGAGAGATGTTCCACTCCCTTTATCATCTTTGTGGTTATTTGCTGGACTGTCTCCAGCAGTTCTGTGTCCTTCCTGAACTAGGAGCATAGAACTGGACACATTACATTTATGTGGGTCTAATCCATTGCAGTGCTACATCCTTACCTGGGAGGTAGATGAGCACATTAGATTTATTTAGCTGTAGTAGCTGTGGATGCAAAGAACTCAGTGATATCCAAAATAAAGTATGTAGTGTACGTTCATTTTAGAAGCTGGATATTCCCTAGAGGCACCAAAGTAATGTTCTATTTGTAAAAGACAAAACTGGTGTAAGAACTGTTAAGGTTCTCAGGTGGAAATGTATTAACTTTGTTCTTTTTCCAATTTATGAACATAGACTCATATATAATCATAGAATCATTAGGGATTGGAAGGGACCTCAAAAGTTAAAGTAAAACTTTAAGCTACTTCAAGAAGTTTGAAGGCACTTGGAAATTCGCTGCATTTTTTGTAAACCTGGTCTAGTGGGAGGTGTTGCTGTCCATGGCAGGGAGAAGGAAATAAAGGATCTTTGAAGTCCTTTCAAACCCAAGCCTTTTTATATTTCTCAGCCTGTCTGTACCAGTTCTTCTCCTCGATCTTGTTCCATTTAACACCACTACACCTGATTTCAGAACAAGTGCAGTTATTCTAGAGGTGTGAGGGTTTTTTTGTGAAAAAGAATGTATCAGAGGTTGGTTTAACACAAGTGTGTGTTTAACTCTATGCATCCCATAACATAAATAATGTATTATAGAGGACTATGTTCTAGCAGGGGTATATTTCATATCTGTGATTGACAACACCAGTACAGGAATTTATGAAGCAATAGTCAGAATAAAATGTATTCCTATGTGAAAGGAAAAAAATATTGAATTCAGCCCAACTACAAAATTTAACCATTAGCTGAGATTAAATCTTGATGCTGACAGACTTGTCCTGATTTTCCTCTGCTGTTAGCTCATCAGCCCATTTTTATAAGATCTTTGGTGAAGTATGTAGCAACCACAAACATAGTTTTGTAAATTATGTGTGATAACAGAGTTTTATTTTCTTCCAATTCCTAGTTGTGGAAATCATTATTTCTTTCATGAGTACAGGTTAGACTTGAAGCCTATCTGCAAACTAAAACCTCACTGACAGCATCACCAGATGATTTACAAAGTCAAGTGTCTAATTACACACCCTCATAAATATTCATTGTCATGTTCACGGTTATGGAGGGGAGAAAGTGAACACATTGATTAATCAGTTGATAGTATCTGATTCACCTGGCTGTAACAATGGGAAAGAAAAGACCGCAGAGCAATTTCCAACAAATATAAGCTCTAGCAGACTGCTTTGTTTGGGAACGCTCACATGGAATGAAAAGCAAAGAAATGTTAAAAATAAAAGGATGTGTGAGGCCAACGGGAGCCATGCAGGCAAAGTGAACAGATTTTCAGCATCAGTTGTCCCTGTTGCATAGTTCAGGTCACAGTATATAATTCACACTTTCCCTTCTGATTTTTTTTTCTTGAAATTCACCTTTTTAACTTTGTCCGACTTGAGACATTGAGGCTGAATAGTCTGATTGCAGCTGCTTTTTTTTTTGACGTATCATAGAAGGTTACACCATTTCTTCAACTGCAATTTGTAAGAAATAACTGGTTTATCAGCCTTACAAAAAAAGAAGAAAGTAAAAAACCCTCACTTTTTACTGCTAACACCTGTTAACTAGGAGCATAATATCTGCCAATTTTGGGTGAGAGGTTTATCCTGGAAAGTTGGATCTGTGTGCTTTATAAACCTTTGGAAAACTGGAAGCTCATATTAGAAACTCGGTGTGTCTTGGTGGGTTCAGCATCAATAGAACATCATGGAACACCTTCTGCACCTATGCAAACATAGAATCATAGAATCATTAGGGATTGGAAGGGACCTCGAAAGATCATCTAGTGCAGTCCCCCTGCCACAGCAAGATCACCCAGAACATGATCCACTTTTGCGGCGTGATTACTCTGGTGTGGTCTATGGTTCCTGGAGAGAAGGGGATGGAGATGTGACCAAAATCCCCTCAGACAGGTAGGAATATCTTTGACTTTCTTTTCCCAGGACTCTTGATAGCCTTTGGAAAATTGTTTCCTGATTTAGGTATTTCAGCTATGTCCTTCTTGTTAAACTGTGAGGAGCATGACCAAAAAGGAGAGCGGACTTGAGCTGTAAGGTATAACAGTTTTCAACTAAAAGAGGGGAGTTTCTGTAAAGATACAAGGAAGAAATTTTATACAATGAGGTTGTGAAACGCTATCCCAGGTTGCCAGGTTGCCCACAGAGGTGACGGATGCTCCACCCCTGGAAGCATTCAAGGTCAAGTTGGATGGGACCCTGAGCAGCCTGATCTAGTTGGAGATGTCCCTGCTCACTGCAGGGGTTCGGACTAGGTGACATTTGCAGATCCCTTCCAACCCAAAGCATCCAGTGATTCTGTGGTTGCTGTAACAGACTGTCAGAGGTATGGAACCAAAGCAGAGCGCAAAGAAGGGGAAACAACCCACCTCCCCACTCCCTTCACACCCTGTCAGCAAGACCACAGGGCTTATTTGAGGTCACCTCTTGCCAAATCCTGCTTCACTGCTAAAATGGATCACCTTGTTGCTTTCGTGGCTTTGTGATGGTTCATGCCTTCTCACCTTTTAATTACAGTCCTGTAATTCCTCTATGGATGCACTGCAAGCTCCTTGTGCCTTGCTAATTTCTGCTAATTCTGATAGTACTTTATCATCTGCTAATATAACCTTCACTAGAGACTGATGCTGAAATGGCACCTTTATCCGTACAGAGGTCTGTTTTCTGGGGTTTTGATCTCTGTTCTTTGCAACCAGAGCATTTTTCCTTCTGTATTCCTTACTTTTAACTCCCATTGTGGATTTTTTATTGAAAGAATTTTCTTTTTGCAGTGCACCCAAGGGAAAGTCAGGAATGAGAATCTACAGGAAGGAAATACACTTATCACTTTGATAAAGAAGTCAGTCCTTTGCTTATTCTTTGGTAATTGAATCACACTGATATCCCTAGTGTGAGATTTATCACGTGTTTAACACTGCATTGAATGTGCACCACCCTGTACCTTACAGACATTGTAGGCATCTTTGCACTAGTCTTTATCGTATAAATCAGATATTCATACATTATCTATGCAATTAAAATATTTGTGTGAGAGATGTTATGGCAGTGTGTGTGTCTGTGTCATTGGCAGTGATCAGAACTGAATCTAACCTTTCTCTTTTGTTAGATCACAGAATTGTAGGATCACAGAACATCAGGGATTGGAAGGAACCTCAACAGATCGTCCTGCCACAGCAGGATCACCTAGACCAAGTCACACAGGAACACATCTTAAACGTCTCCAGAGAAGGAGACTCCACAACCCCCTGGGCAGCCTGTTCCAGTGCTCTGTCACCCTCACCATGAAGAAGATCCTTCTCATATTGATGTGGAATCTCCTATGTTCCAGCTTACACACATTGCCCCTTGTCCTATTACCAGATGCCATTGAGAAGAGCCTGGCTCCATCCTCCTGACAGCCTGGCATTTTTTAGGGGTTACAACAGGAATATTGACTGCTGTTTCCTTTTTTTACTGCTTCCAGGTTTATTAAGTGATTTTTAGTTGAAGCAAGACAATAGATGAAAATATTTGCCATTAAAAAAATATCTTGGCTGTATGTAAAGTTTGTCTCTTAGTGGAGTTCTTTCAATTTACACAGATTCCTACAAATAGGGGGGTTTGTTTCTTGGAGTCAGACTCAAATAGAATCATAGAACGTATTGGATTGGAAGGGACCTCTAAAGGTCATCTAGTCCAACCCCATACAACAAGCAGGGATATCTCTAACTAGAACAGATGGCTTAGAACCTCATTAGGCCTGACCTTGAATGTGGGGTTTTTTTCAGAGCTTCCACCCTGTGTGTTAATGCAGCTGGGAAAGTCCATTTAGGATGTTTGGTCTTTTCTACCTTCACTGTACACTTCCAAAATATTTCACTCATCATATTTCGGCTTCACAGTCCCATTCGTCTGCATGAAATAGCCACAGGCAGAGGCTTGTGGAAGTCCTCATAACAGATCCTGCATCCTTTTACATTCTGTACCAGCCACTCGTACTCTGCAAGGTAGAAATCTGGTAGTGCTCTCTGAATGCCAGTCACAGCATGCCCAATGTACTTATGGTCGTAGGTTGCAGTGGCTGGCTTGCATAATTGTGGGTCTCTAATGTCACTTTATATCTTCATTTTGAAGTCTATAGTGCAGTAAATTGGTTCCCAACAGGCTGTGAATAAAACACTATTTTTTTGGATGCTACATTTGTTTTTATGGTAAAAACACACTATGTGTGAGAACACATAAAGCTGGCAACAGTTATGGTTTCTGGACTCCTTATTGGGGGGAGAGATGAGTATGACCATTTTCCAGCATTAATGACCCCCAAACTGTGGTCTATGAAACTGCTTCTCTCTCAGCTGTGAAACTTTACTGAAAATTGGAGCTATGCACTAGATTCTTTCAGGCTTTCAGAGATCTTTTGATTAGCTAATTAACATAATAATGTGGCAAATAACTAGAAAACATTCTGAAATTCTACATGGTTTGCCCTGCTTGTTTCTCTTGTCTTAATTCTTTGCTTAAATTCAATCCTGGTCATGATGAAAACGACAGGTGTTAATGAATTTAAGGTGATTTGTTCACCTGGCATTCAGATTAACTCCTTTGATTTCACAAGGATGGTAGGGTCTTATATAAGCTGAGCTTTGAATCAGTTCACTGGACCTTGGCTGGTTTAAAATTCTGAGTGGATTTTAGCCCATAGTAATACTAGAAGATGAATGCCTGGAAACCAGAGGAAACCAGAGAGCTGGGTAAGTTAATGAAAACTCTGTTCTGAATATGTCCATGCATTCTAGATGATCTTAGGAGAATAATCTCCTAGGAATAGAAAACTGAAAGCTCCTTACTAGTAGCAAAGGATTTTGAGACAGTTTTATTGCATTTGCAGAAGTTAATGCCTCTTCAATTCTCTCTCCTTTGACCTGTTTCAGTATTACCAGATTAAGTGCATTCTGTATAGAAGAATTCTGATTCAAGTGTCATCAGAAGCAAATAACATTTGGAGAAGGACTTCCTAGTACAGTTTTTTTTGAGTGCTTTATTAAACTCACCTAAATGCTGATTAAGGTGACCTAATGTAGTAAAGGACCAACAAGGTGAGGATTTGAGAGCGGCAGGCTAGCTGACTAAGTCTGGATTTGGTAGTTTGTATTAATCTTCCCTGGATACGTTAAAATCAAAGTTATTTTCACATATAACACATTATTTTTTTGCTGGTGTTTTGAAGACTGGAGACAGAAATTGTCTTTACAGAAGTATAACTTTTTGTTAAACATTGTGAGAAGTACTTGGGTACTCTGGACTGTCTTAATTTTCAGAATGTTTTTCAGCCTATTCTGAGGAAAATACAAGCATTTAATTAACTAAGGAATCCCAGACTTCTACCTTGTCTTGACTTTAGTGAAATACGGCTCAAAGGAAAAAAAAGCCTACTTCATGCTTAACTTTTTTATCCCTTTTATGATAGAGAAGCAACTAACCAAACAATCCAAATACCCAATATTAGTAAAATCAGATACTACTTCCAGTTCTGAGATGGTTAAGTATTTACAAGCTTCTGTGCACCACTCAATTGTTCTAGGAGCAGATATACTTCTCTTATTCATTTCTTGATTTGATTACCATGTATGTGTGTGAACAGTAAGTTTAGTGTAGGCTGAGGGTAGTTTTAGATGTTTTGAGTCTTATGAAGAATATTCTCAAAGTGTCTCTTTGGAGGGGAGATGATGTTTGTGAACCCAGACCATGTAGCAGTACCTGTAACTAAGGCTGTTCTGTTGCATATGTACACACTGCCCAATGTCAAAGCCTCACTGAAACATGCCTAATGCTAATGTGGAGGAAAAAATGCAGTATTGCTCTGTGTGTGCCACCTAATTGAAAATCTGAGCAAAGACTGGGTTAAGGGCAGACTGGGTTATGCAGCAGGTGAGGGGCAAAGCAAATTAGATTTGTTGAGGCTCAGTGCAAGATCATCTCTACATGACCATAGTTCTTCCCTGTATCCTTGATTGTAGGGCCAGAAAGGATCAGTGCATTAAAGTTGCCTCATTATAGCAGGGGGATACTTGAACGATCTGCTGTTCAGAGACCTGAAGGCCAGTAAGCTGTTTCTTTTTAAGACAGACCTGCATAAGTTTATGTAGAAAAATTTCAATATTGATACAGAATGTCCCTTTAGACAGAACCTATGTCCCTGTAAAATGCCTCAGCTTTCTCGTACACACAGTTATTCCTCTCACTCTTTAACAATCGTTGTTTGTGTTGTTTCCTTTGTTATGTAAATTAATATTTGCAAAATTCATTGAAACTGAAAACACCAGCATTGCTATTATCATGCATGCTTGGCTCCTCAGATGTTGATACCTGAAATGTATAAAGGAGAGAAAAATATAGTCATTTAAAATCCCTCTCCTTAGTCTGAGTTCTATCTACACTCTTCATGTATTTTTTCTTACTGTTCCAAAGTAAACAAAGCATGCTGGCCTGAAAATTGGTTCTGAAGATGCTTCTACTTTATATTTAGATTCATACAGCAAATAAGGCAGCTGCAAAAGTGGGCAAAAGCTTCCAGATATGAAAACTCTTAAGATTGTTTGTGTGTGTACTGGAGGAAAACTAGAAAAAACAACAAACTAAACCCAAACCAACAAAATAAAACAAATCTGTAGTAAGTAAAAACTACTTCCTAAACTATCCTTAAGACTACTTAATTTTGGCAAAACACCTTCTCAAAAAATAGGAGTTTGTTCTACATGCAGACATGGCCTTAGCTTTATTGCATAGAGCAGAAGGAAATCAATACAAAAGCGGTGATATTTTGGGACCATTGATAACAGAGTCCATAGGACAAGGGAGTCACAGAACATTAGGGGTTGGAAGTTACTTCTAAAGCTTATCTAGTCCAATCCACCTGCCAGAGTGGATCACCTAGACCAAGTTATACAGGAACATGTCCAGGTGAGTTTTAAGTCTCCTTCTCTGGAGATTTCACAACCTCTCTGGACAGCCCATTCCCTCTTGGCCACAAGAGCATGCTGTTGGCTCATGGCCATCCTGTTGTCCACCAGCACCCACAGGACCTTTTCTCCTACACTGCTCTCCAACAGGTCAGTCCCCAACCTATACTGGTACCTGGGGTTGTTCTTGCCTAGATGCAAGACTCTACACTTGCCCTTGTTACAGTTAATTCAATTTCTTGCTGCCAACCTCTCCAGACTGTCCAGGTCCAGCTGGATGGCAGCACAGACTACTGGGGTGTCAGCCACTCCTCCCAGCTTTGTGTCAGCAGCAAACTTGCTGGCAGTGCTCTCTAATCCCTCATCCAAGTCATTAATGAATATATATCGAATAGGACTGGTCCCAGTAGGCAAAGGTGGTGTTCTGTATCTCTGCTTTCTGTGTATCCTCTGTCTTCAGGGCACCCACTTCATCCAGCAGGGGGCCTACATTGCCTCTAGGTTTAGTTTGCCCTGCAATGTATTTGAAGAAGCCCCTTTTGTTGCCCTTGACCTCTCTTGCAAGGTCTAATTCCAAGGAGGCCTTGGCTTTCCTAGTTGTGTCCCTGCATCCTCTGTCTAGAGCCTTATAATCACCTGAAGTGGCCATCCCCTCCTTCCGTGTCCTGTAAACTTTGTTCCTCTTGAGTTTGCCTAGTAGTCCCACGCTTAACCATGCAGGTCTTCTGGCTCCCTTCCTTGACTTCCTACCTGTTGGGATGCTCTTATTTTGGGCTTCAAAGAAGTGGTCTTTGAATATTAACCAGATGTCTTGGGCCCCTTTACCTGGCAGTACCCTGTCCCATGGGATTTCCCCTATCAATTGCTTGAAAAGGGCAAAGCTGGCCCTCCTGAAGTCCAGGGTTGTGATTCTGCTAGGTGTTCTGTGTCTGCCACATGAGACTCTGAACTCCACCATCCCATGGTTGCTGCAACCAAGGCTGCCCTCCACCTTCACTGCTTCAACCAGGCCCTCATTGGTGAGAAGAAAATCCAGCAGCGCTCCTCTCTTGTGCTGAGGCCGATCGTATGAGGTACAACAAGGCCTACTGCTGGGTCCTGCATATCGGTCACAACAACCCCAAGCAAGTCTACAGGCTTGGGGATGAGTGGCTTGGAAGCTGTCCAGCAGAAAAGGACCTGGGTGTGCTGGTAGACGTCTAGCTTAATACAAGCCAGAAATTTGCCCAAGAAGGCCAACAGGATCCTGATTTGTATTGGGAATAGTGTGGTCAGCAGGAGAAGGCAAGGAGAAGGCCCTTGTACTCGGCCCTCGTGAGGCCTCACCTCAGGTACTGTGTTCATTTCTAGGCCCCTCATTATAGAAAAGACATTGATAAGCTGGAACATGTCCACAAGAGGGTTCCCAAGCTCATGAGGGGTTTCGAGAACAAGTATGAGGAGAGGTGGAGGGAGCTAGGTATGTTTAGTTGGGAGAAGAGGAGGCTGAGGGGGGGACCCTCATGACCCCCTACAGTTACCTGAAAGGAGGTTGTGGAAAGGTGGGTGTTAGCCTCTTCTCCTTAGTAACTAATGACAAAATAAGGGGAAATGGTCAGAAGTTGAGGCAGGGGAGGTTTGCTTTGGATATTGGGAAGAAATTCTCTACAGAAAGAGTGGTGAGGCACTAAAACTCCCTTCCCAGGGAGGTGGTTGAGTTAACATCCCTGCATGGTATGCTTCACGACCTGCTATAGTGGCAGGAGTGTAGGAGGTTATTTTGTGTTTGTCTATCAGTCTGGTATTTAGGATTTTTGTTCTTGTGGGTTTGGTTGGACTTGGTGATCTAGGAGGTCTTTTCCAACCAGGATTATTCTGTGATTATAGTGGACTCATCCATCATTTGCATCAGGAAGTTGTCATCAGTGTGCTGGAAAAACCTCTTGGACTGTGGAAATGAGAGTAATATTGCTGTCATAAACTAATAATCTGCTTTAGTAATATGAATGTTTTTTTGGGCTTAGGATATTGATAGAAGGGCTTGTAATTGAATTAAGAAGTGGTTTTAAAAATAGACTATTTTATCAAATGATTTATCAGTATGACCACATTAGAGCTTGCACAAGTAGGTAAGGTAATGGCTTGACATGAAGGAGGGAACATTTATGTTGTGCTTGAGCTCTTGCATCTGATTGCTCCATGGAACCCAAGAACACAGCTTAAGCATCTGACATGTCCAGACCAAGTGAGACAATAGTCTCTGAAACTGTCGTGGAGGGCAGAGATTGAAGCTCCTCCTGCAGAGCTTCTCAACTTGTTGCACCAACACAGCAGTTCCAATTTCCTATTCACATGGGTCTGTATTTACTGTGGTCTCATGTGGGCTTCATCAAGTACCTCTCCATGGAGGTGATATAACACAGGTTTGCTGCCTGAAATAATTATTCTTGTTGCTCCAGAGGAGCACTACACAGCTTCCTTCAACCTTTTCAATTAACCTCAATGAGTCCTGCATGCCCCGGGGGGTTGTCCACACTGCAGCACGGGGCCAGATCCTATTACTTTTTCTCAAGCAGCAGTCTTTAAATGCTCCCTTCTTTCTTGCAATATAAAGTTCATCTCAGCAACAGTAAAGATTCCTGATCAACAGAACAAAACTTATTTGTCCACACTAGACAGTCAACTAATATGTATTGCTGCCTTTTCATATCATGAAAGAAAAGTGACTCTCATGAGCTGAGGTATAGGTCTATGGCCTAGAAAATTGTTAAAAAAGGAAATGAATATGAAGCATTTGGTAAGAGCTGTGTAGAAAAGATATGGGGATATGCTGTTAGTTTGATCCTCCAAGTATGTCCTCTGAGGGGTGTGCACATCACAGGGTGGTTAAGATGAGCTCACTGCAGGCTGCTGTTGGGGTATATACAGGTATGTGGTATATTTTAGGAGCAACACTTTGGTTAATCTGCTCATGTAGAAAAGAAAAACCCAAGAATTCTCAGACATAGGATTAATGTCTCATCCACAAATACTTAGAAATGTAGCCCTTTGTTAGGAAAAAGCTCTGAGTTTCCTCAGCAATGAATATTGAAAGCAAGCACTTCTGCAGGGCTGCATCTCTGCCCTAAAATATGAATAACCCTCATCAACCCTGCCTGTCTTTTCCCTGTTAACCATAGAAATTAGGACAGCAGCTTCTAATAGACACATCCCATTTGACTGTCTGAAACGAAGTCAGATGAAACTGGAGCTCTAGTAGTTAAGGGTAGGGTTGTGTTTCAATACCTCTTCTTTGGTGCCTACATTTTGGATCAGAACTGAGATTTCTCTCCTTTCTTTAAGACACTGGGTATCTTAGGAACCTTTTGTCATGACTTTTGACTTTTGCTCATCTCCTTAACTTGAATGTGTGTGTTCTTGACATCTGGCCTGTAGAAGTAAAATCTCAGTAGGGATTAGCATACAGCTCATGGCAGAGCGAAAACTTTTGGTCAAAGCAGATGAGGTAACAGAAAAAATTGCTGCTTACTTGGAATCTGCTCTATTCATAAAGAGGGTTTTATTACATGGTGTGTTTGAGGTCTTGCTGACCCAGGAGGTGTCTTCTTGTCATGCTGGTGGCTGTTGAGGGAAGATGGGATATGCAGTCAGAAGTGCAACATGTCAATCGTTGTCAAGGCTGTGCCAGGTGTTGTAAGCATACTGGATCACCTTTGTAACACCCTAAAGAGCTCACAGTTTAGAAATACTGAGGTTCAAGGAAACAGCTTGTCCTTAGATCGAATTGAGCTCTTTTTCAGTGAAAAGAATGAATTTATTCTCAAGCAAAAGCGTCTGTGGTATGGATCTGGAGATGAAATTTTACACGCAGTAGAGCAAAGAACACAAATTAAAGAAGCATGTTAGAAAGCAGTCCATCATGTTGATACGCTATATATATGGTCTGTCTTTCTCTTTATTCATCATAATTTGTGCAGAAGTATTACTGCTTCCCATTCAACAGCACTCATCTCATATTTATCCACAATATTAAGCAGATGTCTGTGAGTATGGTTAAAGAGATTTAATTTAAGGAAAAGAATTTTTCTTTAGCAGTAAAAATGCAGAATGAGAGAGACAAAATAATTCATTCAGTTGGTGAGCTGGTGTTTCTTGACATTCACATGTAAGAATAAAGGGTCAGGTAAGTGGTCTTAAAATATATATCAATTGAATTTCTTTCAGTACTAGAAACATAGGAAATTTATTCTGCTGCTTTTCAAAGAAAAATTAAATGGGGAAATTGGTTTGATCTTTTGTATTTCTGCTAATGTCAAAAGGTGCTTCAAATTTTTAAGTTGTCAAAAAGTGGTTTCACTTGTGCAAGCTTTTGTAAATGTCTGTTTTAAGCAGCTGTTATCAATATGAGATACTTGAGTTTCTCTCACTATAGTCCCCCAGTGCATGACTTCATTTACTAACTGAGAAGGTCTCTTTATTGGGATGCTTGGGGTACCTTCAGAGGCAGATTGATAAAAGATTAGGCATGTGAGAGACACAACAAATAGTTTAAGCACCATATCAGAGGGATTGTTATGAAGTATCTACCACTGTTAGTTGTCTTCATTGTGTGCCCAGGTTGTAGTTTGCAGCTTCAGAAATACTGATCATCCTCTTCTAGTACCTCAATTTCCTCTTCTGTTAAGTATGGGGTTTGGGGATCCTTATTTGTACTATCCTCTATGGGAACCAGCACCTCCCTAGCTAGGAGTAATTCTTTTTCTCTTGACTCCTCTTGGGATCACAGCTTTTACTGGCAGCATGAACTTGCCCAGCTCAGGCAACTTAGAAAGGAGCACCATGACTATGTAGAAATAGAGGAAGGGAAAAAAGCTTATCTTAAAAGTATCCTCTCTTCTCCTGTGGTGATCCTAGGGGTGAGGTGCGGGGGGCATAAGTCATGTCTCACAGCAGACATATAACTCTCTTGGAAATTACAAGGCAAGAATTATTTCTATCTTGGTGTCTAGGCATTTGACTTCAAGCCTCACAGTCCAGTCTGAGCAGAGGCACAGGAGGGATCCAGAAGGAGTCTTCAGTGTTGCTGCTGGAACAGCATTAACACTTCTTCAGAAGATTTCCATATTGCAGTGGAGACCAGCTGATTTGCAGCTGTGACACCCTGTGTCAGTAGCCTTGTGCCATGGATTGTGCTTCTATCAGCTGTGACATTTTGAGGGTTGATTAATTTCTCTGCAGAACACTATAATTCCATCCCATTATTATGATCATTCATATTACAGGAAAGCTGCAAGGTCTCAGCCAAGATCAGAGCTGAAAACTTTTGCAGCAAGAGGAAGTGTCAATCTTATCAGAAGATGCTGCTTCAGTGTCAGTGTCACTGCACTGGTGTGCTTA
Organism: Phoeniculus purpureus; assembly: GCA_028565055.1. Taxonomy (NCBI): domain Eukaryota; kingdom Metazoa; phylum Chordata; class Aves; order Bucerotiformes; family Phoeniculidae; genus Phoeniculus; species Phoeniculus purpureus. The sequence continues at coordinate 42,957,179 of JAOXOE010000405.1, forward strand.
CAGCAAATGCTGTTTCACATATATGTACAAGCTTGGAGACTTGAATTCTGCATTTAGAACTTACTCACAGCAGCGGCTCTGAACTGTACCAGCTCCTAATACATTTTTTTAGAGCCAGAAATAAACCATTGTGTCATCTAGTCTGAACTTCTGTATCTAGCATGCTCAGGCCATAAAATTCACCCAGTTACTCTCCTGTTGAATACTGAAGAATAGCTTCTAGAAATGCTTCCATCCTTCATTCAGCAGTCTGCTCCTCCCCTTGGAAGTCTTTTTTGAGTGTTTAAGCACTACTCTTTTCCAAGATTACACCTGATTACTGAAAGGAATTGGTGTGGAGATCCTTCTACCACTTGTTCCTGTGAAGTTTTTCTCTACCAGAATAGAGAGCCCATTGTTAACTGGCATTTTCAGATTTAGTTCCAAGTCATCTCACAGTTTGGTTTTTTTGAGGAAACTGAGCAGATAACAAGAAAAAGATAATTCTGTGTCCTGTTTTATTAACTCCTGGTGATCATTTCCTACTCTCACTGCAGTTGTCAGTGACCTGAGACCTAATGTTCTGTATTTTATTTATACTTGTGTAAACTGGAAGCACTCCAACTCCTGCCTAATATTCTTGCTATCAGTACTGTATGCTATCATCGCTCCTAATCTCGGAACATTTCTTTCCAAGAGAAGCATCATGTGAGTTAAGAGAGGACTTTCCTCTGCCAATTTTCAGCATAATTATAAGAGTTTCTAAGACTCAAGTGAAAGCTCCCAGCTGAAAGTCACCAACATGAATGGTGACTGGTCATTTCCATTACTTTAAAATTGTCTGTCAGGAAGAGATAACTCTGTTCCTCAGGGAGTAAGGGAAGATCAGAACATAATAACAGGTATAATAAATACTGGATATAATAAATAACTGAGCTATGCAGCCCTGTGTCCTACCCTTGAAGTGATCTACTGTGGATGTAAGAGGAAAGACTGTAAAACATCATACAGTCTCCCCACTACTTCAGTTCTTGTAATGGTATATTGGCTTTCTGGGATAGTTTGGACTCTTGTGTTTAATCTTTCTGGTTGGCCACCTATACACACTTGTCCACTTGGAACCCAACACTACACTGCAGCAGAGGAAGTTCCAGAGTTTAAGTATGTATTCTATGGAAAGCAGGACAGTTCCTTTTTTGATGTGTAAACTTGTCACCCCAAAGCATGGTGTGCCTCCTCATGCTCCTCCTTTGAAGAACTATGGGCAGTCTTTTCTCTCTTCACTTTCTTTGTAGCTTTCAAAGTTCTATAGCCCTCCCTCATCGCAGCCCAAGAGATGCTTAGTTTCTGAACAGAAGGCACAAATCCAGTTAGGGCTTTTCACATCCAAGAAATTTCAGTCTGACCCTCCTGGTTAGACTTAACACAACCATAGGACTCATGCTTGAATATCAGAACCTAGAGACGGGACATCCAGAGACAGTCATGTGTCCCAAAGGTGAGAACAGTTTGAAGGCTGGTGCTGAGTGTGATTTTTCCACTCTGCCTGAACTGCATCCCTACTTTTGTAGGTTGCATTTGTTCTGAATGGTTTCACACCTCAGTTTTCCCTGCCTGGTTCATTCTGTAGATGCACCCACCAACAATCTGCAGTGTGTCTCTGAAAATATATCCACAGCTATTACACAATCTGATAGTTATTACACATAACTGATAGACCTTTACTGGTATCTGATGCCATTTTGTTGTCAAAGACAATTTGTTTTACGTTTGGAAGGGGAATGATGAATTTTAAGTGTAGCAATCATAGATGCAGCTGCCACCACCTTATGGTCTGTTTCAAATGATTAATAATATTTGTCAATTCCAATGTGTCCTTGTGCTTTACTGCTGCACGACGCACACAAAATGATGGCACTCCTTTTTGGATTGGCCTGATTCATGATGGATGAATCTATTTCATTTTATTGTAAGCTTCTCTTAACTGAATCACTTTGGTGGAAGTTGTTCTCTTTCAACCTAACATTATAAACTGTGCCATGATTTAAAACAATTTTCTTCCTCTTGTTGCTAATAATTCAGTGATAATACCTGAAGAATTCAACTTAATTACTTCCGCTCAGGCACTACTCTGATACGAATAGTTACTCATTTTTTTTCTCCTTTAATTTTATGACTTCATTTTGTGCCTAGCAATGAAACTGTCCCTCTGTCATTATGTGCTTTAAGTGCTGTAACAGATCATTTCAACACTGTAGATGAACACCTTGTTCCTCCTGAAAACTGCTCAAACCATTATGAAACCCTTTAATGATTTTATACTTGAAAACATGGCTTAGTGGGCATGGTGGCATCGGTTTGACAGTTGGACTTGATGATTTTGGAAGTCTCTGCCAAACATAACGATTTTGTGATTCTAGGATGATCTTGTTTTTTCTTTGCTTGTTTGAAGAGTTAACTTGAGACATAGCTGCAGCAGCAACTTAGAACACAAAGTTGGGCATCTAAGCTATACATAGCTCTATTGCTATGCAACCTGAGGCTTTGTTTTCATGCCAGTTGTTTGTCCTATTCCTTGTCAGTCTAGTTTAATTAGCTTGTATCATTCTGTATGACAAGGACTTTTTAATGTTAGTTGTTTAGTGCTTAGAACAAGGATGCTTCTATCCTAGGTACTGAAGTGCACAATATGAGTAATATTAATAGTTTAACAGATGACAGAAGGAAAATCTCCACGGTTTGCTCTCTTTCCTGATTGGCATTGTCCTGGTACTCTCTGTAGCTAGCACTGGCAACCATGTGCTAATGGTAATCACTTACAAAAAGTAATACCAGAAGGTTAAGGGATGACTGCTGAATTCAGTTACAGACCTGATGAACAGTTTCAATGCCTTAAAATCTGTCCAAGTATATTGCTCTAGTAAGAAACATGGCTTCTATCTACAAATGCTTCTCTAGGTGTCATATTGGACACCACTCGTTAAGCAAGTCTCCCAATAGTTGCTTGTCTCGTCCTTCAGAGTATTGTCAGGATAACATAACATGAAATATAAACAGCAGGACCACAAATCTTAAGGCAGAATTGGTTAAATCCAGAGGTATTGTCTCTTCTGAGACTGATCAAGATTTTCTTTGCTCAATCATTCAAACCTTAATAAAATCCACCATTTCTGGTCTTGAAAGCAGACTTGGGGTGTTAACTCATAGAATCATTAGGGATTGGAAGGGACCTCAAAAGATCGTCTAGTCCAATCCCCCTGCATGATGCTAAATATTCAATATTTATATACTACCTCACTGACCCCTTCCAGTCCTGTCAGCCAGGAACAAAGTAGTATTTTAAAGCCTCCTTAATTGAAGCCACTAATGCAGTCACCTAAATTGAAGACTGTTTTACTTGGGTTTCTATGCAGCTTATGTAAACGCGTGGTGAATTTAATAGAGTGCTTACCTAGGATTTACAAAACCTACAAACCCTACAAGCAGCATACACCATTCCTAGACACCTTCCTCACAAAACCTTGAAATTTGAGTGTTCAGCTTTAAAAATAATAATACAAATGTTTATGTCCAGGGAAAAGCCTTCCTTGGGTCACATGTTGTTTTTTCCAGGATTTGGGATGACAAATATTATCGCAGTCCTCTCTTTACGTCTGTCTGTCTATCACTTAGTGTCTAAGGGTACTGCCCAAGAAAACTCTGGATTTTGATTGTATTGGTGTAAATACTCAAGCAAAGTAAATGTTTTCTTTAGATAAACATACAAACCTGAACAGTTATTTGCACTAGCCTGAGAGAGAGGGAAGACTTCTCACTATGAGAAACACAATGCAAATAATAGAATCATGGAATCTTTAGGTTGGAAAAGACCTTTATAACAAGTCTCAAACCAACTGTCCCATGGCCACCACTAAACAATGTCCCTAAGATGCAGGTCTATGTGGATTTTTTTTTCCAGGGATGGTGATTCAAGTCCCTCCCTTAGCCTGTTCCAAGGTCTGATGACACTTCCTATGGAGAACTTTTTCCTAATGCCCAACCTAAACTTCTCCTGGTGCAACCTGAGGCCATTTCTCCTCATTCTATTATTCATTACTAGTCATAAGAGACCAACTCCCATCACTTTCCAGCCTCCTTTCAGGTAGTTGTAGACAGCAACAAGACTTCCTGAGCTTTGTTTTCTGCAGACTAAATAGCCTGATTTCCCTCAGGTGCTTCTCATAAGGCTTGTTCTCCAGATCCTTCACCAGGCAAACAAACACAATCTATAATAACAAGCAGGAACAATTTTAAAAGGGAAGTGGACCAAACAATCAAGATTAAAAGAAACACATGAGTTACTGTAAATTAGAACTGGCTTCTTAATGAGCAGTTCTGGTTTAACTGCAATTCTATGGTTCCTTCTTGCATTTTCTTATCTGAAATATCTGAATTCCAAAAGCTTAAAGCAAATAAAACAAGATTTTTTTTTTTTAATACTACCCTATTAAATCCACTGCTCTGACTGACAGTGCCCTAAACTCAGCTTGTTTAGTCACAGAATCACAGAATATTAGGGATTGGAAGGGACCCCAAAAGGTCATCTAGTCCAATCCCCCTGCCACAGTAGGATCCCCTAGACCAAGTTGCACAGGAACTCATGGGTTTTTTTAATCGGAAGGCATATGAAATTAATGGTGGTAGAAAGTTCCTTTAATCAATTTTTCTTGCTCTTTAAACTCTGTAGGAGCCCCTGGCTGAAGTAAACTAGATACTTTGCACAGAATTAAGGTATTTTTGCTTTCCTCTCACATAAAATGAACAAATTGCACACCCTACTTCTCAGTCTAGACCACTTTTGTTTTGGAGGGCAGGAGATGAAGAACATAAGACACCTATGAATGCAAGTGAAAGTACACAGTGATTCAGTGTAGCAATTTGCAGAACAACATAAAAATAGTGTTTGAGTCACAGCTGACCTTTCAGAAAACATAGGTCCTCATCTACATTTAAAAAGGTGCAGTACACTAAAACCAGAATGACACAAGGTTCATTACATTAAACAGATCTTGTACCAGAATTAAGGTAGTAGAAAGTGTGTTATTTTGTAGGTGCCAAACTAAAATGATCTATTCTTTTCCCCCCAAATTTTATATTCCCCTGGACAGGTGACTTTATTCAGGTAGTTTGAGGCAGCTGCTTTAGTCTAGGTCTAACTGCAACATTGTCATATCAAAGGAAATGGAGTGGATGTAAGATTTTTGCCTATTTTACCAATGAGTTTTTGGTGTATTTGTTTTTTGCAGTCTAGACTTGAGGATTTAGCATCATAACCCCTACTCCCATGTGGGTGAAATCAAACACTGCTGCTCACCTATTGAGCCAGTTAATTTACTGTGTATAAAAAATTGGGTCTTGAAGCTAGGCTGCTTTTCTGGGCTGATCAAAAGTAGTGACAAGCTGTTTGAAACTGATGGGAGACATTTAAAACCCACCTGGATATGTTCCTGTGTGACTTGGTCTAGGTGATCCTGCTCTGGTAGAGAGATTGGACTAGATAATCTTTCAAGGTCCCTTCCAAAACATAACATTCTGTGATTCATACTGATATAGGTGCCTCAGATAGGTGGGATGAACTTCCTTGAAGAAGATCCTTCTCCTGTAATGTTCCAAGATGACATCTTTTAGTGGCAGAGCAGACCATGGAGGTGTCACTGCAGATTGCCATGTGAGACAAACCTTATTTTCCCAGATCAGCTAGTGCTAATTTCCAACAGAAACAAATCTAGAAGATTGAGAAGATTTTCTTCTGACAGCCTTTATTGGGCACAATGAGTGGCAAACAGGCAGCTGACTATTGGAGAAATGATGTTGTTCATGTTCTAGCTGCATGGTGACTCCTAATTGGATGCTAGTGCAAATGACAGCTTGACTGCCTGCAGCTGTGAATTTGCAATGCTGTGCAGTTTGTTTGCCCATTCAATCATATTCAAGCAGATTTGTGTCCAGTTTCTAACAGGCACAAAAATCCAAGCACCAAGCTTCCAAGAATGAATGTGTGTGGCCTGAGCACTCGCATTACCATCCCATGATACATTTGGATTTAAAGACATTCCTAAAAAAGCAAATTCCAGAGAATAATTTGTCTCACCTGCTTTAGGAACCTATTTCAGGGTAGGCTGCGCATGTACCAGCTGCTCTGATTGTTCTCTCTGATCGCCATTGATGGATCTCACATTTTTTTTTTGAACAGAAATATAAACCCCTTTTAACAAGTGATTAGATCCTGCTGTCCTTTACAGCATGCATTTGCTTAACATATCACATGATACAAATTATAACTTGCTCTTCTGTCTCTATGTTAACATAAATCTGAATTTCCCCACTGTGTATAATCATAGGTCTTTCACATGAGGATTTAGATGCACCAGAGAACAAAGGCTAATAAAACAAGAGGGAATATCTTATGTCTTTTATCTAATTTTCTTCCTTGTTCTTCCTTTTACTTCTGTGTTAGATGAGCTGAAGCATTAGTTATCTTTATTATACTGACAAATACAAAGTGAGGCAGTGACATAAGTTGGTTTTGACTGAGGCATAAAATCCCTCCAAAGATGGAGACTTAGAGAATGATTAAACCAGAGAGCAATGCTGAGTGTTGCTGTCCATGAAGGCCAGGGTACAAAGGGGAGAGT
>JAOXOE010000405.1:42965376-42995967 GCA_028565055.1 Phoeniculus purpureus
ATTTAGCTTTTCTCCGCAGCCTTTCAAAGCTGTGCTTTACAGAGGAACATGTTAGAATTTATGAAACATTCATTACTTAGAATGATTAAACCAGAGAGCAATGCTGAGTGTTGCTGTCCATGAAGGCCAGGGTACAAAGGGGAGAGTTATTCTGTCTGCTCTTAGGGGAGTAGAATAGATGTCACTTGTGTTAAAACCTCTCAAGATGTGGCACGTGCACTATTTTCTTTTTCTCCTTACTGACTGAAATGGGAAAAGGGCAAAGCTGGGAAAGTCTCAGTTACCTTTGATTATGATGGTGCTTTTGCCCTTTTAATTTTGTGTTCTTAAGGGCTTGCTGGGCCATCTCAAAAGTCTAATGGTGAGGAAACAGATTGTCCAAAACCTCTGTCTTTATTCTTGCTAACATTAATTTACTAAGTGTTACCAGTCACTGGCCTCCTTGAGATAGTCTGCTGCTGTTCCAGGTACAGGTGGTGTCTCTGTGCACTAAGATCTGCATCTTAAAGTCCACAACCTCTCATTCTGCACAGAAGTGCAATCTGTTATTTACAAAAAAAACCCAAACCCCTCAGACAAGAGCTTTACTGTTGGTGCACGGAAGTCACCACACATACTCCAGATGATTATTTTAATCTAAACCTTGTTTTTGTGGCACAAGTAAAATAGCTTGATCTTAGAATCATAGAATCTTTAGGGATTGGATGGGACCTTGAAAGATCTTATCTAGTCCAAGTCACTTCTGGCTTTTATGGGTGGCACTTTCCAAGTGCCTTGAAAACCTTCACTCTGTGCATGTGTGGCATTTGGGACTGCACTTATCTAATCCATTAAGTTCATGCCCACAAAGGCAGATTTCAGAGAGCGTAGTACTGCTTTTTATTGGCTCTGGAAGGGGCTGAGTTAGGAAAAGAAGGGAAAAAGTCAGAGGTGTCAGACTTACTGAGAAAATATTCACTTTGCTGGATGTTCTGACACTCAGAAGAAAATCCTGGTAGTGGGAAATTCACTGTTGCATGTGATTTAGATTCATTTCTTTCTATGTGCCAGTGATCTACAGAAGTGCTTGCCTGTGTGTCTATATGGCTTATAAGCATGGGATGCTGGTCATTCCTGTGTCTTGTTGTCAGAAATGGTCCCCCAGGCACTGCATGACCCCAAGCATCTTGACCTTGCTGATGGACTTTAGTCTCAGGGCAGCCCTGTGAAGAACAAGATGATCCTCCTTATATTTAAACAGCTTGCACACGGTTGCAATGCCAGTGATGGGGAAAGCAGTGGGGAGGTGACCTAGATTCCCATCATATTCTGTGTGACGCAGAGATCCACATTAAATACTGACCCCTCACTTGTCCCCTTTTCAAAGGAATTTAAGCATCCTTCAGCTCCAGGATGCCTTAGTGTCCTCTAGTTTCTTGTCCTCCACAGTTTCATTTCCATTCTCCTGTTTTCCAGGGCTGAGACACTGAACCTGTCTGCAGGTCCCTAGAGTAGTTCTTGGAAATGAGAGTGGCAGCTGCACTACACATGTGCATCTCAGATCATCATGCAGCAAACCCAACTGTTTTATTAAAAACGCCTGGCCTCAGGGCTCAGCAGTGTTTTGGCAAGAAGCCGGGAAGGGAAAGATGGTCAGTCAGCTAATTGTTGCACAGATATGCTGTAGCATGGCTGACCAGTCAGGTCCAGAAAAACCATCTCCTTATGGCCCTACTTCCTCAGTTAAAGCCCTTAAAATCCACTTGTCTCCCCCCTCCCCTTTCCTTCCTTTCCTCTGACTTTCTTCCTCCCTCAGTAGTAGTAAGTGCAACTTGTGCACATAGCTGAGGAGCCTGTACCCTCTCACTTTTCCTTCTGTGAATCGTTATCATTAATAACTGAGATATTTTTGGCTCTTGCTCATCAGGCAGCTTGTACCAAATCAACAGCCTGCCTTTCTCTGTTGCCAATCAAGCCTTTCATTCTGCTTATCGGAGCAGAATGCCTTGTCCTCTTAGCAGCTCCTCTGCAGCCCTGCTGCTGCAGTTACTCGTATCCAATACATACATTTGGACCTGAAGGTATGCATGTGTGAGTGCACGTGAGGGGCAGTAAACACAGGAGCAGGGAGCAGTTCACACTTTCCAAGCCTTCCTCTTCTAGAGACAGAGTGAAGGCTGCTGTGAAAGCAGCACCGAGAGCAATAAACACACTCCATATGGCACCTGCCTTTTACTGGAGTGCTCCTTGGCTTGGGGAGTCCTGCGACTGCTGTGGCAGTTATCAGCATGCTTAATGGGGGGCTTGTTTTATTTCCAGTTTGGAAATCTATGCAGCGCACAGTGAGTGGAGGGTGACTGTTAAATTGACATAAACAGTGGTACCAAACCAGATGGGAAAAGCAGAGTAGAGAAGGGAAAACAAATGGGATGGTAAATGTTAACCTTATAATGGTGTAATTTTATCTTTGGTGGCTTCTTTTGGAATTTTTTTTTAACTGTGAGGAGTGGGTTTTTCTACTTTTTTTAGGGTTTTAGTTCTGATGTGTAAGTTCTTCAATGGGGCATGGGCTGTGTGTGGGTTAAGCTTCATAGACAGCCTGTTTGTATAGGGTTATAGTGCTGATGCTTTAACAGGTAGCCAACAGCTAAAGCATGACAATTGATCAGGCAAATACAAATAACTTACCCAAGCTACCACTAGCAGAAGCAGACAGAAAACTATTTGATCACTCCTGAATCATACTGGAGAGCTGAGCACGGCAGAAAGCCAGATAGCAGAGTAGGATACTGGTATTACTCGAGTCTTAAGCCAATTTCATGTATCTCCATGTGGGTGACCACTAGTTTGCCACAGGAATCCCTGCAATTCAAATCAAGCTGTTGTGAGCAAGTACTGGGAGTGGCAATGACCTCTGTGGATTTATTCTGGAAACTAATTTGGCCTCAACTGCACTTGCTGGTTCTCAAGACTGAGCACTGGAAAAACTTGTGGTGTCAGTTAATTGATCCCTTTTATTTTTGCTTTAAGAGCATCCATTTCTACCTCACATGCTTTTCCCTGCTCAGATGTAGGTGGCTCAGCAGTGAGGTCTCAGCCTGTTATTTTATGGCCCAGCACATCTCTGAGCACAGGGGATTTGCAGTCACAGGTTACTGTGCATCACTCTCACAATTTCCTTCTCCTGAGGCTGTTCTTCTCCCTTCTTTCCTTTACAATGTCCTTTTCTTATCTTGAATCATTTTGTCCCATACTTTGTTATCCTAACACCGAAGGACGGGGGCAGCAGCAGAGGAGAGTGCCTTGCCCCACTTGCTGCTCTGCCCAGTGAGGCAGTGATAAGTTCACAACAATTCCAGCAAGCAGAGTGGAAAATTTTAAATATTAAGGAGGCAAAGGTGAAAGGCCCCCGAAGCTACTGCAGCAGCCTGTAAGGAAAAATATGCAGCCTCACAATCTGCTTTTCACAGAATGTAAGGATTGGAAGGAAACTCCAAAGATCATGCAGTCCAATCTCCCTGCCACAGCAGGATCACCTAGATGAATTTGCACAGGAACATATCCAGGAGGGTTTTCAACATATCCAGTGAAGGAGACTCCACAACCCCCAGGGCAGCCCCTTCCAGTGCTCTGTCACCCTCACTGGGAAGAAGTTCCTTCTCATATTTACATGGAACCCCATTTCATGGAGTGAGCTGAGCTTGCTAGGAGGGTGGGAGGCCTCCTGGTCTTCATCAATACCAGAGTGCTGCTGCCCCACTGGTGCCTGCTAAGAAACAATTCCACCCGCCTTCATATCTAGTTAAAAGCTCTTTTCCTTTGTTTGCTCAAGCTGGGGCAGCAGCATTAAAGTTCATTAGATGCTTTGTTTGGCACTTTCCTTTTTATATCATAGAGGTAAAAATAAGGAACCAGAACAACATGTTTCTCAGTAGGTTCTTTAATGCTTTCATCTTGAAGATCAAAAGCAAATGGACTTTTTCTCAGGTTACTTTTAATTTTCACTTAGGAGTGGATTGTTTTTGGGTTTTTTGGGTTGTTTGTGTTGTTTCAGATGGGTCTCAGCTCACTCCTACACTAGTGAGCTTAACACATTTGCAACCCAAAATCTTCCCCCCAGCTTTGCTTTCCACACATCAACCTGCCAATTCAGATCCCTTTGCAACACTTTCAGTCACTTGTTAGAATGTTCTGTGATTTCTTATGCAGGCTGGCAGCTACAAGAACATGGTGTGTTTGGTGCCAGTGTTCTTCACGTGAACTAAGCCTTGCACTTGTCATTTCTCTTATTTGTAGACCTAAACTAACACTTTCAGAAGGTCACTGATCATAGGTGAAAGCAGTCTGAAAATGACAGGGAGACACAGAACATTATTCTGATTACTTTTGGGTCACAATCCTTGTGCTCACCTTCCTTCTCCTCCCAAGGAGGAGCCACGAACTTGCATTTTATGGATTATGTTGTGCCTGAGGGCATAATAATTTGCATTTAATGAGAAGATAAAGGGTATCTGTGGGAGGTGATGCTCTTCTGAGGAATGGAAGAGGCTGCCTGAAACTCTAGCACAATCAGATTTGATTTAGTTTGAGAACAGACTCTAAACCAAAGATGACTCTACTCAGGAAGTAATGCTTAGTGTAACTGAATTACTATCAGTTTTGCCAGGTAAGCCAATATTAAGTCATGGCAGGTCTACAGAGATTGTTATTTGCTTGTGAAGTCATCAGGGGTGTCCAGGAAAATGTTGTAATGTCACAGTACCAGAAGTCCTGCTGTGCTTTATCACAACCAGAGAGCAGATAGATTTACATCTGAGGGCACCAAGGTGTAGAACTGCGAACAAGGTGATACTACTGTGGAGTAGGCCTATAAAACTGGGCTTATAAAGGGGAAAGTCCAAGGATCAATACACAACAGCTTGCCCATCTGAGTGGCTACATCCTGAGTTGCTGTAAATCAGGGCCAGGTGTATATGTGGCATGTTTATGAAACTCATTAAATCAGATGAAGGTCAGACAGGTCTGCTTTACTTCCACTGAAGACTGTGCCCCTTGCACCATCCCAGAAAGTGAAAAACAGAAATCCAGTCAAAAGGAAGGAGGGATGACAGTCGTAAACCCCTCAGTCATGACCTGAATTTCTCCCTGAATCCCCAAGAGACAACAAAATTCAGATTTCACCAGCCTGTGGCATTGTGCCTGAAATTTCTCTGTACACCAGGGAAGAGGAAAGAAATTATGTATCTACACATGGTAGTGTGTTGTAGTCCCCTGAGGCTTGAACAGAACGTGGACCATCTGGATTTTTGTAACATGAAGTTCGATTAAAATATTTTAGAGTTAACTACATGCAGTTTTCAAGGATATCTTTTTTCCCAGTTTCCCATTTTTCTTTATGAAGAACAAAAATGAAAAAGAAATGAAGTCCATATGACTTCAGTCATATCAGGACTTATGTAATTCCTGATAGGACTGAAAAATACATATTTTTTAATAATGAAAAGCAATTGAGATATGACTGCCCTAAATAGAGAGTAAAATAAGCTTTGGAAAAGAGGTGACTTTCTAGATCTACACATTGAAGACTGTGAGATGAAGCAGAATACTTGCTGTCTTTGGAAAGACATCTACAGGAGTGATTGCCAACACATATTCTTCTTGGGTCCAGCTTTTTATCACACAGCTCCAGGACTGTTGACGAGTAGTTAGAAACTCCAGTCTCCTATCAGCTGTCTTGGACTTGCCCCATATTGGTGTCTGCTGAAACAAATACACTGGTCTGTAAACAAAAAGTGATAGAAAACCGTTGTTCAAAACACTAGCTCCTCCTTGTACAACCATATCCCAGTCAAAGATAGGTCTGGGTAACAGTGACTTGAAAGGACCTTTGTGAGGTCCATGTGGTACCTTCAACAAAGGTCCTTTGCCAAGTGTGGTAGCTCTCTGTGCTGGAAGCAAGTCTTGGGACATACATGCTTGGAAGTCTCTTGATATACAGAAAGTTAAGTGATCAACTTTTCAGCTAGTTGCCTGCTTTTCTGTTTTATGCAAGGCTTTTTCTCACTTTATTGGTCTGTCACTCACGATCAGGAATCTACAAGGTGTCCATGCTAGCAGGATAACTGATCACCTTGGCCTGAGGATCTTCTCTGGTGGTTCTTTGTGTGCACAGCCGTTTGAATGGGGATTAATTGCATGGCATCACTGCAGAACAGGCTGCCCCATGACTGCGAAATGAGGTTCTAACTCTTTAAGTAAAAGTGTATGCAAAAGTCAAAGTAAGGTGATCTCAGTTGAATTAATTCTGTCCAGGTTTACAGACCCAGTCCCATGGCTGTGAATAGTTCACCCCATAGATCAAGTAGACATTTCGGCTGCACAATTAGAGTGTGCTGAACTTTGGATGTACAGAGTGATTTTACTGCATGCAAGCTAGGATGATTTTAAGAGCTAAAGCCCCATCTCATATAAACTAGCATGATGCTATAAATCGTTAGGTAGTTTAATACTTTGAAGTTGCCACCTTTATATTGCTGAAAAAGGACAGCCACATTCATGCAGAACCTGATTTGGTTATTCAGTTCACTGGTGTTAACAGGGACAAAACTTTTTCCCCCCCGGTGTGGCACTGGATTGCATTTGATTGTAGACTGGAGAACTAGATCAGCAAGGTGTTTTGAATCTAGCTCAGATTGATGCTCTGCCTACATTTTCCTCTAGAAAAGAGGTCTAGTCGAGCTCTTCTGAACATTCCATGTTGGAGCGTGTCTCCACATCTCTGCTCCCTGTGTATCTGATCTGAGCTACCAAGCTTGACACTTTGAGTGCCAACAAAGGCACATTAGCTGTTTCCTCTGGAGTAGAGAGCACCACCACCTTCTCTGAGAGAAGCAATACATTTCCCTTATAATTAAACATAAGTTATATTCAACACTACTTTCAAAATGGATTTGAAAATGATTTCTTTGGGAAGTCTTTAAAGCTTAGTTTAAGCAGAAGAGTATTGCTACTGAAATAAAGAGTATTATTTATGTGTTTACGGATAAGTGCCTGCACAAATGCTAGTGAGACTGAAGTCTGGGAGTTTAAATTGAAAATAGTAACCTACATAGTATACCAAGACAATAGGCATATGGGAAAACAAATGTGCTGCTGAAGTGAAAGTGTATGGGAATGCGTATATTGACTTTCATAAGATTTCAATTACCCCAAATAATGCTAGGATACAGGTAATTCCCAATTTAAATCCTCAATCTAGAGAACCTGGGAAAATACTGCAACTGGAATCTCAAATTTTCTACAAGCCTCAAGTAAATAAAGCCTCAAGTAAATATCTTCTCAGGTCACATCTGGGATAAACAGTTTTGTGTCATAGAATCATTAGGGATTGGTTTATGTTGATCCTGTATTACAGAGCATTCAGATTTATTCAAACTACACACAATGCTCAAAGAAATATAGCAGCCCAGATTGAGAGAGGTCAGGGAAACAATACAATCCTAGAATGTATTGGATTGTAAGTGACCTCTAAAGGTCATCTAGTTCAACTCCCCAACAAGCAGGGACATCTCTAACTAGAACAGATTGCTCAGTGTCCCATAGAGACTGACCTTGACTGTTTCCAGGGATGGGGCTACCTCTCTAGACAACTTGTTCCAGTGATCCACCACCCTCAGTGGTGCAGCAAGAGTTTGCTTTTTGCATTAAACTTGAAAAGCACCTGTGCTAGCTCAAAGTTCTATTTTACCAAACACTGACTCGTCAGGGAGACTTAAAATATCTATCAGGCAATACTATCTTTACTTACATATTGTGATTTAAGCAGTTTGCCATTGCTTATAGTTGTGCATTTAAGAAGAGCAAAAGGAAGGAAGAAGGTGAAAGAAAAGTGAGTGATTTTAGCAGAGTCCTCCAAGCTCTGCTATAGGCTTAAATGAAGAGGATACCACAGATGTTAGTGGCCACTTTGGTGTCCATAGTCCCATGTAAAAGAGGCATGGCATGTCATGTCAAGTTCTATACTGGTACCTGGGTTGTTCTTTCCCAGATGTAAGACTCTACACTTGCCAAGCTCTCCAGCCTGTCCAGGTCTTGCTGTATGGCAGCACAGTCTGCTGCGGTTAACAAATTATTATTGGAACTTTCCTGCATTAATCTTGTTTTGTGGGTCTTTATGGAGCCTAGTTGTAACAGAAGCAGCCCAACAGATTTCATGTCTTAGAAAGGAAGCAATGGCTCACAAACCATCGTGCTTATGTACAAGTGCCTTGTACTTTAGCAAAGGTGCTCTCATAGCTAGGAGGGTGATACTCAGTTTGTGCTCAGGTTTCCTAACTAGGCTTTGTTCAACATGTGATGTATGATGTTGCTTCTGTGAACATGTCTTAGGAACTCCTCCTACTTATCAATAGATCTTGCATGATGGTCTCTGCAGGGAAGACAAAGAAGAAAGTAACCTGAATTCCTTCCAAGTTCCTCAGCTGGTTTAGG
The DNA here is from genome assembly GCA_028565055.1 of Phoeniculus purpureus. Taxonomy (NCBI): domain Eukaryota; kingdom Metazoa; phylum Chordata; class Aves; order Bucerotiformes; family Phoeniculidae; genus Phoeniculus; species Phoeniculus purpureus. Next base: position 42,973,846 of record JAOXOE010000405.1, read on the forward strand.
CACACAAGCTGAGGTGTTGGTGATCAAGGAGAAGCCATTGGCTTCAGTCTTCAATGGAGAAGATGTACGGCTGGGTTGTTTAAGTTGTGACTTCTGTTGATCACTCAGCCTAGTGCAGATAGATGGAGGGCTTGATGGTCTCCTTTGTGAGCACTAAGTCACAATTCTTTAATTAGAAAACTTCTATTTTAGAAGACATTTGTGGAAAAGTTTAACCTTTTCCTGCCACTGCAGTGACCTAATAAGCTGAACCAGATGATTCTCAAAGCCAGAATTTGATCCTTGCACTGATAAGAGGTATTAAAAAAAAAATGATTGATCCTTGTGCACTGGTGCTTATTTGAACTGTGTTTGACCACAAGGACTTGGGATTCCTCAGTCCAAGGGAACTTATATTGATGACTCTCTTATTGAATATTCAGAGTGTGACCATTGCTTCTCTATTGTGAATCCATTAGGTCCTTGGAGACCATTGTACTTGGGGAAAGGTCTGCCTCAGAATGGGTTTACCATCTACAAGTAAATCACTGAAAGAGATGGGAAAACCCCAAGAAGTCTCTAATTCCTGCACTCTTCAGGTGAAGATAATATCCTGTACTCTATTACGTTATCACTGAAGATAGATTAAAGAAAGCCCAACAGGCAAACAAGAAACTTTCTCAGCAAGTAGTAACAGAATATAGATTACAGTAATATCAGGACTTCTGAATCTTGACCTCAAGAAAATGAACACTGAGACAGATGAATAAGTACAGAGAATTTTTATTACCTAACAACAGCTTAAAACAACTAAGTAGAAAATCCTGAAAGGGTTGTATTAAACCTCTCATTCCTTTAGCCACAGAAATGAAGCAATAAAATCTACTTCAGACAGAACGCTCCCATTAGCTGTGCCATTGGGACTATTGTGGGTAAATAGGTGTAACAGTGGAAAATGGTCTTAAGTCTAATTTCTGCTTCCAAGCATCATGATCAGTCGTAATAGAATGAAATGAAACTATTTGAAAACAGATTCAAAACCCAAATGGACAGCAGCATCCCTCATACTTAGTAGTGGAAACAGAAAAGACAAGATTGTGTGTTAATCAGTTACCAGAAGACTACAGCCACTGTGCAGTTTTGCTTTGATTATAAGAAGTCTATTTCTTTCTAAAAGAGAAAGGAAAATACTTTGGTCTGTGTTTTGTATTTACCCCTACAGTGCCCAAAATGAGTAGCTCTGGTTGAACATTTTGGCTTTTATTTCTGTTATCTCTTGCTGCTTTCTTAGCTCTGCAAATATTAGTCTGCTGAGAATCAAATGAAAAGCTAAAGGTGCAGAAAACATCACAAGCATTCTGAGGACCTTTATAATCGCACTGTGTCTGAAATGTCTAACTTGATGGCAAGAAAGCTTCCCTTTGTGTCTAGAATCACAAAATCATCACATGATATCCTTTGGTGCAGAATATTTTCCATGTTCTGACACCTTCTTGCTTGATCATATAAAGTACAATAGCAGGGGACCTCTACATAATCTGTCTCCTTTGAGAGAGGTTTTGGGTTGAAGAACAATGGTGCCAGAATGTGTCAGTTACTGGACTAAGATTACAATAACAGAAATAATAACAGTAAAACGCTTGCAAACATCTGACTACTCAGAAAACGTCAGAACTCCCTGGGAAGATAAAGAAATATTCATCAGTGAAGAAGAGAATTGTACCCCATAAAATGTAAGGAAGCTGTTTCTACCATCCCAGTCTAAGAGGGCATACTTTTTGGATGAGCTTGCAGTAGTTTCACTCCAAGTTACCCAGATTCCTTAAATGCAATGTAAAATGACTTGTTATTGAAAAAATGCTAGCAGCTTTTTCTCCAAAAGAGCAGTCAGCCTGCGGTGGCTCACCATGCCCAAGCAGGCAAGTAAGCAGGCAAGTTACCAGGCATCCCTTTGCAAATGCACATTGGCAGAGGTGCTGTTTGTCTTGTTAGGGCTTTGCATCCGACTACCTCTTTTCTACCTGTTTTCATAGGCAAATTCCTCTGAAGCTTGTGGGGGGAGAGCACCTGGAGGAAGGACTGCCTCATAAAGGTCATTGCACACACAAGGAAAATTGTACGGAGTCTTGACTTTTTCTCTGCCTCAGATGTCGCAGCAGCTGCTTTGAGGCTGTTCTATCCTCTGAAGGAACATTCTGTCTCAGCAAGTGAAGAAAGGAAAAGTGAGATCCTACACCATTATAATTACTTGAGCAAAAATAAACACACATATGGTGTGACATTCTCCTAATGCTAGGATCTTATTTGGAAGTAAATGTATTAATTAAAGGGTTGGGGGAGTAGAAAAAGGGAAAAACAAACAACAATCCCTGAGTCATAAGAAAACGACAAGCTGTCCTTTGAGAATGCTATTTTTAGTCTTCAGTGACACCGGTGTTATGGTGTGTGCTTACTTATGTGTTGCGAAAAAGCCACGATTTTCTTCCTCATTGCTTCTGTCTTATGTTTCAGTTTTATTTGGTTGTATACACAGTGCTGAGCTAAGAGGGTATTTCACCCCCCAGTAAAGGGCAAAGTCAGTGTCTTTTTGTCCTTGAAGCTCTCAAAAGCTCATGTTAAAGTCTCCATGGTCTCATGAAGGACGTGATTCAGCTTTGCAGGGGTAGGTAGCTTGAAATTCTCTTTGATGGTGAAATTCTCTTTTTATTTAAGCCACGATGCCCTTGTGCTTAGGATGTAAGTGAAAACATCTTTGACAATTGTCTTCAGGAATTAGAAGTAGAAACGTAGAGGACAGTCTAGAAGTGACCATTCTGACAAATACTCGGTGTCGACAGTACAGCAGTAACTAAGTAGAAACAAACCTGACAAACTTTAGCTCTTAAATAGGAAAAGTAAAGAGAGAAATGGATCAAAATCACGTGTGTCTTCCCAACAGAGTGTATAAACTCAAGAATGGATGTAGCAGGCACTGAGAGATGTTCCCTGGGGTTTTCTTGTTGCTGCTGTTTTTCAGATCACTATCTTTCTAGTTCGGTGGGACTGTAAAGCCATACACCAACCCAGGGAAAATACAGAGCTTTTAATATGTAGCTCTTTATATTTTGCAGACCCTAATGTTTTCACAACTGTGGGTCCACAACATTAAACTAAAACCTTCTGGAAGGAGAAAATAATCTTTTTTTTTTTTTTGGTCCTTTTGTTTTGTACTTTTCTGGTTTTGTCTATGAAGTTTTACCTGTCAGAAATATGTTGATTCCCCAGAAATATAAAACCGTTCAGTTTCATATTTTCAGTTTTCTGCTTTGCCTCTTTCTTTCCACTGCAGAAACAAATCTGAGGGGTGGTGGTGGGGTGTGAAGATAGAAATAAAACCTACAGATGCTGGAAGGAAAAAAAAAAAAGAAAAAAGCACTTTTTTTTTTAAACAGGAAAGCCCATTAGAAAACAATTACTTTCTTGTATAGAAGTTTCCCTTCAGGAAAGCCCCGACTTTTAGTTGAAAAAGCTTTCAATGCAAGCTTTAATCAGTCCTTGAAAAAACCAGTACATTTTCATCTAAAAGAATGTCTGGTTTCCTTTCTCTTGTAATTTCAGAAAATGTCCTAACTATAAGGCATGGTGAAATAAATTATTATATATTTCAGTCAATTATATGTTGCAGTAAAAACATTGCAAGTGTTTTGAATCATGGTAGTTGTTGTGTTCTTTCTGAAGATCTCTCAAACTTCTTGCCTAATCTGTGGAGCTGTTCACTCCCAGCAGTTTTCAGTCTATTCACTGATGCAGAAGCCAGATGGTTTTCAGCAGAGTCTTTCTCAAAAGCTCAGTTTCTTTTTTTCTTCTGAGAAGCTTAAGCATATAAAGTCTTCTTAAAATATAGAGCTGGGCTGGTTAAAATGCAATGTGTGTTCTCTATGGAGAAATGATACATAAAACAGTTTTACAGCTATTGGAAATCTGAAAAACACAATACAAAACCCATTTCTGGTTTTCAGTTGGGTTTTTTCTTCTCTGCTGTCTTAATTTTGTTTCTCCCCAGCTGGAATAGATAGAAAAAGATGAGAGAGAATTCTTTTGGCTAAAGATCCTTAGTGCTTTACTCTTTTCCTAGCTTAGTTCTTTGATAGAAGGCCAGTGAGGTTAATACACTGCCTAATGTTGTCAAAAGTATCAGCATTCACAAAGAAAGGGAACAAGTTTTTGTTTATGTGGGATTTGTTGGGACAAAAGAAGACTTAGAGTACACTGAAAAGAGAGGAGGAGGTCTCCTGACAAGGGGGGGGGTGACAAGATGGTTGATTCTTACTGTTTAGCTCAAGAGGATGTAAATTGCTATAGTTGCCTGGATGGGACTTTGTGGTCACTCTGAGGGATCATAACAAATGAGGAACATGTTCTCACATTGTTCAAATGTAAAGTAAGTAAGAGGATGGCACGATCCTGGCAGAAATAGCTTAGTAATGATGGGATATAGACCATGAAGGAAATACACATATTTATCTGGAACATACCACAGTCTTCATCAGTGACTCGAGACTACAAAAACTGTGAATAGGAAGAGCTCTTTGCCAGCTTTTCTGGTTACATCTCTTGTGTGTTGCTCACCTTTGAGATATTCAAGTGCTCTATAACAAAATGCCCATAGGGTTTTCTACACTTTATTTGCTTTTCCTGGTGTTCAATTATTTATTACTTCCACCTAGAGTCCTTCATAATGTTAATCACAGAATCATAGAACATTAGGGAATGGAAGGGACCTGAAAAGATCTAGATGATTCCCGTGCCAGAGCAGGACCACCTAGACCAAGTTGCCCAGGAACTCATCCAAGTGGGTTTTAAATGTCCAGGCAGGTTTTAAATGTTACCTCTCAGATGCCATTTCTCCAAACTCAAGAGACCCAGCTCCCTCAGCCTTTCCTCATAAGGGAGATGTTCTACTCCCTTAACCATCTTTGTGGCTCTGTGCTGGACTCTCTCCAGCAGTTCCGAGTCACTCTTGAACTGGGGGGCCCAGAACTTCTAATTAAATTGTGTTTTTAAAAAGTGAACAAAATAAGTAATCTGAGAAGTTAGCTGAGGCTCTGGACATTTGAATCAATACGCACATCATCTACATACTTTGTTGTGCTAGTTGTAAGATGAAAACACCTCCCTGCTACCAGATATGAAGTGACTGGTCCTTAAATTTGAGAACATAACTTTTTTCACTAGGATTATTATTCAGTCAAGTTGGGTAAACAATATTCTAAGGCCACTACTGAGAATACCTTGTGTCAAAGAGCTTCAATAATATTTGTGCTAGTAAGTTGTAAGAACAAACTGTCCTTTCTTATCATTTAATGTAGTTAACATTCAGCAGATGGGAAAAAAATAGGCTTCCTTGACTTTTATAAGTCCTGAGATGTGACTTTTGACTCTTTTCAAGCTCTGTGCTAACTTGAGATCTAATATATAATACACTGTTATATGACTGTAGAGTAAACATCTTAATACTATATTAAGATATAAACACTATTAATGTTATATTAATATACATTAAACATATTATGAACATATTAATATATTATGCTATTGTGTAATATTTAACAATGCTAGTGTTATTGCAGGCATTCTCTTTAGATACTACAAATGAAGTGCTCCTTAATGTGTCCCGCAATGCTGAGTTGCATATCCTGATTGCCTAATGGTTTAAGTAAAAGATACTTCAGTATGAAAGGTCAGGTAATAGATTTGACTAACAATGTGAATATAGTAAAGACAAACTTTATTCTGCAATATGTTCACAGGAGAACCTTGTATCCAATCTCAGGTGTTAACCCTACCTATCCTTCCTGTGAGCAGAGTGGCTGCAAATAGATTGCTGTATCCAGTTTTTTTGTATACCACTTAAGAACTGGAATAAAATCTTTAGCAAACACACATATAGGGGATTCTTGAAGTATCTGGTTTACTATAGGTTGTGGAGTATTTAGGTTCTCACTTCTGTTCAGCAGGCAGGACAGGCTTCTTGGGTGGTTGCAGTATTGTCTTCACTGAGATCTTTTAAACCAGTTTAAACAGACACCTATTGGGGTAGTTCCAACACCACGATCCTGTCTGTAGCAGAGGACAATTATGATGGACATGTGGAGATGCTTCTAGAGTAAAAAGCTCCTTTTAGGCTGAGCAGTTGTGGCTCCTGCCAAGGATGTCTAATGAGAAAAAGAGGTCACTTTCCCACTGCTTGTGCGATTCACAAAACATTTCTAAAATGATGAGGAAACAAATGCACTTTCCGTAAAGAGTGACAGGACTCAGTTTCTTTCTCTATTGTGTGCCACAGTCATTCCTATACTGCCTCGGAGCTTAGAAGACTGTCTAGAAAACTTCCAGAATTAGTGTAAACATTACACTGAGGTCCAGGTTTCTCTAGCATCAGAACTAGTTGGATTGGTTGTGACATGGTCACATTTCCCTCAGTTTCTGCCTTAATCTGATAGAGCATTCTGACTCTCCCCTGCTCTGAACGCCTTGAGAGCTGTCATGCTCTTTCCCTATGCTAAGCAAAAGCTTTGTTCCCTTTGATATGAATCTCAACTTTCTTGTTTGGTTATATAAAATCTTATCATAAGTGTTCAGAAAATGTGTAGTAGGAATGAGGGGGAAAGAAACCGTCTCTGATGAGGCACTCTTCAAAGAATAAGCTGCTTTCTAATTAACCCTAGGGAGTTTTAGCAAGGCTAGCCAATTTGTCTCTGCTACCAGCGGAGTCTTTTTTCCGTAGGACACTTTGGGTGCCAGATAACAGGTCAGGTTTATTTTAATTAACTTTGGGTGACTAAAAAAGATAGAAATGCCTATCTCATCCATCATCTCTAATCTTAACATCTTTCTCAAGCAGATTTGAATAACAATAACATGGTAGGTTCTTCAATTCAATTCATTAGTTATCCACAAAAAAGAAAAAAATGCCTTTAAAACAAAGAACAAGGTTTTTTTTTTTTTCTTGTAGCCTACAAAGAGCAGTCTAGTCCTTTATAGTACCTGGTTTAATCTGTTCTCAATTAAATAAAGCACATTGAAAATATCTTTTTCCTGAAATGCAATTAATTTCAGATTAAACTTGTCTTTATTCTTAGCACATTAGCATTTGCGGAGCATGCACTGTGTAATCACTGCAGGACAGAGCAAGGCGTGGAACGCTCTGAGCAGTGGAGGCTGGATATTAGTAAAAGAGCAAGGAGTAAAGCACTTATTCCAGCTTCCTGAGTATAAAAGTCACTCTGTTTCATACTTGGTTTCTATTTGCTTTCTTACTTCACAGCCACATGTCAAAGCTATCAGTTTCTGGGACTTAGGAACCCCTTTCCATCCCTTGCACCTGACATTCAGCACGGTGCTATGCTGCACTGCACGTGAAGCTCTCAGGTCTATCGGAATAGGATTGCTGCTGCTGTTAAATTAGATATTTTTGCAGTGTGGTGTGAAGTAGATCCCTGAACACAGAAGTTGTGCAGCAGCAGTGTGCATTATCATTAGGCAAAATAGTGCGTGTTATGACTACCACAACGCAGGGTAATATTAAGTGAGGTTCCTGTAAGAAAAAGTTTTGTTAGCAGTTTCCAGCTTGAGCTACCAATGTGGCAAGATGAATCACGGAACTGTTTGTTCATAGAATAGTTTAAGTTAGTAGGAACCTCAGAGAACATCTAGTTCTGAACCCACTGCCACGGACATGGACACTTCCCGCTAGACCAGGTTGCACAATACTCTATCTGGCCTGGCCTTGAACACTTCCAGGGAGGGAACATGCACAACCTTTCTGGGCACCTTGTTCTAGTGCCTCACCATCCTCACAGTGAAGAATTTATATATAATCTAAATCTACCCTATTTCAGTTTTAAGCTATGTTCTATTATTTCCATCACTACATGCCCTTGTAAAATGTTCTCACAGAACCCAGTTCTAGTTAGAAGATAAATTTGTCTAGATCTAAACTTACCAATTTGAACTCCATGTCCATAGACTGAAGAAGATGTGAGGGTCTTCCACAATAGGGTTGTCTGGTCAGGAAAGTACATCTAAGTCACTAATCGGCTTACTAACAAGAGCTTATTGTAGAGGTACTTTAACATGCTCATTGAGTGTACTGGATTAAGCAAAAATGAGTATTTGCTACACAGTGATTATCTTATTTGTCTCACGTTAACAAGAGGCTTTCTTTAACAGAGCCTTTTCCCCATTGCTACCTGCCAGTCTCAACATTTGTCACTTCTCGCCTTTAAAATTGCACACTGCTGTTGTAGCTGGAGATAGGTTTTGTTCATATGAAACTCATTTTTCTCCCTTTATGAAAAAAGAAACAACTTTTAAGAAACACTTGGGTCCCATTGCTTGAATTATTAATGTTTTTTCCAGTAATTCATCTGCTAAACCCATGACTTTCTTCTTGATGCCTCTTTATGTATTACCAGAAGTATAAACTAAACAATTCCACAAGTAATAAAGAAACAATCAGTTTGCTAAGTGCTTTACTTAAGAGAAAAAAAATGCCTCTCAAACACTGCAAATACATCTTTTTCAATAGGCTGATACAATCTGGGTTAGGTGCAGCTCTGACACAGAGGTGAGCACAGAACTGTGGGCTTTCTTCTAATTTTTATGTGATATAAATTGTGGACCTTGGTGGGGGTCTGTCCTTTCCCCAGTCTATCTGACCTCTCATCCTGCTTCTCCCATGATAAATCACAGGATTTAAAGAGATGGTCTTTGCTGTCAAGACTAGATGATGAACAATAAATAAAACCACTAAGCATTGATTTATATTAAAAAATTAGGATTTTGAAGGCAGAGGAAGGGCTTGAATTGATGTCATCATGTTCTTGAGGGGTGGCCAGTCTCATTTCCTCAAACGTCAATAGATGCTCCAGCTGTCATTAGCATTAGCACAAGGTTTTGTCCTTCTCTGGAGGAGACACTTAAAACCAGCCTGGATGTGTTCCTGTATGACTTGATCTAGGGGATCCTGCTGTGGTGGTGGGATTGGACTAGATGATCTTTTGAGGTCCCTTCCAATCCCTAATGTTCTGTGATTCTGTGAAGCAATGGTGATTTCCGTGCGTGCTTTATCCACCCTGGTCTGGACGTGGTTCTTGTTTAAGTCATTTGCAACTGCTCCCTTAATTTATGGAAAACGTGGCTCAGCATTTTAAAGAGGTTAAATATTACTTCAACACATGATGGCTGACCCTGAAACCATGTCCACTTGGTCCAAGACTGTTTAGAGAGTTTTGGGTTCAATGACCAAATTATGGCTTTGGTGGGAGGGTGGAGACTCTGTTGTTTGTGGGGTTTTTTATTTATTAAAAATCTCAAGTGAAGATTTCTCCTTTCAATGTAAAAAGACGAAGCAAGAAAAACAGTACAGAGAAAGCAGTCAGTAACCAGCCTGAACTGCAGAAGCAGCAGTGTGTCCCCTTTCCACCTGGAGACATAATAGAGACCATCTTATTTAGTTCACGAGTGCACCACCCTTGACATTGCAGTCAACGTTCTAATTCCACACAAAAGGTAGTGTAATTGTGACCTACTGAAAGAAGTGACAGCAATGTTTATGTCACTCAGGAGAGAATTACAACCAGATGAAACAATTACTGTGGCTTTATTTGTGTTTATAAAGAAAATTATGTCAGTGCCTCCTTTTACACCCTGGGTGTCTCGTAGGCGACTCAGGACAGTAACAAAATCCTGTGACTAACTCAATCAGAGTTATTGAGTTAATTTTTCAAAATGACTATCCTAAGGCAAATGTTAGACTGTTCCCCACCCTTTAAAAAAAAACCCAAATGTGTTTTGGTGGAAACTAGAATGATAAATTAATGACAATTTAGGTATTTTAAAGGCAAATTTGCCACTGACTGGGGAAAACCTCCTTCAGGGTCTGGATTCAATACTTCGAATTATCAGGAGTTTCAGACAGTGGTTATTGATCTTCTGTGAAAGGAAAAAATAACCCAGAAATATGACACAATAGCAAACATATAAACCAATAAAATGGGTAGATTTTCGTTGAAACCTGTTCTGTGCTGGGCTCTTAAAAATAACTTGCTCTAATAATGCAAGAGTGTGGGTCCAGAGGTTCACTAGAACCAGAGATGTGCTTGAGCGTCCTGAATACCTGCTGATCCCTGTAATATTTGGAGCCCAACAATGTTCACAGTCTTCATATTTAACTGGGATTGTTTAGCCTGGGGAAAAGGAGTCTGAGGGAAGATCTTATTGCTCTCTACAAGTACCTGAAAGGAGGTTGTAGTGAGAGTTTGAGTGGTCTCTTCTTGATGGTGTGGTCTCTTAGAATCATTTGGGGTTGGAAGGGACCTTGAAAGATCATCTAGTCCAATCCCCCAGCCACAGCAGGATCACCTAGACCAAGTCACACAGGAACACATCTTCTTGATGGTGATAGGTAAAAGGATGAGAGAAAATTGCCTCAAGTTGTGCGGTGGGGGGTTTAGGTTGGATATCAAGAAAAGCTGCTTCACAGCAATAGTTATTAAGCATGGAGCAGGTTCCCCAGGGAGGTGGTTGAGTCACCATCCCTGAATGTGTTTAAAAATCTTTTGGATGTGGTGCTTGGGGGCATGATTTAGCAGTGAGTTCTTAGAGATAAGGTAGTAGGGTTAGAACGAGGTTGGACTCGATGGTCTTGAAGGTCTTCTCCAACCTGACCAATTCCATGATTCTATAACTCAGTGTTCCTTGTCGTATTGTTTGCTTAGGAATAGTGAAAGATTATCCTGGTTTTAGCCTAGGATTTGTGATGCATAGTATCCAGTCTCTGTGTCCCTCCCCTCCACACACTGCTGACAACCTCCTTCAAGATTCAGAATTCACATGTCAAAGTGGACACCCAGAAACACCTTTTTAATAATTTCTTTTTCAACACTTTTTTTGCATTGTCAGTTTGGATCACTTAATGTTCTCAGAACTCATTTGTCTGTGGATCTTGGTATTTCCTTTCCTGTACAGAGAGTTATGTTTAAGCCAAGACAGTCAGAAATGCTTAAAGGAAATTCTGAGCTAGGAAGGAGTCACAGTAAAGACAAACTGGCAGGACAGAGCAGAGAGGTGTAGAGCCCAGCACACACATCACCTGATGTGTTTTTAATGTGACTAATTGAAATTCTTATTTCAGATCCATGCAAAAAATTGCCTTATGTGCAGATCAGAGGTGCTCATTGTAGATGTGACCTCTGTGTTGTTTAAAATAAATGAAAAAAAAAAAAAATCACTTATATGTGATGAAAGCTGTGAAGGCCTCCAAATGACCTCTTCTTAGAAGAGAAGTAATCTCTTCTAAGGGTATGATGCCTGAGGGCTGTAAAGATCCTGAATTCTTCACACCTAAACTGTGCATGTTCACCATCTGGGAAAGAACCATATTCTGGAGAGGTAGGATGAAGAAAAAAATATATGAAGGTTAACACTGGAAACACGTAGACATCTTTTTTTTTTTTTTTTTTAATGTAGTTCATATAAAATCCTTTTAGGTCAGGCTGTTCTGAGACAGCACTATCACCATAGCTGGACACATCCTGGCAAGGTGATCATTAACCCTACTAACTGTCTAATTTCCTTTTTACTTTGAGATTTTGCTCAGAAACCGCTGGGATAGTTTTTTATTATATATGAATTGGTTTTTTCCTCAAAGCACGTGTGAGGTTATGGTATTGACGGCTGCCCTGAACAGTCATCTTTGAAAATGCTTTGCTGTTAATACATTATCATAGTTATTTTGCAAAATAGTAATAACCCCATTAACCTCATTAAAATGCCTACTGATGTATGATTGTACTGTCTAGCTATGAAGTGCGAGTGTACTAATGAGTTCTTTGAATGCTGAAGTTGTACAACAGTTATCCTCTTGTGCCTCTTGCAGAATTTGCCCAAGAAATCTTTATCTTCAATTCCATCTCCTTGGATACGTGGTTATCTTATAGAATAAGCTGTTATGAAGCTTCACACAGAACCCTTTCCTCCATAAAACAGTCACAGAGTTATGCCAGTCTGTGTTGAATGTAAAAATTTTATGAAGGCTATTCTTTAAAGCTCTGTCTTGTGCCATACAGCTCATATTTGTGGCAAATATTCCCTTGGCCAGGCAAACTGAGTTTAAAAGAATTATTGTTTCTGGTTTACATGGAGCCTGGCAGAAGGCAGAATTCAGAACACACACCCTCCTATAATACCTTTCTTGAGAACCAAACAACATCTCATATGTCACTCATAGTTTCAAAACATTCATTCAGTGCTGTTGATTTCAGCACCTTGACTTCTTTCATCCAGCACCTTTGGAGACAAGCATCGTGTATTTACTCACAGGAAATGATCTGCCTTAGGCAAAGCAATCCCAGTGACTTCTTGAGTCTGTATTTGTAGAGATGCCTGTTAGGTACCTTCCCTCATAACATTGCTGCTTTTATGGCCTTAATTCACCATCCAGTGATGACATGGGAATTCTTCAATCATGCTTCAAGAGACTGGAGGAGTTAATCTTTTTCTCCTTTAGAAAATGGGAGTTTCCAAGGTAGGGGCCCCTTCCAAGGGAATTATCTTGGCAGAGGTTTTTTCAGGTCCCAAGTATAGAATAAAGCAGCTCACCAAACAGTCAGATGGAACTGTCAAGCCAGAGCAGGTTAATACAATACAGCTCCGAGATAGTAAGTAGAAGTACATTGGCCACGGTGTGTCAATACTTTCAGATCAAAGTTGCATAGTGGGATTGGCACAGAGCCTGTAAGTTGAAGTCTTTGGAGAAGGTGCCAGAGAAGAATGCATCACTTATCAGTGCCATCACACTTCAAGATAACCTCACTGAGATGTTCACAGTATGGCAGCATTTAACTACTGAGTGGGGTGTAGTTCTCAACTGATGAGGGAAGAAGTTTATACCCTGAAATTATTTTCTTTCTTCAGTTGAGGGAAAACTGATGGGATGTATTGGACAGAAGCACAACATTGTATTTGGGTTTCATCCCAAGAGGTTGTTGCCCACTTCTCATGCTGCCTGACTCCCTGGAAGGAAGGGGAAATCAGTACCAGCTACACTGTGAAGCAAGGGCATCACAGGCAGCAGCCCATGAATAAGCAGGAGCCAGGTGCCCAGAAAACCTGGCAAATCTTGACTCCAGTCCCTGAGGTGAATTGTTGTGGACCCTGGTTCTGATGCAGCCCAATAAAAAAAATGCAGAGAAATCCTCAGGCAAAGTGTGCTGATGACTGAGAAACCTTCAGGCTTGCCTGCCAGCCAACAGAGAAGGTGGTGAGCAGGTGGGCTGGCAGGAGACCAGGATCATGAGGATGATAAAGGGCTCCAAGTTATATTTAAATTTTTATAGGAGCCATGGAGCACAGTGTAGCAGCAGCAAAGTGGTAGAGAAACTCATTGTGAATAGAATGTTTGTTAACTTTTAATTGAACTCTGGGACAGGAGCCAGGGATCTGACAGAAACAGTGGTATGAGTAAGGAAAAAAAAAAGCCACAGGTACTGAAGGATAGGTTTTGAGTTCCAGGGTGGGTGGTAAGCCTTTGACAGCAACAGAAAATGTGAGGCAAACACGTGACAAAGTTAGTGTATGAAAAAAGGCTTTCATAATAGTGTTTGAACAAAGAGTAGACATCATCATGTCAAAGATATGCAATGGTGTCCTTGTTGGCATCAGAAGAGCGCACTCTGTGGAGTGATGGTGGAGGACAACATATTTGTTGTGAGGCAGAATTGGATAACCTTTATAATTGCAGACAAATGAAGAGTGAATTTGAAAGACCCACTTGTCCCCGCTTCACATTGGAGCGGTCCCTCTCACCAAGAGAGAACAAAGTGGCTACTAAAGTTTTCAAAGTCAGACTGCAAATAGAAGAATTCATGGAGCGAATTTACTTCTTTCACTGCTACCAGCAGTCAGATAAAAACACACTGAAGTTTTTACTCATGAATTGTCCCTGAGCAACATCTTGGGTATGTAAAGGAGGGACACGGGGAAGATGGCTATGAGGTTGTGCTCTTGCAATGATCTACTTGATAAATGCCATTTTCATAGTTTCCTACTGAGGTTGTGTTTTGTACACAGTGTTCCAGCTATAAATATCACTACTCAGCAGCAGGTAATGGAATATCATAAGCAGCTTTAAGACGTATAATAAACACATTTCTGATCTGAAGGATGCCAGTAGGAGCTGGTCTTAATTCCCAAGTAACAACAAGACAAGAGGAAAGAGTTTCAAGAGGAGATTTAGGTCAGACATTAGGAAAAATTTCTTCACTGAAAGGGCTGTCAAGCCCTGGTACAGGCTGCCCAGGCAAGTGATGGAGTCCCCTTCCTGCTGCAAATTGGAAAACATGTAGACCTCATGCTGAGGGACATGGCTTGGTAGTAACTTGGTGGTGCTGGCTAGATAGTTGAACTTGATGGCATTAAGGGCCTCTTCTAGCCAAAACAATTCTGTGGTTGTATGGTTCCGTGGTATTCACGAGTTGTTGTGGGTTTTGGGAAGAATTTTAGAGCTAATGAACTGAAAAAAGTAACACATAACATAGGATCAAAGAGTGGAATCTTTTAGGCTGGAAAGGACCATTAATGACAGGGAGCTTCCTGCCCTTAATCCTGTCCCCATCTACGTCCACTGCAGGCTCCCAGCAGCTTCCAGTTTGGGAATCCCTGCGATGCACCATGCTGGCAGCAGAGCTGCTCGCCCCTGTGACTGAGTGCTAGTTTTGGTTAAATAGCTTTTAAATCTCCTACTGCTGCCATCAGCTGAGTTCAGAGATGTTGATGACAGTAAGTGGGGTGACATTCATACTGTGCTCATCCCAGCAGAGAAAAAATGGGTATACAGATGTCTTGGAATGATTATCTGTATACCTGATTTATCTGACTAAACCAGTTATCTGAGAGGACTGCAGTGCTAAAACATGTAATGACAGAGAAGTAGGAATCTTAACAGGAGTCTGAAAAACTGGAAAAAATAAATTCTAGAAAACCCCATCTTAAGGAGCTCCTAATGTGATTTCACTCTAACTTTACCTGCTTGTGTCTTGTCAAGTCAGTGTAGATTAGGTTAATTTAGTAGTTCTTAGGCTGCTTTCAAGTTAATTCATGTTGTCCAATTTTATGTCTGCTTTGGAAAAGTATGTATTTATCTCTGTAGCTGCCTGTCTTCCTCCAAGACGATAAGAACATGAATGCCAGCGGGCAGTAATAGGAAAGCAGTGCTTTATGTAAGTCCAATGTTGTAATGTTTTCCAGAATTTAATTAGGGGATGATTTGTTAATTTGAATTGGCCATAAACCATTTATTACTGTTGACAGACTGACAAACCCACGCCCTCAACTCACCTCAGAATACAAAGATTGTGCCCCCGTCCCCACCAGCTACAAGTGTTTGCCTTGCAAACTGAATGCAAACCTGGGCTGCTGCTTTTAGACAGGCTCTCTGCAGCATCTGACAAAATGCGGTGAAGCAAAGCCCTGAGCAAGACTGAAAGAAGTAATTAACAGAGACTGGCATAGGGTGAAACAGAGAGTATGCTTCTTGTACCTCTCAGATATTTTTAAGGCAATGATAATACAAGGACTGTCTCTAGGCTATTGATCTCTAATCAGAAAAAATACTTTTAAACATACATGGAAATAATGTAAATCTTGACTGGTCTAAGGGACAGGCTGGACACATTGTCTTCTGGCCTCAACAACAGTTTCATCTGAACAACTGTAACATTAAAGAAGCTATTAGGGGAAGTATAGTCAGGTCAGCCTAAAAGACCATGTTAACGTCCTCTTGGAGGAAAGCACACAGACCTTGCCTGAGTAGACAGCTCACATTCGTAGGCTGGACTAAAGTCAACAGGTGATTTGTTGTAATCAAATATATTGAAAGGTGTATCAGAAAACACCTAGCAAGGGGCCACGTTTTAGTAGGCATGTGATTAAATAAGGAATCTACACAGGCAAAAGTAAGCAAAGCTGTGCGAAACCCACGTGCCTCCAGTTAAGTGTGCTTACGAGCAGCTGACGTGCAGCCGCTTGCAGCAACTGAGATATCGCAGAATCACAGAACGTTAGGGATTGGAAGGGACCTCGAAAGGTCATCCAGTCCAATCCCCCTGACAGAGCAGGATCCCCTAGATCCAGTCATTAGGGATTGGAAGGGACCTCGAAGGATCATTAGTCCAGACTGGTCAAGCTGGAGGTCACAGAGGACTTCAGTATCAGACCCTAGCAGAAGCCCGTTCCGAGTTGCTTTCTGATCACTAATAACTATGGGTGTCTGTCATCACCGGTAAGATATCGTTTGATAGTTTTAACATTACGGTAGTCACACCATTTCATAGTCTGTTGCTGGCTCAGATTCGCTGCCCTGCTTTAAAGTTTTAATAGTGTGGCTGTTAAAACTAAAGAGTATTCACTTTGTTAAAGAAAAAGTTTCAAGGTAAGGTAAGGACTCTCTGAAAATTAGGTGCCTGACAACCAAGTTCAGCGCTTAAGGTGGTATTTCTCACAACCTTTCGTTCTGTGAAAAAGAACAATCTGAGCTCTTGTTCCAAGAACTGAAAACAGCCTTTGCCACAGCCGGGTGGAAGCACCTGGTATTAACATAATTTTGATTTGTTATTGAAGAACTTGCAACTGCTGACTATTTTAGTACAGAGTATGAGAATATTCATAGTTCACTGCTTGTTGTTGTAAAGCTTAGCTGTTCCTGACTTACCAGTCATTTTTCTATGCATAACTGAATTACTTAATGAAGAAATACCTCATTAATTAACTGAAACATGGGAGACCTCCCTTCCTTCTCTCCACTGACAACAGTCTTATCTAAGTAAGGCATTTAATGGGTTACCAGCAACAAACCATCACAGCAGCTCTATCAGACAATCATATTGTGGTTTTTTTCCATTGTGACCGGTAGTCATCATAAATTATCTCCAGGCTTTTTGTCAGCAGCAAGATAGTACCACCTGCCACTACCTACAGCTCCATTGTAGCCTCCATCCTTTCTATCAGTGCTAGCTTAGGACTGCTCTTCTCACTCCTCAAAGTGTTACACCATTTCTAGGATGCAAGCAGACCTACCTGCTCTTAGGAAATGACCCCTGAAGGATTTCATACTGTATAAGCCAATGCAGTCTTAAAGAGTAGTAGATATTGAAGTTATTAATTAGGACATTGAACTACTAAAAATAGTTATTTAGTTAATAATAAAATTAGGACATTGAAGTCATTAATAATAGTTATTAATTACCTTGAGAGTGGACATTTAAAGGAAAGAAAATGAGAATTCTGGAATACATTCAGGATTAATTGAAAGAAGCACTATTTTTCTATTATTATTAATATACCATAAAAATATAGATGAACATGTCTTTTACAATGTAAAATCCTGGTACCTGTAGAAAAACCCCTCCGAACAAATCAGCTGATGCACAGAATAGACTATGAAAATGGCATTGCCCAAGAAGAATGATGAAGTATCCCAAGAAAAAGAGATGAAATACCAAGACAAATGTCAGCAGCATAAACAGGTGTGACACCTGTTATTTGGCAAAGGAAGATGAAGGGTCTGCATAAAGTCTGGACAGCATAGGAGAAGAATGAATGTCAATGGGCACAGAGTAGCCCAGTGCAAAAGATTTAACAGAAAATAAGTGCAGGCATCCGCATAGTCTTCTGAAATCAGCTTTTAATCTAGTGCAAATTAGCAATGTAATGCAGCCCTACTATTTGATACAGGGCACTGTATCAATTGCAATCACCCACTTTCAGTCACTAAGGCAGGAAAATGATCTCATCTGTCTCTACTTATTGTTTATATCATGTCATTAAAGATCTGAGCAAGCCATACCATCATGTTCCTGAGCTTAGACTGATTAGACCCACTTAGAGGAAGTTGATTAATGCTGGAACAGAAGTGTGCTGAGAGTGCTCTGATTTCCAAAGCTGAAGTTAGCATCTCTACCTGGCATTTGTAATGTGTCACAGAGCTGATTTGGAGGTAATACTGCTATCTCCAGACTACTTCTGTGATAATCAGGAGCAGATCTCTGTGCTGGCGACCAGTGCTGGTAAGAACACCATGTCCATGCAGAAGCAGATGTGTTACACAGATCCTTAGAGGTTGGAAGGGTCTTCCAGAGGTTGTCTAGTCCAACCCCCCTGCTCGAGCAGAGTTATAGAACCTAATACAGGTTACATAAAAATGCATCAAGATAGGTCTTAAAAGTCTCCAGAGAAGTAGACTCCACAACTGCCCTTGTTCCAGTGCTCAGTAACCCTTACAGTAAAGTAGTTTTTTCTCATATTGAGGTGGAACTTCCTCTGCTCCAATTTACAGCCATTGCCCCTTGTCCTATCACAGGCCGTAAGTGAAAAGAGATTGTCTCTTTCTTCTTGACACCCAGTCTTCATGTATTTATCTACAGTGATTAAGTCCCTTCATAACCTTCTCTCCAAGCTGAAAAGTCCCAGATCTCTCAGTCTCTTCTCATAAGGCTGATCATTGTCGTTGGCCCTCCGTTGAACAATCTCCACCAGATCTCTCCCTCTTGAACTGGGGAGCCCAGAATTGGACACAATATTCCAGACGTGGCCTCACTAGGGTAGAGTTTCTTTTGATCTGCTGGACACACCCTTCTTAATACATCCCAGGTTTCCATTGGCCTTGTCAGCCACAAGAGCACATTGCTGTCCCATGTATAACTTGTTGTCCACAAGAACTTAGATGTAGTATTGGGGGATATGGCTTAGGGGTGAACTTGTAGATTAGGGTTGATGGTTGGACTCAATGATCCCCAAGGGTCTTTTTCAATCTGAATGATTCTATGATTTTATGATTCTGTAACTTCAAGATCCCTCTCCACGGAAGTGCTCTCCAGTAGATCACCCCCCAACCTGTATTGATGCGTTGCGTTACTCCTTCTCAGGTGAAGGACTCTGTACTTATTAAACCTCATTAAATTTCTCTTTGCCCACTCCTCCAGTCTGTCCAAGTCTTCCTGAATGGCTGCACATTCACCAGGTGCATCAGCCAAACCACCCAACCTAGTGTCACCAGTAAACTTGCTGAGGAGACACTCTATCCCATCATCAAAGTCATTAATAAAGATATTAAAGCTGGACTCAGCACAGATACCTAGGAGACACCACTGATTACAGGTCTCCAGCTACATTCTGCACCACTAATCACTACTCTTTGGGCTCCGTTATACAGCCAGTTCTTACTCCAAGTCACAGTCTGTTCTTCTATCCCACACTTCCTAAGCTTATTCATGTGGATGTTATGGGCGACTGTCAAAGGCTTTACTAAAATCAAGGTAGACCATGTCTACTGGTCTCCCAGCATCTACCCATTTAGTCATGATATGATAGAAGGCCAGCAGAGTAGTCAAACATGATTTCCCCTTGGTAAATCCATGCTGAGTGCTTCTGATTACCTTCTTGTCATGTATATTCTTAGAAATGACCTCCAGAATGAACCACTCTATCATTTTCCCAGGAATGGAGGTGAGACTGCCTTGTCTGTAATGGCCCAGATCTTCTTTTCCACCCTTTTTGAAGACTGGAGTGATATTATCTTTCCTCTAGTCCTCAGGTAACTCTCCTGTTAACCACAGTCTCTCAAAAATAATGGAGAGTGGAAGAGCAACATCATCAGCCAGTTCTCTCAACACTCTTGTGTGCATCTCATCAGGACCCATAGATTTATGAATATTCAACTTTTGTAATTGATCACTGACCCAGTCCTCTTTGACCGTTGGAAAATCTTCCCTATTACAGGTTATCTCTACCACCTCCAGGGTCTGGAGTTCCCAAGGGCTGGTCTTGGGAGTAAAATCCTAAACAAAGAAGTTATTTAGCATTTCTGCCTTCTCTGCATCATCTGTTATCAGGGCTGCTGCCTCATTCAGCATTGGGCCCACACTGTCCTTATACTTCCATTTACTACTAATATATTTGTAGAAGCCTTTCTTATTTAATTTAACTTTCCTGGCCAGTTTTAGCTCTAAAAAGCTTTGGCCTTTTTTGTAGCCTTCCTGCAAGTCCTAACAACTTCCCTATAAGTCTTCTACACAACAAGTCCCTTTTTCCATGAACTGTAGACCTCTCTCTTACCAAAGATTTCCTTTAGGAGCTCCTTGGTCATGCATGTAGGTCTCCTAGCGTGTCTATCCAATTTTTTCCTCAACAGAATACACTTCTTTTGGACTTGGAAGTGGTATTTAAAAAATTAAACAACTTTCTTGCACTCCTTTACTCTGTCAGAGTTTTAGCCCATGGGATTCCTGCAAGTAAATCCCTTTTTAACAGTAGTTTCCTCGTAGTGCTCGCGTGTGCTTGTGCATCAGATACCTTTTGGGCTTTTGCTTTGCTCATTCCTAGGTCATATCTTACAATGAACAAAGAAGTTGCCGTGGCTAGCAATGAACTCCCAAATGGGCTCGGCACAAGTAGAATAGATCTCATCTTCTACTGTTTTAAAGGCACTGCTGAGATGGACCTGTGATGAAGCAACCTCTCTTAGTGTTTGTCTCTTCAGTATGGTTAGCTATCTTAGCTGACTTCACAAGCTTTTTTCCCCTTGGTTGCAAAGAGCACTTAGCTCACTTTTTCTGTCTCTCAGAAGGATATGCACTCACTTTGAAAAACCCACCTGAAGTGCTCTGATACTGACACAGAAAGAATCCAAATAAGGCAAAATTCTCATCAGAAAGGGTGAAATACCTTTGTTCCTCCATGATGAGATTTTTGTTTTCTCTCATGCAAAACTAAGTATGGCTGGAACAAGATAAAGCATGATGTCCATAATGCTATATTTAGTTACATAATACAGTTTTAATTAGTTTAATTTTTGGGAAGCCTTCATTGATAAGTTATTTGAATGCGGGCTTTTAAATACACTAGATGAAGAATTATGCTTTATTAAGATTTTTTCCACTCTAAAAAAGCTCTAGATGGAGACATTTATCCATAACATTAATTTTTTCTTGAACAAAGATTGTGAGATGAAAAAACCAGTAAAATTATATTAAAAAATTGTGTTGATATTTTATTCTCGGACTCAAACTTACTACAAAAGTAATATAAATTATTAAAGGATAATATTTAACACAACTGCTGTGGAAAAAAAGAACTTTGTAAATGTTAAACTAAAGCTATAAATAAATTATGTGGTATCACCCCATCACAACTTTTAAAAATATGTACGTAATGCAGATAAAAATTTACTTTCTCTGTATATTCCTTTTTGATTAAAAATGTAACTACTGGTAGGATCAAATAAGCACTTCATTTTCTTTCCTAAAATGAACAATTGTAAAGTGACTGTCCTTAAAATGTTTCGTTTCTGAGGAAGACTCATATAGTTATTAATGAATCATGAGATGGTTCCATTTAGTGTGGCATCATATGTGTCTCTTATATTTGTATATATAAACACATCAATCTTACAGTGCTGGGTAAAAACAACCAGATGCTAATAATGTTTTGTAATTGTGCTGCTGATATAAATAAGTACCAGTATAGGTTGGAGAGCAGTGTAGGAGAAAGGGATCTGGGGGTCCTGGTGGAAAACAGGATGACCATGAGCCAGCAATGTGCCCTTGTGGCCAAGAAGGCCAACGGCATCCTGGGGTGGATCAGAAGAGGGGTGGTTACCAGATTGAGAGAGGTTCTCCTCCCCATCTACTCTGCACTGGTGAGACCACATCTGGAGTACTGTGTCCAGTTCTGGGCCCCTCAGTTCAAGAAGGACACAGAACTGCTGGAGAGAGTCCAGCTCAGAGCAACGAAGATGATGAAGGAAGTGGAGCTACCTCCCTTATGACGAAAGGCTGAGGGAGCTGGGTCTCTTCAGCTTGGAGGAGACTGAGGGGTGACCTCATTGATGTCTATAAATATGTGAGGGGCTGGTGTCAGGAGGATGGAGCCAGGCTCTGCTCAATGTCATCCAATGATGGGGCAATGGGGGAGAAAGCTGGAATGTAGGAGATTCCATACAAATATGAGAAGGGTGAGGGTGACAGAGCACTGAAACAGGCTGCCCAGAGGGGTTGTGGAGTCTCCTTCTCTGGAGATGTTTAAAACCCACCTGGATGTGTTCCTATG
>JAOXOE010000405.1:42996067-43015146 GCA_028565055.1 Phoeniculus purpureus
TGGATGAGGTGTTGAGGGATCTGGTTTAGGGGTGAACTTGTAAGGTAGAGTAGATAGTTGGACTTGATGATCCCAGAGTTCTTCTCCAACCAGAGTGATTCTGTGATCCCTGCAGGAAATAGACTATCCTATCAATCCCCAGAATATATTATCTGCACCTCTGCCTGATGGACTTCCTTTTCCTTTAACACACAGGACCTGTATCATCCCAAGCACATATCCCAAGGCATAGGTTTGGTAGGCACCAGTTGGTGACACAGCTGCAGGTCACTTTTCCTTCTGCCATGGCTATATCTGGCTGGTGTCTTGGTCTGGGCGCAGCTCACACCTTTCTAAAGCACTATAGAACAGAAACTCCCATTTTTCATCCTCAGATGCACGAGATAATTTTGTGATGCTATGGAGCATAATCCTTTTTTTATTATTTTGAGAGGCTGCAAAGGCATGTGGTCGTTCCAGGGTGATTTTCTCAGGTCTCTGTATTCACACTGCTCTCCAGCTTCCTGTCACCACCAGACTCCATGATTTCACGCCGACGTTCTGTGCGAGATTTTTCCACTGAATGTTTCACTGAGATCACTCTCCAGAGAAATATTGGAAGTATCTTCCCTATTCCCATTCCACATCACCAGTTCCTTTTGTTCCTTCCCCTCCTTGCTGCACCAGTATGTTCCAGCTGTGTCTGCCTTGTCTGGAAACTTCTACCATACCAAAACGTGAAGTGCTGAAAGACATTCCATTGATTTCTTACATCTGCAGCATCAATTCTGAAATGACACAAAGCCAGCAGGCACCCTTGGTAACACGACTCGGGTGTATTAATGCCATCCTAGGCACAGGATTGTGTCTCACAGCAGCTTCAGACCAACATCCTACAGCAAGCTGTAAAATTCCCCACTATGTCTCCTGAGCAGAGAGAGCTGATAACTTTCATTTAATTAAACTAAGACATTATGCTGTGGCCCTCATGCCCACGCACACGTAGTCCAAGCTCATCAGCAGCATTTCTTGACGCCTGAGTTGTGGGCTGCTTTCATTTTTGGTGATTTTTGTTTGTTCTCCAGCAGCTCTGCATTATTCTGGTTTCTGAGTGGTGTCTAATCAAGCTAACGTGTGAGAATCACCATTTAAAGTTTAGGTGTCTTTGCAACAGCCGTGTGCCTTGGAGAAATAAGTTATCCTGGGGTCCTTTACAGGCAGGGAGCGGGGAGTACAGAAGCAAAGGGTCAAACCTACCCCTGCAGATCGATGCCAGTGCAATCCAGGGAAGCAGAGAGCTGTATAAAACCACGCTTACGCAGTGATTAGCCAAGCTCTTCAGTCTGTATTAAATCGGCTTTTACAGTATTCTTTTCATTTTGCTGTATTTACTAAATGAGCCGCGGAGCAGCCGAGGGTCAGGATGCTAAATCAGCATAATGATATTCAAATACCAGGCGCTGCTGTAGAGAAATGAGGATGTTCTTACACATCTAACCTGCCAAAATGGAATGTGTTATTCAGCAGCAGCAGGGGTTGCGTGCACGTGGGTGCTGGGTGACACAGCTCCCCTGCAGCTTGCTCCCCAGCACTAAGACCCCCTGCCTGCCTCGGTGCAGAGTGGGAGCGCACTATCTGAGGACACTCTTCCAAGTGCTGTTACTTTTAAAGGAAATTAGGCTGCCCGAAGTGTGATTTATGTCTTAGAAAATATGATAATTGACTCAGGGCCGGGTGCTTTGACCGATGTGACTTTGATGTTCGTGTGCTCACCCTGGTGCCAGATTGCAGTCACCGGTGACAGCATTTTCCACCTTCATCCCTGCTTTTCTCCCAAACTGGACAGCTGCTACTGTCTCCCTGCCTGTTGCAGAGAAAGGCTGAGCAGGTTTTCAGCCTCGGGGGTTTGCTGCAGTGAAATGACAGCCAGAAAGTTGCAAACTGCAGGTTCAAAAATAGTAATAAAAATTAAAAAAACCCCTTTTGGCTGGCCCATGGATGATCCTGAAAGGATCCTCTCCTTGGTTTACCCCTTGCTCACTAGCGATGGTTGTGCAAGGTGCAGCCAGACACAATCTCTGGGAGATTTCTTGACTCACTGAACAACACGATTTACAGGCAGAGGAAGCTGAAATGTGAAACTCTCCCGGATGGGTGTTCTGGCTTTAGTGTCTGATGAGGGTTAAAGCCACTAGGCCATAAATAACATCAATATCCTCCAAATTAAATCAGGCAGCGGCGAAGGGTCAGGCAGCTCTTTACAGGATAGATGCTGGATCATGGGAAAGTTGGCTGATTTGTGTTGATTCATTTAGTCCCACTTGATACCTAATAATATTTATGAGCTGTGCTGGGAGAAGGTGATGCAGTTCCTGTCCCTTGCAACACATTTAAATTGGCACAGTGTGAAGCTCTGTAACCCTGCCTTGATGCCTCACCTTGCAGCAGGGCATGTGGATAATTCACCCGCAGAGCTTGGAAGGGGATGATGGGCAGGTGCTGGGGTCATCCAGGGCCACTCTTTCTAATTAGATGCAGCCCCATTCCTGCCACCTACCTGTTATCATCAAAAAAATGCTTTGGGAAAGATTTGTTTGGTGACAGCATTGATCTCGCCACTCATGGCACAAGGAAGCCCTGGCTTTCAGCATTTAAATCGATCCTGAGGCTGATGGTAAGGGGAGCTGGTTGGTTCAGGAAGGCACTGCTAAAACTCAGTGCTCAGACATCACTGCTCTGTGCCCTTGTAGTGACCTTTGCTTTTAGCTTTTCTTCTGCAGAGAGGGTCTGTGTGTTTCTTTATTTGCTTTTCTCCTCTTTCCATCCCATCTTTTTCCCTAGGTGTTAGGGCCAGCATGGAGACCTCAGCACCACGAAGCCAACCGAGTCCTAGCAGGGATGAGGCTCAAAGAGTCAAACCAAGGCTTGTAAATGCAAAGCACACCCCAGGGCACCCAAGTTCTGAATGTCTGAGCTTATTTTCAATCAGTTGCAACATAGATGGTTTGGGATGATGACAAACCTTTGGCCATGGCTCTGCAGGAACTGGATCCCTCCTGGTGCCACAGGTGTTGGCTGTTTCACCCATATAATTATCAAGCTGGAAAATGTGCAGGGATGCTGATTTAAATGTCAGCTCTGCTTAGTATTTTATCATCAAAAGGACACTGTGCAGCTAGTGTGTGACCTGCACTGTTTATCTCAGGGGATGCCTCTGCTGGTGACCCAAAGTCGGTAGTGGCTCAGCACAGGCTGAATGTAACAGTGGAATTTTTCTAGACTGCTGCTTAAGGACAAATCCAGCTGAAAATCACCTCCAGAGCTGCCTGGCCCCCCTTCTGACTGTTTAAAACAAGTGCCACTAAATCAGACAAATGCTGGTGCTGGGGCACAGCAGGCACTAATTTAACCCATATGCTCTGGGAGCGCTCCTACATCTGTTTGTTCCGGGCAGAACTAAAGAGTGGGATTACATTTTTGTCTCCCTGCTATCAAGTACAATTGTATCACAAGCTAGCCATGCGGTTTTAAGCCCTCTGGGAGGTAAGTAAAGAGGACAATTTCTGGCTCAGGAGAGCACCAGTAGCAGCTCACTAATTGGTGTTAGTGCGGTGGGGACAGAAAAACTGCCGGGCAGCTCAGGGCTGGTGCCTGATCTGGCTGGTGAAGTTTTGGTACCAAGAGGAACTGCAGGGCTGGCTTCTGTGAGAAGTTACTAAAAGCTTCCCCTATGTTAGATACTGCCAGCCAGTCCAAGACTGACCCACCACTGGCAAGGGTGACAGAGGTGGCACCTCTGGGATAACATATTCAACAAGGAGAAAAAGTTGTTGTGGCACAGCAACTTCAGCCAGAGAGGAGTGAGAGAACATGTGAAAGAAACAGCTCTGCAGATGACAAGGTCAATGAGGAAGGAGAAGGTGGAGGTGCTCCCGGTGCCAGAGCAGAGATTCACCTGCAGCCCATGGTGAGGCAGCCTGCGCTGCTGCAGCCCATGGAGGTTAACAGTTAAATGGATCCACCTGTAGCCCATGGTGGACTCTACACTGGAGCAGGCTGATGTGCCTGAAGGAGGCTCCTGGCAGGACCTGTGGACCTCATGCTGGAGCAGACTTGTGACCGTGTGGGAACCCATGCTGGACCACTCTGTTCTTGAGGGACTGAACCCCATGGAAGGGGCCCACACTAGAGCAGTTTATGAAGAACTGTAGCCTGTGGCAAAGACACTGGAGAAGTTTGTGGAGGACTGTCTCTTGTGGGAGTGATCTCTCTAGCTGAAGCTGGAGAAGAGGGTGAAGAGTCATCTCTCTGTGGAGGAAGATGCAGTGGAAATGTGTGATGAATGGACTGAAACCATCATTCTACATGTCCATGTGTGGTTGGGAGAAGGAGGTACAGAAAACAGGAGTAAAGTTAAGCCTGGGAAGAAGGGATGGCTGAGGGGAAGGGGTTTTCAATACTTGGCTTTATGTCTCAGTATCCTACTCTGTTTTGACTGGTAATACATGAAATTAATTTCCCTGAC
Organism: Phoeniculus purpureus; assembly: GCA_028565055.1. Classification (NCBI taxonomy): domain Eukaryota; kingdom Metazoa; phylum Chordata; class Aves; order Bucerotiformes; family Phoeniculidae; genus Phoeniculus; species Phoeniculus purpureus. The sequence continues at coordinate 43,000,572 of JAOXOE010000405.1, forward strand.
TCAAGTCTGTTTTGCTTGTGACGGTAATTGGTGAGTGATCTCTCCCTGTGCTTATCTTGACCTGTGAGCTTTTCATTACTATTTATGCATCCCAGAACCTGTCCTTTCACTGGCCTTTTCATCAAGCACCTTTACTCTTTGCCATCTTGGTCCTTCACTAATTCATTGTACTCCCGGTCCTTTACTTCTCTTATGTATGATATTGTCTTGTTCTTTGGTAGCTTCACCACTAAGAAAAAGGTAGGGCCAAAAGCTAATTCCTATTCTTTTAAAGCTAGTATATAAAAAAGGAATCAATGTAAGAACTTACTTATATTTATGTGAACTATATAGTCTAATGCCTTATGTGTAGCCCATGTCAAGTCTCCCAATGCTCACTGCTTAGTATTTTTATTATCTACTTTACTATTATTTAAAGGTAAGTAGTGAAAAATTAACTTAGAATACCCACTTTGAGTGAAATGTCACAATTTTATGATTAAATTGGTATGAAAACAATCTCAAAATACTTTGGAAGAAGACATTTCACAGTTCCTTATTAAGTTTATGAAAATGGCCTTAACGGTCTGTTTTCTTCCAGGAATTTCAGGATGATCTTTCAAAGTCCTTTCTGATCCCTAACGTTCTGTGATTGTGTGTCACTGCAGTAGTTCAGAAGGTGCATATAAACAGTAAAATGGTAGTTTCATCAAATAAATGCATTTTGTATGAAAATAGTATCATTATATTTGTGGGGATTTGTCACGTGGCTTGTTATTGTAAAGGACATCCAAGTAAACTGATCCTTGCTAAGGCAGGGAAGATGCTAATGAGCATTTAATCGGGCTGTCTGAAAAATAGCGGATATGGATTTTCATCATTAATTCAGCTTCTCACCTAATGATTTCAAGCTGAACATATCTTTTTGGAAAGATATTTAGTCTTGATTTAGCTACTCCCAAATGAAAAAGAATTTACCATGAGCCTCACTAATTTGTTCCAATGGTTAATTATCACGCCTTAAATATGTACATCTTATTTTCAGCTTGCATGAGGTTTACTCATATATTAATTGTGTATTTGATTGTAATTCGTCCTGTCTTAGCTGGTTAAATCATTGCACTTATATTTTTTTTTTTAATTCCCTGATTGGATGACATCTTTAAATAACCAACTTAGCATGAATTATGAAGTTTTACAATCAATTATACAAATGCAAAATTCAAGAATTGAACTTCAGCTGAACCATCTGCATAGTAGTTTGTTCTGCAGTAGCCCTCCAGATTTTAAATGCATGCAGAAAGGAAATATTTAGGACAAAGGGCAATGGGTGTAAGATGGAACATAGCAGGTTCCACATCAATGTCAGAAGGAACTTCTTCACAGTGAGGGTGACAGAGCACTGGAAGGGGCTGCCTGGGGGGTTGTGGAGTCTCCTTCTCTGGAGATGTTTAAAACCCACCTGGATGTGTTCCTGTGTGACTCGGTCTAGGTGACCCTGCCGTAGCAGGGGGATTGGACTGGATGATATTTGGACGTCCCTTCCAATCCCTAATGTTCTGTGATTCTGTGAAAGCTTGTAAACAAAGACTACCATCATCATTGAAATGTTAACCTCCATTCAGGTGTATATAATTCCATCAGAATTCCCCTGATTCATCTCACTTTTCAACCAAATGTTTTAGGCAGCAAATGATTCACCAGTAAACTTATTTCTTGATTTGGAGAGGGTTGGAAAGCACGCGTGCTGTGGGGGCCAAGGTGGCACTAGAAGTGGGACAATGTGCTGTAGTGCCGTCGGCAGGATCATGCGGCAAGGAAAAGACTAATTAGAGGAAGCTGATGTCAAAAAAGAGTAGAAAGACAGGGACAGTGTGCCAGGCATTCTGCGTAGGAGGTGTCTGCTCCCTTTTGAATACCTAAGAGGTGGGTGTTTTGGTTAGACTTGACCACCCTCATCACTTTTGCAGTCAAAAGGAGTAACCAAGAGATCCCAGGGATCAAAGCTTTCAGCCTTTCACGTGTCCATTGTTTCCTGCTTTATGTGTCTGTCTCTCTGCACTGACCCCTGAAGAGCCTGGTGTGAACACTAGAGTAGTAGCCTGTCCCTACTTCAGGGATGAATGTGTCTCTCACAAAAGGTGATGTGGAAGAAGCAGCTGAGTTGTCTAAACTATTCTTAATAATCTGCCAAGCAAGTAATTCTGTAACTGCAGACAGGCTGTTAGCAGCAATCTGCAGGGGGTTGTTCCAGTTATCCCAATGAAAACTTTGCTGTTGGACATCGGTTGGATTGTGTGTTGCACTGGGTTACATGAGAAGTCACAAAAAAAGACTGGTCACAACTTTCTTCGTTACCATCTGTATTGCATGTTGCCACACCAATGTGTTCTTTTTCCTGCCTGTGTAAAATCAATCTCCTTAATCTTTATTTGAACTTCTAATTCAGAACTTTGAACTTCCATCTGTGATCCGTTGACTGGGATCATGGTCCTCTATTAGTTATAAACTCAATTTCCATACCTCTCTCAGCTTTCAGCCTCATTTGGGTTCACTCTAGAGGTGTTCCTACCAGAGCTCCAGCCTAGGGAGGAACAGAAAACCTGCATTTGACAAAGAGGATGTTTTCCGCAAACCAAAGTTTTGTTTCTGTTATCGTTAGCTACAGGCATCCTTCTCTCACCTGCTCCCACAGGACTGTAACCTGAGATGTGCAAGTGTTACCATGACACTTCATGGAGCTGCAATCTGAAGAGCACTGGGGGAAACCCTGCACATCCTCTTCTGCTAAGCAAAGTGGGCAAGAGGTAAATACAGGAAGCACCTCACAGAAATGCTTCTTAGTGCTATGAGACACACATATATAATGCAGGCAGTAAACTCAGTTAATATGTGAACACCAAAGGTTCATGTTCGGAGGGAAGTATGGGCTGTAAATTGCAGGGTGGAAGGGGTAATTTTATATGGCAGAATATAAATCCTCTGCTCTCTCTCTGGGGTGAGGCCACTGTTAGTTACCCAGTGACATATTTTCCTGGTCTGGATCCAAGGAAGCTGAGAGGTGGAAGAGAGCAGGGCACCCTCTTCTATGATCAGAAACACTTAGTTTAATTTCTGAAGTTGTACAGACTCTGCAAAACCCCATTGCTAACTGTGACCTAGTGAGTAAGAGTGATTATACTGATGTGTGGTGGCTGTTGTGCATGCTGGACAAGGTTTCTCTGCTTCAAGGCACCTGGAAGCTGCAGATGGGACATTGGACAGGATTTACTGGTGCCCCTAGATGCACTGAAAAATGTCAGAAGTTCCTGGGAGTGTGTCCTGCTTATGCTGTCAGGCTTATTGTGTCACAGAACTGGAGCCTACAAGATGTCACAGTCAAACAAACGTGGATTATTCTGTGCTTTTCATGTCCTGCTATAATGTTGGGTATGGTCTGCTCCCCAAAGCATTGTTGTGGGCATTTCCATCAACTGCATCTCCTTATTCTCATCACAAAACAAATGTGCTTGATCATTTCCAAGCTTCTGCAGCCTGACAGTCTAAATATCTCACACTTTGAACACCCTTAGGTGATTCTCTTGAGGAAGGGGTTTCAGTGGTGCCCAGAGGTTCTTCTCATGTTCTTAGTTTACTTCACTTGTCTATACCGTCAACTTTACTTGGGTAGTCAAGCTGCAGCTAAACATAATCCTGTCTCAGGACCATGCAGTCTCAGGAAGTCTCCTTTAGCACTCGATTAATGTGTGATTTGCACTTCCCACTATCAGCTTCTCATTATATTCCACATCCTTCTCTACTACAGTTATCTTCCAGAGTTCTGGTTTCTCCAATTGCTCTGACCAGGGAAAGGAGAAGCGTGAGAGTGTCTAACTCAGTATAAATCAATTGTCAAGATGCTTTTCCCAAGTCCCTGTGATGACAGCATGATGGAGTCCACATAAATGAAATTGGACTTTCCCTTTTTTTTTGAGGTCACCTTGTGGTCTTTTGTTTGGTCAGGATGCAAGATTTCCTGAAAGGAGAGAATTGGAAACATGCAGAGGGATAAAGCAAAGGGTTAAGGTGTATTCTATTTACCATGTATGGTAACTCATACAGACTCAGGTAGATAATGATCTTCGTTTTGATGCTCAGATATTCGTTATGAGAATATGACCTTCAAGTTCAAGAAGCATCCAATTACTTTCTTTCCTATATGTTTAAATTTCACTGCTTTCTTTTTCCCCCCTTGTGCTTAGGTTTCTATTGATTGCTGTTTGACACGCATCACATCTGTGCATTTCATAGTGGGTTCCTCACTTGTATTTGCTCACATCAGCGTGTTCCTTGTTCGGTTTTCATTGAATGCCTGGCAAAGTAAGTGCTCTCAAGTCATAAGTAGCTTTTCATCAATAAGACTAAAAAGACTAGATGCCCCTGGATATTTCCTACAGTGAATGTGATTTAGATGCCTGTAAACATTGAAGACCCAGAAAAGAGAAAGTTACAAGCCAACATAGAAAGTGTAACAGCAGTCTGGTGCAGACAGCATGTTCTCTGTATGTGTCCTGTTCTTCTAATGAGAAGCTGGATATTGAACTGTAAGACCTGTGTTGACTCAAGCTTTGCTTGTGTGGCTTTCAACATCAAAATTTTGGACTAGATGATCTTTCGAGATCTCTTTCGAGGTCCCTAATGTTCTGTGATTGTACCTGGATCAGGTTGCATTTGGAACAACCTATGGCCCACATGCTTGCATAATCCTCCCTGGTTTGTCTTTATTCTCCTGGGAGTGAGGAAATGAGAGCACAAGGTGCTCTCATTGGAAGCACGTATTGGGACTCATCTGCGCTGTGGTGATTTATGGATTGTCTGCAGAGAGGATGTGACTTGCCTGTGCACTTCCATCAGCTGCAAACCACAGCGCTTGTCTTATAGGGTCCATTGGATTACAAAATGTGAGGTCACCGGGTCCCTTTCTCAACTTGAAGGAAAGAAAATAGAAATATTGCTAGAAATAAACAGCCCCCCAAAATTCAGAAGAAACCATGAGTGCTTCAGTTTACTGTGCCCACATGGCCAAGGTAAATTCAATCTCTGTTTTTCTTTTAAAATAGCGTCACAGCTTCAACCCTCCATACTCTGTCTCTTCAGCTGACTCTGCCCTGCTCTCCTAGGGTCTGTCAGTGGGTGATAACCTGGCAGCAATTTCAAGGTGAACAGCAAGAGAAATAAAATTCCAGGGTAAAAGCCTGAGAAATTTATTACTGAAGTACTTGCACAGCCCCTCCCACCACACCAAGACTGTTTTCAATATGGTTGAACCTGTTTAAGTTAAAATTACACTTCTGAGCAAGAATTTGTTTATAAAATCTATAGGAGTTAGACCTTTCCTTCCACAAAGGTCAAAAAAGGCAGTTTATAGCACAGTTGGCAAGGCTGGGCCAATACCTAAGTAGTCCACTCACATTTACTTCCATTTGTAAAGGAAATTAGTTTGGCTGTTCCCAATCTTTTGTTTGCTTTCCATGAATACTCTAGTGAATCAGCTTTAGCTCAGAGTATTCATTTGTAATTTGAAGAGCTTTTTCCAGTTGCAAATTAACCACAGTGCACTGGTGTTGTCCTGAGGAGGGCTCAGTGTGTAGGGATGTCACTGCAAGAGGTCCTGAGCACTAAGATGCATTTAAAGATGTAGGCTCAGAGGCCCCAGCAGCCCTCATACCTCTAAATGCAGCTGCTGTAGCTGTTTCCTTGGGGTCATGCAATTTTACTGATTGATTAACGTATCACTCAGTACTCACTGAGAAATAATGCAGGACCAGCAATAGAACTGTGTGTTGAGAATGCACTTGGTGGAGAACTGGAAGACCATAGTATCATGTACTAATTGATAAATAAACCCGCGAGCCATTCTGAATAACGGATAGTTTTCAGAATATGATGTGCTGAAACTGGAAACAAGACAAACTGCTCACTGCACAATATTATGCTTGTCTACAGGATGGAAAAATGTGACTGTTGAGTTGCACAGGCAAGGAAAATTGAACGTGCTCCAGGGAGCTCACGATCCATGTATTTCATGAGATGAAACAGATGGATGAAGCAGACGCATGGAGTGGGTAGGAGGAGGTGGGAGGATGTGTTAAAGGAAATGGCTTTGTAGAATTAGCAGCACTTCATTTTGTAGCACAGATCTTCCTGTGACATCAAAGAAGTCACTTAAGATCAGGGTTGGGCATTTTTAAAAAAAATAATGTGTGAACAGCTGTTTGGGGGAATTTAAAGAAGTGAAGGATTTGGGAACTCAAGTGCCAACCATGACGATTTCATAGAATCATTAGGGGTTGGAAGGGACCTCGAAAGGTCATCTAGATTTGGGGATGTTTGTTCTTCTGGCATTGCACTTAGACAGTTTGCTTTCCTCCTTTTCTGATTCTGATGTCCAAAATGTCATGACAGAGTCACTGCTTGAAGTGGGCTTTTGCAATTAGGTCCTACACTCTTGGTGTTACTGAGTTTATGGAAATAAATCCTTGCATTTCAGTAAAGCCTTTCAAAATGTGTAAGTGAAAAGACCTAAGTTATATTAAAGAAACACAGAACCTCAACTTTAGGGGTTGTTGGAAGATCAGAGTTTGCTCAATGGTCCTTTCAGGTGCATTACAGTGCAAACCCCCCACCTCCTCCACATCAACATTTTCAATACCGTTGACTGATTTATTGAGGGGTTTTTCATCCCTTGTGTGTTGTAGGACCCAACCATTAGCCATCCACCGATGAAAAAGCTTCTACTTCATTGACTACTCTCCATCTTCCTTTGAGACTTCAGAGAGTTTCTGCTGAAATGCCTACAGAAAAAGCCTCAAGAGGCAACAGCTAGAGTCAGGAGCGAAGGGACAGCAAGTCATGTTTTCCTATTTCTATTAAAATATTTTTCTATGAATCACAAGAATGCACTTGTGCCTGCAAGTGATTGAAGTAAGTTTGCAAACTAAATTTGCTGTAGCTGTTGCTCTTGCCTCTTCCTTTCATCTTGCTGTTTGTCACATATTCACTTTCTGCTTCTTGTCTTTTTTGACGTTTTAGCTATCTCAGGAGGGCAACGCTGGCACTTTCACACATCACCATAATAGAAATAAAATCTTGAAAGATCAAGATCTGAGACCTGCCTATTCCTGGGGCATTGCAATGCAGCATCTTGAAAGATGTAGCTTGGCTGGATCCTCGAGAGATCACAAGAAACCTGGAACCATAGCTCCTGAGAATAACTGAGATGATGAAGGCAGGCAAACATCTATGCGCTTTTATTTTTATTTTTCTGGTGCAAAATCCTGTCAGAAATTGACGTTTTTTCTTTGCATGTGATTGAGATGAATTTAGTTTTCCAGTGGAGAAGTAATGTTTAATTTAAGTTTTTTTGATGAATAGCTCAGGCCTGTCTACACCCACACATTCTTCACACAATGGGAGTGGAAACTCCCCGATGATTGTTTCTCAATTCCTAATGAGTTTCAGCTCAGGTTGAATTAAAACCTATACATTTGGGTCTCCATCAGTCCAGACTGGTCTGGCTCTGATACAATCAAAATATATCAGTTTGCATTAGCATCAAATTTGACCTAAAATTCCAGACAAGAGTACGATTCCCATCATCTGTGCTATTGAATCCATGGTTCAGAGATCACCAGTTACTTTTGCAATTTAAGCCTGCTACAGGTAGCAGCCCAGCTTCTGAGCTGGGCTGCTCTCTGTGTCTTACTGTCAGAATAAAACCAGCAGAATGTACTAGGAGCAATTTCTTTCTTCCTGCAAAACCCATCTGTGGCAGCTAAAGCATTCCCCAAATTCTTTTAAACCAACGAGCAGAGTATATCGAAACTAATCCAACATATCGAACCATTTTGGAATATTGAAGATTTGGCTATTAATTTTCAAGTACTTTGAACAGAGGAGGAGAAAGGGGACACCATTTAGCATGTTCTGGGATTTTGTCATGGCAGGTCGTGTGTACAGTAAACACCATCACCAGCTGGAGGAGCTTCAGCAGCTGTGTAGCCCAGCACAGCTCCTGCTAATGCATCACTAGTCTCTGTCCTTGGAGGCAGCTGCCTCCAGACACTCAAGTTCAGGGTCTGGCAAGCTAGCTGAGTTTGTGTGAGGTATGAAGGATGCTCACAGCTTTATGGTCCTGCAGCTCAGTCTCCCCACCAGCCACGGGGATGACACACCGGTTGTATCACCTTAGGGATTCGAAAAGTGCCTAAAAATACAACATGCTCACTCCCCGGTTGGCAGAAGGGATTCAGCCCCTCAGGCTCTCTTAAAAAGTCCCACCAGCATGGCAGTGGAGCTGCAGTAGCACCAGTGCCAAGGCAGGCAGCAATCATTTTTAATTCAGGGGTTGACAATCTGATGTTAGGGCTGGAAGAACAAAGAAGGAAGCCTGAACATACTGAACCAGAGACATTTGCACCGAGCTGTGGAAAAATAATAGCTTGACATTTGTAAGTGTCAATAGCCACAGCAGAGAAGGCTGAAGGGGACAGCAGCAGAATTGCTCTGCTTCGCATGTGCGCAGTAAGCTGCTTCTAATTCCAGCTGCATATACATTTTCTTCTGATCATAAGGTATTGAAAACTACTTGAAAGAACACACCCACAAACCCCTCCCATCCCTCCTCGATTTGGTTAATGAGGTTATTAGAAAGATGCATGAAAGGCTTACAAACAAGTGCTGTATTTTATGCTGCTGTGGCGGTATCAGAGTGGCCTGAGTGTAGCAAGAGGCTATCAGGGGATCGAGTGTGCTTGTTATGTCTTTGAAAGCAACTGTCACCTCTTCAGCTACTGTGTTGAAGAGACTTGAAAGTAACCTGTGTGTGTGAAGGGGCAGAAGTGATCTAGTGTAATGTAGCCTAAGAATTAGTTGCTGTCATGGGACAATGTTATCTATACTTCTGCTGAGGTTATCTCCGCTGTCCTACAGCAGGGAGCACCTTCCCAAGAGAAAGAGATGATACCTCCAGTCCTTCTCAGACAGTGGTCCTCCAGGGAAGCCCTGGCAGCTGGTACAGCCCACAGCACTGTGTCCTGCAGCCTCTACCCCATCAGTTGTCTAACCCAACAGTCACAGAATAAGTAGAAAGTCTAGAAAAACTGGGGTGGGAAGGTAGGGACTCAACTCTGGATCTTGGGGTTGAAACATTTTAAGATTTTAAAGAATCTCTGTTTTTGTATGCCCCAGCTGAGACACTTGTAGAGTGTCATTTTTTTAGAGTAATTTTTTTCTCTTGATTTTTTCCCCAGAATTTTACAGGCATTTGCTCACTGGGAATGGCTTTGAGCTTTTCTGTCTAGTTTCTCACCTGTCCTGAAGCATGGAAACAGGAAGATTACGGCACTAGTGATGTGCAAAACTGCTGCATTTTGGGTCTGCTTGAGAATGGGGCTTCAGCATTAAGAAAAGTTCGATCTTGCGGGTAGATGCAATACTAGCCGATGGCACACGCTGCAGCTTCGCTCACATCTGGTAAGATTATTTTGTTTAAAGCTTTTCTTTTCTCAGCTATCATGGGATAAAAGGATTAATGCACCTGCGGAAGCTGCCTCTTACATCTCTGACACTTGGACCTCCTTTCTCAGCCATCTCCAGCTCACAGCCCTTTCCCATCACACAGGAAGCTGCACACACCACACACTATCTTTGCACTCCAGCAGCTAGTGGCACAGAAGTAATCCTCCCTGCATGCATGGAGGTGATGCACATGGGCATTTGAATGCTCTTATTTGGTGAATTAGAATTTGCTTTAATTTTCCATCGGGAAGTAAACATGTGTCATCCTGCCCTGAAGCCGCATTAAGTGCACAGTGGCTCTGACACTGCGGTTGTGCACTCAGCTGCCACATGAATCACTGCCTTCTCTTGACTCAGGGAAGTTTTCCTCATTAAAAGTTGAAAAACAAGCACAAGGGAAGAGAAGAAAGAGAGGGAGAGATGAACTTTCTGGGCTTCTCTCAGAATTGAAATGAAAGCTGTGCATTGCTGAAAGGGCAGTGATCCCTCCATCCACAGTCCCTTTCTAATGATCAACATCTGTAGCTCAAAGGATGTTCTCCCTCTCTACTCCACTCCAGAAATGGAAGAAATAAGCAGCTCAAGACATGGCAAAAAGCATGCATTTACGAATTACGCCTGATTGATGGATTTTCACAAATATTTTGTTTTGTTTACTGAATTGGCTGGATAGTTCCTGAAAATCACCGCGTCGGAGCGTTGACCATAAGGTTTGTATCAAGGCCTGGAGCCAGATTTATGATATATCACACTGTAACAACAGACTACATTTCAGACTTTCCTGCCTCCAGAGCTGGCATGGCTTGCTAAGCAAAAGCTGAACAACCTAAAATTGGACTGTTGTTTTCAGGTCGCTGAAAAGTTATCAGGGTTTGAAGAACTAAACATTTACCCTTTTGCTGCCAAGTCTGCTCTGAATAATCTGGATGGCAAATATGGGAGAATCAAAGGTTTGATCCCTGTCTCCACGACAGTCCTAATGGTTGATGATGTGATGAATACAGGCAATGGAGACTGTGATAAAGGAAGGAAGGACTTTTCGTTGTCTGCATGGAAAGGCAAAGGCACACTGATGCACTGTACTGATCAAACACAAATGCATTCCCCTCAGGGCACAAGGGGGATACCATTGGAGACTGAGTGCTTGGACGCAGACGGAGGAACTGGCACCTATTTTCATTCTTGTGAACATGTACTGCCAGTAATGGAGATTCAGGAGAAGCTTTGCCTTTACCAGGAAAGGAACAAGCCAAATGAGACACTTCAGTGGTGAGTAACAGTCGGAACAAGCTGGTACCTGCATTTTGCAGATTTACTCTGAGGATGGCTAAGGTGTAGTGTGTTTGTACCAAGACAGCTCCTTGATTTCTTTTTTCTTTTGTTTAATGTTCAAAACTTGACCATTTGCTTCAGTTTCTTTTTTCAGTGCTTTTCCCAAGTTCAACCTCGTGTTCTGGTTGGATAGCTGTTCAAGTTCTGGTTAAAAGGACTTCTAAAGTTCTTTTCTAAAGAAGTGTGTTTCCCAGCTTTGCTCTGTGATCCTTTGATCGTTTAGGAACATCAGAAAAACAAATACCACCACCCACTCCAAATGGTGGAGGCACACATCCAACAGAGCTAAAACAAGAAAGGTTGGGGATAGGTTGTGCTGCTCACGTGCGTGTGCTCTGTGTCTCCAAGGGGTTGTCATCATGATCCGACAGAAAGTTGCTCTGTTTTGCAGCTATCATCGCTTTAAGACCATAGCAGTTGGGATGTTTTGCTGGTATGGCAGTACATGAAGCTGACTAGATAGTCACTGGGATCTGACCTGTGATTTGCTCTGTCTAGCCAGACTTTAAATTAATTGAACCATTTGGGCTCTTCTTATTTCCATGCTTAACTCTGTCACACATCAAAAGTGAGCAGTGGCACTCAGGATGGTTGTTCAGTTTGCAAGTTCTGAACTGTAATGAGAATTTAGACACCTATTTCATCTCCACGTACCTTAAGAAAGACATCTGTCCTGAATCCTGACCTCTATTATTTGTTTGCCATCTATGAAGATGTGTTTTAACTCAAAATTTTGTGCAGTGCTCAGAGCAGAAGGATCCTGATCTTGACTGGGATCCCCAGCAGCTGCAGTCAGACCTGAAAATCAGATTATTATTTTAATATTGTCCCTCCTTCAATGAAACTATTATTCAAGCATGTTCAGTGGCTTCAGAACTACCCTGGCTAGCTTCCTGACTGGAAAAAGGTGATAACTGCCTGTGATGAGCATACTTTAATGGAGGCGACAGGCTTTTGCTCAGGTCTAGGCACTCCATCTCTACGTGGTCACATTTCTTTGGAAATGCATCAGTGTTTAGCATCTCTCTCACTTATTTTGCCTTGGAAAAGGAACAGGCAGAAGTACAAGAGCCTTTTAGTCTTTGTTTCTTCTTATCAAGAGGTGTCCTAATTATATCTATCTTCTATCAATTCCTTTATCCTTCTTTGATCTGAACTTATCCTTGGAGCATAAGATCGAATATCTCTGAATATGTCAGTGTACACGAACCAGTCCCCGAACAATTCTTCACGGCGCTGGTTCTTAGCCAGGAGCTTAAAACCAAGATAATGTCAGGAACCAGCAGCAAACAACTGATTTTTCAAGAATTTGTTTGAAATATGAAGTAAAAAGTGTTGCTAATTGTTACAAATCTAAAAATTAATCTAGCTTCTAGCACACATTGACCATGTGTGGTTTCGATAGGAACAGTTAGCACTGCCTGCTGTGTGCTGGTTCTCCATGATTTTGGCTTCTATGCTCTGCTTATAGAGCTACAGGAGTGGAGATAAACGGACTACCCTTCAGTAGGCACCTCAGATGAAGCAGATGGCTTAACTGCTGATTTTACTTTATTCATTGACTGAGGTCAGCTGTGATGTGGGATATGTGTGACTGAAAGGACAAAGGTGGGAGAGAACAGACAGCATTTGTAAACAAGTATTTTTCATAACACATGCAACTCTATTTTAAAAAGTGAGAGAAATTAGTAGACCCTACAAGATGTCTGGTCCTGCTACAGGCAACATCTCAGCCTCCCCCACAGCTTGATTTTCCTCTGTGCTGATTCCAGAATGTTCCCTTGCCTCCAGCTTTGTGATGCCGATGGGAAATCCTCTTAAACCCTACTGAAAGAGATGGAGTTCAAAATATTTAAGAAACGGCTGAGAAGGATAACAGACTGAAGGGAAGCAGTACGCAGCTTTTCAGGGAGCTTTTTGGGTTCCAGGAAAAACAAAGTAATTGCACTCATCCTTTGAGCTGCCACATAGCTGTTACTCTGCAATTCCTCCTTTCTCTCTTTGCCTCAAGACTTCTGGTGACTCCATCAAGCCACCCTTCTGCTAGTTTCTTTGCCTTCCTTAGTTAATGCTGTTGTGTAAAGCTGAAAAATCAGGTTCCTGCTGTCCATTGCTTTAAGATATGAAATGGATTTTTTCTCAATCAAAAATAAGTGATAATAAAGATGTGCTACACATCTTAAATACACTGCTACACTGGAAATGGAAGCCAGGCAGTCTTAGAAGCACAACCCGGCAAGGATGAAGGGAGTGGAGCACCTCCTGTATGAGGGAACTCTGAGGGAGCTGGGTCTCTTGAGCTTGGAAAAAAGGTGACCTCATTAATGTCTATAAATATGTGGAGGATGAGTGTCAGGAGGATGGAGCCAGGCTCTTCTCAGTGTCATCTAATGATAGGACAAGGGGCAATGGGTGTAAGCTGGAATGGAGGAGGTTCCACATCAATATGAGAAGGAACTTCTTCATGGTGAGGATGACAGAGCACTGGAGGGGGTTGTGGAGTCTCCTTCTCTGGAGAGGTTTAAAATCCACCTGGACATGTTCCTGTGTGACTTGGTCTAGGTGATCCTGCTGTGGCAGGGGGATTGGACTCAATGATCTTTTGAGGTCCCTTCCAATCTCTGATGTTCTGTGATTCTGTGTGATCCTGTTGAAATTATGTTGACGTTTGCACAGTCCTTTCAAGGCTGTTATTTCAAATGGACCTATCTGGGGTCTTACAGTGCCCAGTATTGTCTTGTGTTTTTCTTTCCAGTTGGAATTACTAATTTTTAATGAGGAATTTTTTAATTGCATTTTGTTTATTAAGAAGCACATGAGCAAAAAAAGAAGGGAAGAGCCCATGTTGCTGTGTTGGGTTTGTGTCTGGTGAGGTTTTAGTAACGGGGAATTGAAAGTAAATGCTTATTTCATGTCTTCTAGAAAGATTTATACCTTCTCAAATTCTCACTTGTTTGAAACTCCCATTTGCTGTTTAAACAGCAGTAATTAAATATTTTAGAAGATTTTCTGAAGTCTGAGTACTGTTTTCTTTTCCTTCTGCAATAAATGACTGAACCAGAACAATTTTTGGGTGTGCTTTGGAGACAGCTTCTCAGTGAGGAGGTTCACCTGGATACAGCCTCTCAAGGAAAGAGATAACACTAAAGAAATAGAGAAACTAATCACAATTTCTATTCATAGAATCATTAGGGATTGGAAGGGACCTTGAATGATCATCTAGTCCAATTGTTCCTCACTTTGTCCACTTTTGTCTCTGTTAATTTTATTTCATCTTATTTTTTACTAGTGATCTGGTTAGAATGTGGTTACTGTTATTTCATTCACAAGGATGAGGTGTCTCAATTTACCAATTTAAACATTGGGTGAAACAAGGTGGTTGTTTTGCTCCCTCTGTAACCTGTAGGCAAGGACCTCAGCACTGTTACATCCACAGCTAAGTGAGGTTACTCCAATGTAAATGATGATTTACCTGGACTGAAATGTCTTGACCTTATGTTTTCCCTTGAGTGTTGTCTGAAAACATGAAGGAAAAATAATTTCACATCGTAAGCACTGCGTGAGATGCTTATGAAGAGAGGCTGAGGGACTTGGGGCTTTTTAGTCTGGAGAAGAGAAGACTTGGAGGGGATTTGATAAATGTTTATAAGTACCTGAAGGCTGGCCAGGAGGGGGGGGACAGGCTCTTTTCACTTGCTCCCTGTGA
>JAOXOE010000405.1:43015246-43054925 GCA_028565055.1 Phoeniculus purpureus
AAAGGCTGAGGGAGCTGGGTCTCTTGAGCTTGGAAAAAAGGAGACTGAGGGGTGACCTCATTAATGTTTATAAATACAGAAAGGGTGGGTGTCAGGAGGATGGAGCCAGGCTCTGCTCAGTGTCGTCTAATGATAGGGCAAGGGGCAATGGGTGTGAGCTGGAACGTAAGAGGGTCCACATAAATATGAAAAGGAACTTCTTCACTGTGATGGTGACAGAGCACTGGAAGGGGCTGCCCAGGGGTGTTGTGGAGTCTCCTTCTCTGGAGACGTTTATAACCTGCCTGGACACGTTCCTGTGTGATTTGATCTAAGGGATCCTGCTGTGGCAGGGTGATTGGACTGGGTGATCTTTTGAGGTCCCTTCCAATCCCTAATGTTCTATGGAGGATCCCTCCAGAGCGCTGGGTGCTCTCCCAGCACGCAGAGAGCTGTAGCCACCAGTGTTTGCCCCTGGGGTGTCCTGCACATCCCAGACCATGTGACACCCTCCTCACTAGAGGTTGGTTCAGCCTCAGCCATATCCTTTCCCCCAGTGAGGAAAGTTAAGTGTTGTCTCTGCTTGGGAACATGCTGTGAAGTGGAGTGTTGATGCCTTTAGAAGAGTTAGTTTTTTCATGCTTGGGTGTGCAAGTACCAGCCACCTTACTGAGAAAGTCATCCTTTGACCCCAGGCAGAAACAAGTGACAGCGAGAGGCATTTGTGTGAGCTGTGCCTGCCTTTGCTCTGGGGACGTGCGCGCTGTCAAGAGCTGAAAGCTTTAATTCCTCCAGCTCTTGGGACCAAGAGTAAGGAATTCCAAATTAAACACATTAGCTGTGAGCTCCAAGCTTCACCCAGCTGTGCCTGTGCCCCAGAGAGAGTGAGCAATGTAAACAGAAGTTCACATTACACTTTGAAGCCGGTGGATATTTTTGTCTATTACACCAGTTCCTTATTTTCTGAAAGTAATGATGTGAGTAATGCAGTGGGAGAATTAATCCGCATATATACCCCAAATATGAGTGAAAGCCAAGAAATTCCTCTCTACTCCCAGTTGTGCCTTTTGCTTATGTTTATTTCAGAGGCATAAGTTGGAGAACTTCTGTTTTGCAGTTAAATAAAGATGCAGCCATATGTGATCTCCAAATAAACTTTGAGGAAGACTGACATAAATCAAGCCATATTTTATGTGGAAGGTATGTTTCAAGGGTTTTTTGCGTAGTTAAGTAATAAACAAAACACTGATGCAATGTTTGTGGCTGTAGAGTAACCTGCCATATTTTACTTGGGAGTCCCAAGGGCTGACAGATGTTTAGGATGTTTTACATACCGTGTGTGCTTTATGGCTTAAACTGCAGAGAATCTCTGCTTTCCTGAGAGATTACTGCACTTTATGGCAAAGTTTTCAAAGAGTTGTTTTCTTGTACAAGAAATGTCGACAACTCCTGGGGTGCTGTTCTGGGACGGCTTCACCAGAGCATATATAGCGTGCAGGGTTTGGGGGTTAAATTCCTATACAGCCTGTGTGCAGTGGGTGATGCTGTTCCTGGAGATATAACTGATGCACAGTAGTGGATGAAGTTGCTGATTGTTCTGGAAGGGTGGAAATATAACAATGGGGCGATGTTGTCCACTGAGTAACCCCCGCAAGAGCTCAGCACGTTTTGAAGGGATTATTTACCTGCTGTGTTGGGCTGTGTGTAGGTAAATCGACTTTATTTTTGAACCAATTTGTGAGGCTGATACTTGCCCAGTGTGTGGCATGTGTAAGGTACATGCTCATCTGTTACCAAGAGAATTTATTCAGAGGATGTGTAGTTTAACAGTTCTGAAGCCATGATGGCCTCTGGAGTCAGAAAGGCAGCGAGGCATGTGTTTGTACGATTGTACTCTTCAGTGTTTGACAGAATCACAGAACATTAGGGACTGGAAGGGACCTCGAAAGATCACCCAGTCCAATTCCCTCTCTCAACAGGATCACCTAGACCAGGTCGCACAGGAACACATCCAGGAGGGTTTTAAACATTCCCAGAGAAGGAGACTCCACAACCCCCCTGGGCAGCCCCTTCCAGTGTTTTGAAATGTGAGAACTGTCTACCAAACACTGCAGTTACTTGCTTTATACTTTGCACAAGGAGGTGTTTCCCTACCACTCCCCATTAGCTGACCCCTGCCCCTCCAATATTTAAAAGGATTCTTGTCTTTAAATCCAGAAGGATGTGCTTGAGGGTTTTAACTAGTGCTGAATGTTAGGGAAGACCTTGGGAGTGAGATACTGGTGGGGTTCAGCTCTGTGCTGGGTTGGTTCAGTGGTGAGGATGCTGCTGGATGACATGTCAGCATCCTTGGCTAGTCATGGACCAAGCCATATCCTGAATTAAAAGTACCAAGTCAATAAATATCTTGAATTGCACCTTGGAGCAAGCAGGAGGTTGTTACTACAGTGTAACCATAGGAAGAGATAATGGTGTCCCCCAGCAAGGCACACAGGTTGAGCAGTACTTTCATTGCAGATTTGATCTGGGATTTTCCAAGCAACAAAGGACCCAGTAATAGCTACAACCTATAAAATTTTGCAGTAATGGGATAGGATTTATCTTCCTCACATCCTCAAGGTATTAGAATGAAGAAATTAAACAGCAACCACTGTTCATTAAACGCTGAGGGACTGAGTTAGTTTGATAAATGGGAAGATTGTTTTCAGGCAGAGGAGGATGAATTGAAATGAGTCGCAGCTTTTGGGTTCACTGGAACTGATGCATTTCGGGGCAACTGTTATTTCAGCCAGCTTTTTGGTCAGCACTTTCAATATTCTGAAAACGGTATTTCCTGTCACATATCTGAACAAGACGCCACACGTGCTTGTAATTTAGATGTTATGGGCTGCAGAACATGTGTAGTCACGGAAATCAGTGGCATCTTGTATTGGTTTCCTCATAACCAAAATGTTTGGGTTACGTTTACGTGGGTCCCATGGAAGTCTTTTGGAGGCAAAACCTACCTATCCTGGAGCCTGAATTTAATGCACTTTTTAGGCGAATGTCTCAGTTCTTAAGCAATAGGGAGCACTTTTTAGAACACAAAGTGACATGAGAGGAAGGTTTGCTTCGCTGTGCTGTGCAGATGTAAAGGCATAGAATCAGGTTGGAATCAATCAATTCAGGTTGGAACAGACCCTTGAGATCACTGAGTCCAACCATCAACCCTACTCTACAAGTTCACCCCTAAACCAGATCCCTTAAAAGACAGGTTTTAAAGATTCATTTGGATTTTGTTCCTCCAGTCCTAGCAGTTGGTTTGGGGGGATCACTGAGCAATAGTGGGGGAACTGCTGTCTGTTTCAACACTTACTTCTTGCATGTCTGGTTTTTCTTAACATCAGAAGCTTTTTTTTTTTTTTCAAACCCCCACATCTCTGGAACAGTAATAAAAGGTGAAAGCTACAGCCTCTGACAGGAATGCTGAGGGTATTGTAACTGCAGACGAGAGCTCCATGTGCAAAAGTGGATTCCTTCACAGACATTTATTCTTGGAAGTTAAATACTTGGCAGGTGAACTTCAAACATCATCTTTGTTTTGTAGTAGGAAAAAAAAGCTGCTGAATAATCTGTAGTGTCACATTTTAACACTGAATAGTAACAGACGTTGGGGGGGAAAAAAGAACATCTGGAGATAATAAAGGAGGCTAAAAATCTTCATTTCCAACAAGAAAGGGGAACAGGCTGCGCCATGTGTTCTTCACTGTAAACAACATTTGTATTTACTGCATCCTGTTATCTCTTTGTCACTGCGGTGTCTCAGTGCTGTGATTTGCCCCTCCGTGTGGGCTGCAGAGACACTGCAGAGCTGTCCTTGTCAGGCTCCCCATCTCACTGTCACTTCCACTGAGCTTCACACCATACTCTTCATCATCCCTGGAGCCCCTTCAGAGAGAAAGGCTTTCCTTCTCTCGCTTAGTGTGGCTCTTTTCTCTCTCACTGGTGGTCATCTCTTGTAAATGCTGAGGAGTTTTAATGACAGCTTTGGAGGCTGCTTCTCAATGCTCTCCCTTCACCAGTGAGCCTGCAGTCCTGGCCATTACAGAAACAACCATTCTCTATAACCTCATTAATGTTTATAAATCTGTGAATGGTGGGTGTCAGGAGAACGGAGCCAGGCTCTGCTCAGTGTCATCTATTGATAGGACAAGGGGCAGTGGGTGTAAGCTGGAACACAGGAGATTCCACATCAATAGGAGAAGGAACTTCTTCACGGTGAGGGTGACAGAGCATTGGATGGGGCTGTCCAGGGAGGTGATGAAGTCTCTTTCTCTGGAGACGTTTAAAACCCGCCTGGATAAGATCCTGTGCAACTTGGTCTAGGTGACCCTGCTGTGGTGGGTGGGTTTGACTAGATGATCTTTCAAGTTCCCTTCAGTCCCTAACGCTTTGTGATTCTGTGATAACCTGAGGCTGGTTAAGGTGAAGCAAGGTCTGAAAACTTTGAACCTTCTTAATCTAGAAATTATCAATATATTCTGCTCCTTCAGGAGCCAGAGGGAAGAGAGGAGAAGGGTGTGGAATGGGAAGAAAAGATGATGACCAAGTCAGAGACCGAATAGCTGTGGTTTTTCTTTCCATTGCCGCACTTGTATTTTGATGAAGTGGCTGTGTGGGTGAAGGATACACTGGCAGCTGTGTGCGTCTGAGCTATGATAGTCCTTTGTGACTTGTTTGCTCCTTTTATTTCTCTCCCTGTGTGTAAGTGGTGAGGAGGGTGCTTATAAAATAACTAGCATAGTGCAAATATTTGTACTGAGCTAAAAGGTCAAGAGTTTGAAAAATAATGAAGGAGCAGAGTCACTCTCCAGTGCAGGCTCTGGTTTGCTCAGCCGCTGAGTGAGTGGGCTGTGCCGGAGTTTATGGAACGTTTTTAGTGGCTATATACTGGCCTAGAAATCATGGGGAAAGGATTCTTCTCCTCACTGAGAAGGAACTCTTTCACAGTGAGGGTGACAGAGCACTGGAAGGGGCTGCCCAGGGGGGTTGTGGAGTCTCTTTCTCTGGAGACGTTTAAAACCCACCTGGACGTGTTCCTGTGCGACTTGGTCTAGGTGATCCTGCTGCGGCAGGGGGATTTGAGGTCCCTTCCAATCCCTAATGTTCTGTGATTCTGTGAAATGGTAAATATAATGAGTTGTAGCTACGATTTCACTTGGCTGAGCTTTGGCATCTCTAGAATGAACTGCTCTTCAAACACTGCAGATAAAGAATGGCTTTTGTGGCTCCATGATTATGATGCTCTGCAATTAATAAATGGCTTAATGGTGACTGGCTGTGCATGGAGGGAAACAGCTTAAAGTCATCGTTATCTAACCTTAATTAATGGAGAGACATGTGTGCAGGTGGTTTTGTCTATATGAACTCTGCCTTCCTGTGCTTTCAGGCAAACGTGAATGTGTTCTGACATAACCAGAATACTTTTCTCTCCAATGAATAATGTTTAGATGTACCCTGTAGTGCTTCATTGTATTCAAGTCCTCCCCAGTCATTAGCGATTTATTGCTCGCTTCTTCATCAGTCAGGGGCAGCGGGGACGAAAAGCTTGGGGGCTGCTGTACCCTGCGTGAAGATGCAGTGAGCGTTTGCAGCACTTCAGTGTGTGATTTAAAGCCACGAGGCAAGATTCATTATTTGCTGGTTGCGGTCCTGCTCCGAGGACATCTAGCTGAGCCCTTTAACAGAGATACTTTGTTTGATGAAGTGTCGTTTATTAATTGGTTTAAAGACCTGTACATTTTCCAGTCTGCCAGCCAATTCAATGCTTAGCAGGTACCTGTGTTTGTACTTACCCTTGACTTATGTTTCACCAGTGTTTTCTCGCCGGTGGATGCTTGTAGTCTACCCTTCAACAGGGATGGATCGCTGATCCTTAGGGCTAATTTTCTTGTTTATAAGTCTAATGCTTTCCCACTCCCTCCTCTGGCATGTCTAGTCTCTAAGAGTGTAAGTCAGGGTGGAAGGAATTGGTATGAAGTGATTCCTGCACAGATCTGGAAGGCATCTGGGACTAGTCTGTGCCTGCTGCTCCTGGCAGGAGGCACCTCAGATTGCATGGAGTGGGTGATGAGTTGCAGGATGGTTCTGATGGCCACAACATGCTCCCTGCTCCCTCTCAGTGAGGATGCCCTGTTGCCTGTGTCCCTTGCAGGAGGAGAACATTGCTGTGGAGGTCTTTCAAGGTCCCTTCCAGTCCCTAATGTTCCATGATTCTGTGAGACACCTCAGGAACTGGCTGCTCACTGGATATGTTATGTCGGTGGTCTGGTTTTGCCCCACTGGCTGTGGTGTGCATATTTTTGCCATCAGCACTGGATTGCTGCAGCTTTTCAACAAAATAAAATGAATCCTTTCTCACCTTTCTAGTTTCATTTTTGGAAGGAGTTGCAGTGTACATAGTCAAATGTTGTTTGATTTAATGGGGGGGGAAGGAAGGGAAACCTCACCTGAAGCAGATGTCTAATGTGGAAAACCAGTGACCTTTTTCCAAGCTACAAGTAGGCTGTATTGTAGAGTTTTGCAAGCAGTCCTGTACCAATGTGAGACTTTCTGTTCCCTCTGTTGTAGAGGCTGCATCCAGCAGATGCTCTGAAAGGCCCATAAAGCTTAGCTCTACCTTAGATCCCCAAGCTGGGAGAGCAGCGGGAGAGTCATGGGCAGTTTATCTGTTACTACACAGCTATCTTGGGTTATACGTGTAAAACACAACACACACTGGATTTGTGAACTGCATAAAAACTTTGAGCTTTGTGTGGTTGGAACTTTAGAAGGGTTGGGTTTGTTATGCCTTTCAAAAGAATTTATTTCTGCTCGTGTCTGTTGTTTCTTTGTAGATGGTTTGCGGGTGATACATGAGCAAGTGCCTTAAGTTTCTCCTACAAGATGTGTTCCACAAATCCAGCAAACTGGGTAACCTTCGATGATGAGCCACTCTTCCAGTCGCCTCAGAAATCGGTTGATAATCAGAGTAGTTGTAAAGCAAATGGCCTTAAACTCAATCTGTCTAGTGTGCACGAGACGTCAAGTAGGTCATCTTCTACAGGCAGCACTCCGCTCTCATCTCCTGTAGTTGACTTCTACCTAAGTCCTGGACCCCCCAGCAACTCTCCACTTACTACACCTACCAGAGACTACCCAGTAAGTCCGTGCATTACAAAGCCTGGGATTCACATCCTTTATCCCATCCCTGAATGGCCATCAAACATTAACCTTCTTCCATCGCCTGGACTTGGCTCATCCCTAACCTCACAGAAAACAAGTAGCCTTCCTTTAACCAGCTCACCTAATGACCCTCCAGTTCAGACTTTGGTCTCCAAATCAACAGACGAAGGAAGCCCTAATCAGCCAGGAAGCTGTGAGGAGTCAGGAGAGTTGTCGTCGGCACCAGAGTGTTTCCCATACTTCCAGGGTGACTGTGCTTTTTCCAGTCCTTTTTGGAAGGAAGGCTGCTTGCTCAGCACATCACCAGCTAGTGCGAGCCTGCACAGGAAGGACAGAGCACTTGACAGGAGTATCTGTCATCCTAAAGACAAAGAAACTTGCCATGATCAGAAAAGCCTGAACCAGGGCTCCTTCAGCTACATCTGTGAGAGGCTGGAACACCTACAAGCTGATAGCTGTGACACGGGAAGCCCGTCTGTCTCTAGTGCTCACGCATGGCACAAGTTGTCCCCTGCCATCCCACGCAGCCTCTTCAGGAGCCAGAAAGTGGATGGGTGGCCATTCATGCTGAGGATTCCTGAAAAGAAGAACATGATGTCATCTCGGCAGTGGGGCCCTATTTATCTCAGCATCCTAGCCGGAGGTGTGTTGCAGATGTATTATGAAAAGGGCCTGGAGAAACCTTTCAAGGAAATCCAGCTGCAGCCACACTGTAAGCTGTCTGAACCCAAACTGGAGAGCTACAATGTCTCAGGAAAAATCCATACAGTGAAGATTGAGTGTGTGACTTACACTGAGAAAAAGAGGTATCATCCCAAAGCAGAAGTGATCCATGAGCCTGAGGTCGAGCAGATGTTGAAGCTGGGTACCACAGATTACAGTGACTTTACAGATTTCCTTGTAACGTTTGAGGAGGAGCTTATGAAACTTCCTGCTGTTTCTAGACAGAAGAGGAATTATGAAGAGCAAGAAATGACTCTAGAAATTGTGGATAACTTTTGGGGAAAAGTCACCAAGGCAGAAGGAAAACTCGTAGAAAGTGCAGTCATCACACACGTTTATGCGTTGTGCTTTACGAACGGCAATGCTGACTGCTTTCTGACCCTGAATGACCTGGAGCTCCAGAAGAGGGACGAGCGTTACTTTGAGAAGGAGGAGGAGAATAAATGGATTGATATTCTGGACTGCCATTTCCATAACTGTGTCAAAGCACAGGAATTCCAGCAGTCACGAATTATCAAGTTTACACCCCTGGATGCCTGTAGGCTGGAACTGATGCGTTTCAGGACACGGTATAATGGGCAAGACCTTCCCTTTTCTGTGAAGGCTGCAGTAGTGGTTCAGGGGGCATATGTGGAACTTCAGGCTTTTCTGAACATGTCTTCAACTCGTTTACCCTCTGTGAAATACTGTGAAAACGTTATGATACGCTTTCCCGTTCCCACGCAGTGGGTCAAAGCGCTTTGGACTATGAACCTACAAAGGCAGAAGTCACTAAAAGCGAAAATGAATAGGAGAGCGTGCTTTGGCACTTTACATGAGATTGAATCTGATCCTGTAATACAAGTCTCCATTGGAACAGCAAAATATGAGAGTGCCTACAGGGCCGTTGTGTGGAAGATAGACAGGCTTCCAGATAAAAACTCAAGTAAATAATTCACAATATAAAATTACGGGCATGGGAGCATGTCTGCACTGGTTTTATGTACCTCCATCACCTTCTGTAGTTTGAGTTTTTGTCTGTTCAGTGCTAAAACACCCCAGCAGGCTGTGCTGCCATTCAGTGGGACCTGGACAGGCTGGAGAGCTGGGTGGGGAGAAATTTAATGAATTATAACAAGGGCAAGCGTAGAGTCTGGCATCTAGGCAAGAACAACCCCAGGTACCAGTACAGGTTGGGGACTGACCTGTTGGAAAAGCAGTGTAGGAGAAAGGGACCTGGGGGTCCTGGTGGACAGCAGGACGACCATGAGCCAGCAATGTGTTCTTGTGGCCAAGAAGGCCAGTGGCATCTTGGGGTGGATCAGAAGCGGAGTGGTTAGCAGATTGAGAGAGGTTCTCCTCCCCCTCTACTCTGCCCTAGTGAGACCACATCTGGAATATTGTGTCCAGTTCTGGGCCCCTTAGTTCCAGAAGGACACATTATTGTTGGAGAGACTCTGGAGCAGAGCCATGAAGATGATGAAGGGAGTAGAACACCTCCCTTATGAGGAAAGCTGAGGGAGCTGGGTCTCTTTAGCTTGGAGAAGAGGAGACTGAGGGGTGACCACATTAATGTTTATAAATATGTGAAAGGTGGGTGTCAGGAGGATGGAGCCAGGCTCTTCTCAGTATCATCTAGTGATAGGACGAGGGGCAATGGTTGTAAGCTGGAACATAGGAGGTTCCATATAAATATGAGAAGGAACTTCTTCCCAGTGAGGGTGACAGGGCACTTAAGGGGCTTCCCAGGGAGGTTGTGGAACTTGCTTCTCTGGAGAGGTTTAAGACCAGCCTGGGTGTGTTCATGTGCGACTTGAGCTAGGTGATCCTGCTGTGGCAGAGGGATTGGACTAGATGATCTTTCAAGGTCCCTTCCAATATCTAATGATTCTCTGATTCTATGATTCACCAGCAGGATGAGGGAAGTGATTACCGCCCTCTAATCTTCTCTTGTCTTGGTTTTCTATATCCAGCTCTGCTGTCCCCATCACAAGGACATGCAACTGTTGAAGCAGGTGTGGAAGAGAGCCACAAAAATGATCTGAGGGCTGGAACGTGCTGGAACACAAGGTCCAGGCACATATTTATTAGTCCTAGTCACCAACATTGTTGCTGCTCTGTTCAGCGTCAATTTGTCTACCAAGTCCTTTGTTGTTGTTCTGGAAATCGTTGCTTAGGTCTCAGTGCTCACTCAAATCTCTCCTTGCAAAATGTTTGTGACAGGAACACCTTGTCTTAAATTCTTCTAAGAGAAGCTTTCTGGTGGAAATGATGCTGGCACAAAAATATCCATCCACCTGACTTTGGTCGGGCTACTTGCCATTCATTGCTGTCTAGGATAATGCTTTGTAGCTCAGCCTTATTAATGGTTGAATGAGACTGAGCAACGCTTTAGAAGGATGCTTAGCTTGATCTACAGGTGCTGCCTTCTGCAGCAACACATTACTGTTTTAGATGTGAAACAGAGGAGGAAGAGTGCCTGGTAATCCTTCACTGACTGCTTACATCGGCAGATGTACAAACATTTTAGATGAGGAACTGTTGGGTCATCACTTGCATATCGTATTCAGCTCTTGTGTGGGGTTGGGAATTTTGCTGGAGAAAGGAGTGATGGAATATCTTGCAAGATTTCAATTATTTTTTTCCTCCCTTATTCGATACAAATGGCTCTGTGACCTTCCTCGAGGCTGTTTGCCTAAGTCAGGAACACCTGCACATAGCAAATACTCAGGAATGAAGATTTTTTTAGCACATTCTCCCCAATAAAAGTCAAGCAATTATAAAATCCAAACGTTATTTTGTCTCTTGAGTTCCATGACAGCAGATCAGGAGGGAAAAGATAAGAATACTGTTCTTCCTATGTCAAAAATAAACAAGAAAAGGGAATTCCCCAAATCACAGGGGAATCACAGCCATTATTTTTGTGAACTGCGGTTACCCCATACATTGAGCTTCAGTGAGAGGACAGCATAGTAATGGATGGATAGGTGCCAGATGGCAACTCTCTGTAGGTAGGACCTGTTACAGCCAGCCTATGGAAAGAAATAATGCTTGGCTCGCCATACATGCAGCTGGAAAGCATCCATCATCATTACTTATGTCGTGCAGACTCATTAACATTCAGCTCACAGTAGCTAATGGCTAAAAAAAATCGATGTTGCTAGTTGAGGAGAACGAGGAAAGAAAGGGTTTGGTTTTGCTTTCTTTCAGGCTGTTTGGAAGGAGAGCTCTTCCTATCTTGGAATATTGTTCAGATGGGTGAAAAAATATATGACTAGCATTCCTAGAGCTGAAGAATATGTAGAACAAGAAAGGGACCTCCAGTTTCCATCAGGTTTTAAAGCCAAAGCCCTACAAGATCCAGGTTCTGTTTAACCTTGGATTTGCCTGTAGGAAAGCAGAGCCATTTACTGGAGATTGATTTGCCTCAGGCACAGACTACAAGGATGCCATGAAGCCATGAACTAGCCAGAGTTTAGACAGTTCAAAACCATCAGTCTGCAATAACATCTTCTAACCTTTAATTTAATATCTTGGTGGGAACACTCCTGACAGCATGCTGCATCCTCTTCAGGATGAGGAGCAGATCAGCACCTCTGCAGAACAATCTATTGCGTCTGTTTAATTAGCGTGTGATTACAACCCTCCAGATTACAATCCCAGTTAGCATGTCTAACTCTCAGCTGGTGAAAAAGCCACGAGTATATTCGGTGCCTGCGTCACTTGCATCCCTTAAAAACCTGACAGAGACAAGAGATGCAAGCTTCTTTCTGTTTACTCAGGGACTAAGGATTTTCATAACTCATTAGCAGGACGTAGTGTCTTGGCCACACAAGTATTATGGTTCACTTCATGCTTTGGCATGACTTTCTTTTTGCAAAGTTCCAGATTTCTCTCAATTTTCTGATTCATTTTTCATGCAGTACAGACAAAAGGAAGGCAATTATTTTGCAGCTATAATCATGAAGCTCAAGAAAAGAAATGAAAGAAAGGTGTGCAAGATTTATACTGACTTTTTTCCCTCCATATCATTGAAGTAATTCGGGAGGAATTTGGTTTCAGGTGTTATAAATTTGCTGTGATGAATAACGTTGCAACTTAAACATTATCAGTGGGACCCAGAGGTGGGTTCAGAGATTGCATGTGGGCTGCTGAAAGGTAGAAGTGGAGCTAGTTAATATTCTGATGCGTTTTCTGCATGAGTCAATACAAGATCGAGATGTTTACAAATCTGCACACTTTTTATTTGATAGGTAATGTAATTTTGTTCTCACCTATAAAAATAACTCAAATCCACACTAAAAAGACCTTTAGCCTTTTTTTTTGCTGATCATTGCTTAGCAAAGTGTTTTACACAAGAGGTTTGTTATCTTTAATCAACCTAAAATTACTTAAAGCAATTAGTTGCATAACTTCGACTTCTACCGTGGTCGTTAAAATATTATCATGGCAACTCTAAAGAAATAGGAAAATAAGTAAAGACTAGATTTTATTTTGTCTCCAAAGAAGTAATTTGCATATTTGAGCTTTAATGTCTACATAGTCAACTTCTGGAACTGAATACCCTCCTCTGTGTTTGGCCTTCCATATTTTAACATTAAAGGTAGGTCTTGTCTTAAAACGTCCACTTCAGCTTCACGACAAACTAACAAGGTATTGGAAAAAATCTGCAGGGCTGCCTAACGATGATATCCTTGGGCAAAACTGAACCTGACCTTTGCAAATCTACTGTTAAGTCTTTTCTTACCTTAGTATGAATGATCAGAAATTAATTACTTAAAAGAAGACTTGATGTGGCTTTGATTATTATTGACAGAAATTCCTTATAGAACCCAGAGACACTGATCAGCTGAGAAAGAACTTTCCACTGCTGAAGCTTATTAAATGTTGGTCTAGGCTTCTACTAGAAAGGGGAAATGATGCAGGAGTTTGTGGAATTATCAGAAAATCTTGTTGGTTAAAGCCCTAGAAAATGATGCAGCCTAGCAAGACAGTCTCACTGTTAGCTGTGGTGCATCTCCTATGCTGGTATTTCTGTGACTTCCATCTCTCAACATCAACACGCTAGAGCAATGTGGAGCTGGTGGTGTGGCTTTTTATATAATACTGATGTTGAAGGAAATTAGCATCGTTCTAATTAAGGGATGAAAGAAGCAATTATTTTAGAGAGTTTTGACTTCTCTGCTAGAGATGTTACCCCAGCAGACGTCCCAGAGCAGGGCAGGAACGTGTTCAAAGCACAATGCTACAGCATGACAATAGCATCAGTGAACATGAAAGCAAAATTAATTGAAATAATGGAGAAGCTAGAGCAATTATGTTAACATCTCATTTATTTTCACATGTGCTGTTGAGATAGCACTCTGGTAATATCTGCTGCAATTAACAATCTCCTCTTTTGCCACGCAGCTGTTATTAAAACATGTGAGTTCTCGTGCGATTTTTCCTCCATTGAGGATCCAGTACAGGAAACCTTGGAGACACCGTTTCTCCTAACTTTGTGAGAGGTCCAAGGTTAGGTGGCAGTTTGGTCATGATGTGGTGTTTTTACTGTTAGGTTGTGACTTTAAATCAATTACAATCACAGTAGAAGAGCTAAAAGTTGCTGATTCAAGCAGCCCTTTTCTTGCAATTTTGCACTTAGTGGTTCCTTCCCTCCCACCTTCTCAGATAAAATCTGGAATCAGAGATCAAAACTTCCTCAAGTTGTTAAGCTTCCGGCATCTGCAAAGCCAAGAGTTCAGAGTCCATGTCAAGATCATTGATTGAAGGAGAAGCATTTCGTTGTGTTCATGGTCATACAGGAAAGTCCTTTTTCAATCATTTTCCTATGATTCCATAGTTTGAGGCTGGAAGGGGAGATAAGATCATCTCATCTGACCTGCTGTGAATTACAAGTCATTGCATCCTACTTAGATTCTCCAGGTGACTTTGAACTCAATCATTCATCTCCTGAGGTGACCAATCTGTTAGGAACAGAAACAGGAGAAATGGAAATAAAATTAGTCTCTGGGGCACCCGCAAAGGCAAAGAACTAACCTGTAATGCTAGATATGACCAGGCAAGCATCTGATTGTCCCAGTGCTCCAAGGAGAACCAAAATCCAAAAGACCAGCTCTGAAAGTCCAGGATGGTACAACCAAAGGGAGAGTTTTCTCCTAGGCATCAACTTACTAACGTTTATCAGTGAGCTCTGAGAGCCCTGCTGGTTGTGTTGGGCAGACACAGAAAACGAGAAAGCCTGAGCTTATTCTCAAGCTAGGATAGGGTCGCACTGCCCAAAGCCACCTTGAAGCCTGCCTTCTCCAAAGGTACTCTTTATAAACACAGTGACACCACCTCACCTTGTTTTCTCACCACAAGGGAAAACTAACTATGTTTCTAAGCTAAACTAGTCCCATGTAGTAGCTTCAGCAACTGTTCCAGAAGAGCCAAGGTCTCCTGTAAATTCTGTGCAGTATCTGTCAGCTCTAAGCTCTCTGAGATAACCTAGACCATCTCAGATTCCTGTGTTTGAGGTAATGAATTAGACAACTGAATCCTGCTCTAGACTTCATATTTTAGAGGCATCATGTGCAAATGATGGAAGTTTTCCAGTTTTTATAATAAATACCATGTAATGCACATGTGGTATTTGATATTCTTTCACACAGCACATTAATCAGACATGTAAATCCAGGTCTAAAGGATTAAATGAAATAAATCAGGAGATTAATTAATCTCCATCCCAGAATTCAGACAAAACTCACACATGAACTTGCAAATCGGGTGAAAACCTGAGACAGGCAATGCTGTGCCCTTGTCAAATCACAAACCCCATACATTAAAAAGGCAAAGCGATAGTGCTGGCCAGGTACAGATCTTCTATGGCTGTAATAATAAGAAAGACTTAAATTTTTTTTAGAGGAGTAGAATAATTAAAGGTGTGGAGATAAGTGGAACAAAATTAAATGAGGGACTTACTACGTAGAATCCGTTGCTTCATCACTTATATTCTTTGATGTGTTTTTTAGACAATGATAACATTTTTAATGTGTTTAGACTTCAAAGACTATTTGTAACTAGCACATGGGGAAGCTGGGGATTAGCGCAGAAATCATCCAGGAGATAAGGAGCTGAATCATACAAGAGATAAGGAACTGCACAGAAGGGAAACAACAGTGTGTTTGTTTGAGAACTGAACTGTCACGTAGGAGGGATGATACTATGGGAGCTCTGCAAAGACACATCTTTACATCAAGGGTGTTTAACTTTCAGTCACTGTCCCTAGCATAAAAAAATGAAACGATGGGAGTGAAACTTGCTGATGACATTGTGCAAGGGGGAGGACAAAGTAACATGAGGGAGAGCCCAAGTGACAGCAAAGAGTGGAGCAACAGCAGCTGAATGAAATTCAGTGATAGAAAATGCCATTTCATTCACTTGGGAATGAGTAACAAGGGTTCCTGCTGCAGGCTTGGAGAACACTGACAGATAAGTAGGAAAACATGGTTGTATTTGTTGATCTTAGGCTGGTTATAAGCCTTCAAAATAATAGTGAGAAAAGATATGGGATGTGAGAGCGTCTCACAGAAGCTATTTCCAGCATAAACTGGGAATTATATGGTGCTGTAAGATCTCATTTAGAATAATAACACACAGTCCTCTTCACTCATATTCAAGAAGGATAAACTTAAATTGAAATAGATGATGGAGAATGTACCTTAGTAAAAAAGGAAAAGGAAAAGCAGGTAATAGCTTTGCTTATTTAACCTAGAAAACTGTAATTTAAGAGGAATGAGACTATATTGACACAACGGTATAAAATAGACTGTGTAACTGCATCAGGAGCTTTGACAGAAGGTGTTTAAGAAGCACACCCGTTCTGACAGAAGTGCAAACAGCTTTAAAAGGACCACGGCTACATTTGTCCAGGGTGTTTGAAGGACGCTAGCCTGCACGGGACTGTAGTTCTGGAATGACTTTTCAGTGGATGCTGAAACAAAATCATAGCTTAATATGGAGCCTAATGCGTTTGAGGTTGCAGTTCTAGCATGCAGTTGCCTCGAATGCATGAGGGCTGAAGTTCTATGTCCTAAATTCAAGAGTGTAATTTTTTATCTCTTATCAAACATTGTTTCTTTGGCTTATTTATTTATATAAAAAGTGTATTGTCATTCCACGACACATCTAGGCCAGAACTGGTTCAGTCTTTTCTATTTATACTCCTGAACTTGAAGACAATTGATGTTCTTTCACTCGGGTTTCAAAGTCATGAACCAGATGATCCATTTATACCTTGCCACAACTCACCTCAGGATATGACATATCCCTGGCATCTAGTTCCTGGGTAACAGATCTTTAGGACAGTTTAATGACTGATGCAGCTGTGCAAGTGGTGGTGATGAAAAGAAAATCCATATTTCAGCTTTCTCTCAAAATAGGGGACATTCAATTGGTAATTCTGAGGGAGGACAAAGGGAGAAACGTGGAAGATTTTGGCTTCTGCTCGTTTTTGTAGTTGTCAATAGAAATAGTTTATGCTGGCTCCTAGATTTACTCAAAGACGGGGGGCAGATAGCCTGTTTGTCAGTAAAAGAGCGTTTTAAGTGAACTCGATGAGGTCTGAGATGTCATACTTTGGAAACACTACAAAATGTCACCGACCTTTTCTTTTCAAAACTTTGTTGATCGGAGATAAAACGAAGATGAGAAGGGCATACTTGTGGGGTCTGTAGCAAGGCAAATCAGAGGAGAAACCTTGAGGTTAATGCCCCCAGTTCACCAGGTCTCATGCACATGCCTGACGTTAGTTATGTCTGTGAGACATGTGGATATGCAAATACAGAAACCTATTGTTAGTCTTTGTCTGGGCTGAGACACAAAAAGGATAAATACTGTCGCCTCCCAGAAAGCAAAGTAAAATTTACCAAACTCGCTGCTATTTGCTGGCATTATAAAATGTCAGCAGAGGGTTCAGGTCTGCACAGAACTCGGCTCACTGACTACTCTGACTCACTCAGCTTGTGTTCAGGAAGCAGTGGTCATACTGAACCAAGATGGACTATTTCAATCATCATTTGCAATCTCATAATTTATTAAATCCAGGATAGAAATCCTGCTAGATTTGTAGGGAGTAGGACAGGGTAAAGCAGAAGTCCACCTGAGATGCATTCTGTCTCAGTAATCAAGCAGGCAACTCCCATTAGGTGTGAAGTTGCAGGTAAACGATTAAAAGGAGGTTTGCTCTGGTTCTCTGGTCTTGCTCAGTTCCATGTTACAGCTGAGAGATGCAACTGAGAGAAAAGCCTGTCTGAAAGTGCTTTGAGTAATGGAGTGTAAGGAGAACACAACGAGAAGGGAGATACCCCAGACAGATGGCACCGATTGAGAGTGGTGGTAAGAAAAGTATTAGCTGGTTTGAAACAGGGAGAGGTTTTGTCTGTCGTTTAGGTGACAAGAGATGATCAAGGAGACAAAAGGGAGATCAGAAATGGAATGGTGCTTGAGATAGAAAATGTTGTGAGCTTGGGCAAACGCTGGAGTAAAAGCTGAATAAATGCCTGGGTTCCTGGGCATGTTGCTCTGAGGAGACCTGCCAATGCACCCAGTCCCACAGATGCCATCGGTGGTCCTATAGTGACCATGGGGGAGCAGGATAAAGCAAATGAATGTGCCGATTAGCACAGTGAGCCCACCCCAGCTAGCAGCTCCGTGGAGATATGGGGTGGCCAAAAGGTTGATGTTTCCTTGCTCTCCAGTATACAAAATTCAACCTCAGCACCCCATGGGCAGGTAATTGGACACTGATGTCTTTTCTTTGAACTGCCTCCTGTTGGAGCGCTAGTACTCCCAACATAGCAGTGATGTGTTCTGAGCCCACTTCAGACGGTTTTTATTCTTTTAGAGAGCGTTCTTTCTTCTGGAACCGAATTTGGAGCATTTTTTGCTTTGAGCTACTTAGAGATGAAATTTAAGAGACAGAAAGGGAAGGAGAGGAAGGAGTTTCACCTGACTCCATGGGCAGTGCTATAATTTCCCTGTTTTGAGTGTAGCAGCAGCTTATTTAGGCCAGTGATCTATGTGTGGGAGGGAGATCATTTCTTTGACAAAGAGATGTGGTAGGTGGGAAGGAAAAGACAGAAGAATTGTTCTCATCTATTTGTGCAAAACAGCTCATTCTGCAAAGAGGAAAGGAAAGAAATCTTGTCATTGTGGGCAAAGCAGCCAAAAAGTGAACGTTATATTATGCTGAGTTACACAGATTTCTTCATCCTCTCAGGAGGAGCATGGCCACAGGACAAGCCCCTGGCAGCTCTCAGACAGTGCAGCAAAGGTTTTATGGCTCAAAGCTTGCAGGGCAGCTCAGTCCCACAGATGATTCAGACTGCTGGCTGCTGAGGCACTGTCATTTCAGAAATCTATGAAATGAGGCTTGATATTGTAATGTTGAGAAACTCGGGGAGAATCTATTAAGGCAGAGCTAATTCAGCTGCAGGACAGGGTCAGCAGGCAGCACAGCGAGGAGATGAGGAGGCTCTAATTTTACACAAACGACCTACCAGGAGCAAACATGCTGGGGGTGACATTTAGAGGCTCTTCACTTCAGCTGTGTTACCAAAACCAGCAACACAAGAAAGTAATTTGTGGGTGTCGCTAAAGTAGAGCGAGAGCCTGGTGTGACAAATGGCTAAACGGGTATCTGGATTAATTTGAAGGCAGGGCTGAAAGAAACCCTGTGAGGTCTGGCAAGGGGAAGTACAAAGCTCTGCTCTTGGGGTGGAGAAAGCAGCTGGGAGTTGACAGCCCACAAAGCAGTCCCACTGGAGAAGACCTGGGGATAAGTAAAGGGATGCCAGGTAAAATTTGATCCAGAAATGTACTGTTGTGATGAGCCACATCCTGCATGGCCCACAAGCAGGGGAAATTTATTCCCCATGGCTGGTTCTGCTGAAGCTTTACTTGGAAAACTGTGTTCACAGAGAAGAGGGGCAAGGAGAGAGGATTGAATGAAGGGCCAGCATCCAGCCAGGGCTGAAGCAGATGTACTGAAGGGGTGGCTGAGGCACATGGGCTTGCAAGGGCTGGTGAACCAATATGATTTACAGCTCCTTGAAGAGGACTTACAGTGATGAGAGAGCAAAGATCTTTCTCAGCAAGGACAGGGGCACCAAGTGCAGGTTGGGAGGTTCAGGCTGGGTTTTAAGCAAACTCATTTTTACCAAGCAGCTGGTGCAGCCTTAGCAGAAGTGCCTTGAGTTGCAGTGAAATCTGACTGAGAAGGCTTCAACACTCTGTTAGATGAGTCCATGGCTGACAGGATCTTTGTTCCTGATGGTCCTGCTTTGAGCGTGAACTTTGACTAGAGATCTCCTTTGGCTTACGTTTCCATGATGTCATGAAAAAACAAGAAGGGTGCTCCATAAGTTTTATCCTGTGAGTGGCACCACACATTGCTGTGCTAACAAACTTTTGTATTTAAGGAGCAATGCCAAGGCCCAGGGCTTCTGTTTGTTTGTTTTCCCAGGCATTAGTGATTGACTGGGAGAACTGACGGCTTGAAGCAAGGCTGCAGGGCACAAAGGCAGCTGGCCATCAGCTTCATAGAGAATGCCCAAGAGGGAGGTTGTTACTGGAGTTGGAAGAACACGTTTAGAGGGGACTAAGTTACATGGTTTGTCGTAATTTTACTTCCTCTACTGTGAACTAATTTCTGAGGGAAAAGAAGTAGTATCAAAACCATTTCTCAAAGGTGACGCTCGGGAGAGCAAGGAAGTGGCAATGCCTCAAATGGTTAATGCCAGAGAGAGATGAAAGTGATTTTTGTACAAAGCATCCGGAGTTTTCTGCGTGCTCGCTGCGAGAGGTCATCTAATATGAATGGTGCTGGAGAATAAATTATAAAGGTTGGACAAAGGTAGCCACTAGCAGCTTCAACCAACCCAGAAAATTTGTTTTCAGGGATTTGTCTCGGGTATCCTGCATTTGCTTGTAACAATATTTCTCTTGTTTGGAGTTTTGAATGATGAGAAAAGTACTTTTAAAGTTATTCATTGATGGTTTCTGTTGTGCACAGGCTTCCTGCAGTGGTGGCTTTTAAGATTTGCTCTTCTGAATTTCCCATTTGTGGTTTGTCTTGCTTTTCCTTGAGCACTCCTGTGTGTGGACACGAACCCAGGAGGAACTCTGCAGAAAATCACTAACTGGCTTTGTAAAACCTGCCCAGGGAAGTTGTGCTTTTCATCTTAGCTAAAGTCTGAGACGACTCGGCAAGCTAAAAAGTGGAAGGTGTAGGTGAAGAGACTCAAGGTGGTTACAGCCCCTGTTGTCTCTGTCTGGTAAAATGGTTATGTTCTGGGTCAAGGGCTTCAGGGCTTCATGGCCCTGCTCGACAAGACTGGCATACATCCAGCTGGGTTTCTGACTTTTTCCTCTGTTGCTGCCAGTCATGGCAGAGTCTACACACCAGCATTCCTTCCAATTATGGCTTTTCAACACTGACAGATGCACGGTGAGCGTTTCCTTCTTTCCTCCTTTCTTTTGCGCTATCAGGTGCCGATCACTTCTGGAGGGAAAGTCCTAACTTGATGGACTACTGATAAGACATAAGCTGACAGAGCCTTGCCCCCCATTAATTCTGCCTCATGGTGCTTCTCTGATAGACATAAATCATTTGTCATTTTTGAAAATCTACACACTGTTCCAAGAAATTCAAAGCTAGCTGCAGTTCTCTTGCAGCTGCCTCAGAGTTACCCTCTATGCTGCCCACGGAGTTTCATTTTTGCTACTAGGTAAAATTCAAGAAAACTGAGTTTTCTTCTTCTTTCCTTTCAGTTCTCCAGGACACAGTAAAAAGTCCTCTTGTCCTGCTTTTGCTATTACCTTGTGCAAAATGAACATCCCAGTAGGTACATAGTGTGTGCTGTAAGAGTTAGTGTGTTTGGCCAGTTCCCAGAAGAATATAAAGCCTTTTGAAATGCACAGCCTTTTCAGTTCTTTAATATGGGAGTCAAGAAAAGAGTTCATGTTGCTAGGGCCTAACTATAGGAGGTATGAAAACGACAGCAAGTCTTAAATAGTCTGTGAAACCTCCCATGGACAACCTTGTCTCCTGTATTGTAGCAGCTACCTTAAACTAACGATGCAATAAGATACGGGATGATGCGTCTGAATATTTCATGAGCAGGGACGTGGGACACAGCGTTACCAGTGCTCAATGCCCTATGCTTTGTAGTTAACAGGCACAAAAATCCCACAACCTGATACACTTAACTGCCCTTCCACCTCTACTCAGTAGTGAAGTCTCTGCTCTTGGCAGCCATGCAGGTAACAGCCAGGGCAGCCTCTGGACAGTGTTGGGTCAGTGCCCAAGGGAGAGGGATGGGAGATGCCCTTCTGTCTGCTGCAGCGCAGGACTCTATATCCTGTTTCCATGGAGCATGTTATGTCACCTCTGCACAAGTTTCCATGGTCACTCTGCTCCAGGGATGATTCTTGCTTTGTTTATCATCAGTCTTGTACAAAGCTTCTTACTCCATATTTCCTATATTCGAAGGCGTGGGAATGTATCTGGAAGAACAGGGACATGTGGCCCATCCAGACCGGGGGTATAAAAGGTTCTGAATGTTGGCTCAAGATAAGGAGAGCCGTGAGAGCTAAGCAGATTGTTTCTACACCTGCTATGGGAGGAAGAGAAAGGCACTGAGGCAGGATGGTTAAGCAACATTTAGAGGTCGATTTGCGTAGTTTTAGGTAACTGATCAATGTATTAGCCTGGTGTGCTTAGCGTGGTAACAGGGTGTTGCACTGATCAGAGAACGCCGTATTTATGTGTGATCTCATACTCTGGTAGCCTTTTGAGTGTAAAAGACAGTGCATATCAATCAATACATTTGAACTTCTGGTGCATTGTCATCAGCTGTTCCTTCCTCGTTCATCCTGACAGGAAGGATATTGTGACTTGGGCAGTTTGTGTTTCCCTAGAGCTCTACGTTTATCTCATTCTCTTCTCATTGATTTTTTTTTTTTTTTAGTTTGCAGACTTCCCTCCTTACCATCTTGCCCTCACTTGCCTTTGTTCATTGCCCCTCATAATATAAACACTATGAAACATCAAATGAGAGAGGTGACAGCAATAGGTAGTGTCTCCATAACAGGGTTAAACCACAGAGCCTATTGCCTGAACTTTGGGTGTTTTGCACACTGAGCTTTTCTGGTGGGTTTAGAGAAGCATTGGACAAAGTCACAAACTAAAATCGACTGAGATCTCTGTAAACCAGAAAGCCATAGAGTCATTGAAACTGGAAGAACATGGTTGGGGCAGGGAATATTGTAGTTTGCATCATGTTTAAGGACTCCCATTTTTAATCTCTCTATGTCCTCTTCAGTATTTCTAGACAGTCTTGAATGACAGAGACAGGCAAGCCAATAGAAGAGGTCAAACCAACATGGCTCTGACAGCTGAAGGAGCTGGAGCTTTGTTCAAAACCCCCTCCTTTCTCCTCTGTGTTAGTAAATTGAATTATTACAGTTGAGTACTGGGCAGAGATTTGGCTGATTCTTACAGTTCAAGAACGTGGAGTGAATCACACGTGTGTGGGATCATGCATGTGTTGTATGTGCATACAGGTACTTTCATGTTTTGCTGATGCAAAATCCATCCACTGGCTAAAAAAGCCCTTGTATGTTGATGACTCTACTTTATCTTTCTGAAATTGCTCTTGTGTGTCAAATGATAAGACATCATATGAAAGACAGACGTGGAAAAGTACCCTCTGTACAGCCCTAGAGCAACAAATGGATGAGCTATAAACAGCAAAATAATCACATTCTTGGCATCTGAGACTGGACGCCTGGCTCTATGTATTCAAACCCACCAGCCTGAAGCTCTTGAGCTCCTGGCAAATCTCTGATACACTGCAGCAGCAGGTCTCCTCTCCTTGCTTATCAGCCACATCACACTTAAGGAAACATCACATTACAAGTCAGGAACTCTCATAAAGTTTCAAAGGCAGTATAAACCCTGCTGCCTGGATGCATAAACTGCAGTGTGAGGGTAGTCACTGAGCTAAAATATGGCTTGGGAGACCAGAGACTGTTGCAGATCTCTCAGCTCTCCTCTGCTCCAGCTGTCTGTTGTGGGAAGGGGTGAGAGTTTCTAACCCCCCTAGGCTCTTGTGGGCATTACGGACTATAAGGAGCTCCTGAGACAAGGCACTAGAAGGCCATGGGATTTGCTGACAGTGTATCTCTAGATATTGTCAAGAAAGGTGAGAAACCCCCAGGGAGTGGCACAAATCCCAGTGCTTGTGCTGACCTCTAGAACGACCTAGACTTTATCCTATCACAGTGGTCACATTGAACAAGCTGGATCCCTGACGTGATGCCTTAGGACACCTTTCTGCGCTCTAGCAGGTCATTTGATCCTGTGCAGTCTCTCACATGTTCTTGCTCTGTGCTTTTGGCTGGAGACATTAGCTCATGTTCTGTCACGAGTCTGGATAGGGAAGGGGCTCTAATTCTGGTTGCTTCTGATCCATTAAGCTGAGTTTTAAAATTATGCTTTCTTTTCTCTCCTGTCGCTGGAGCTGTCAGTGCAAGGAGAAGTGGATTTCACGTCAGCTCTTTGTAGGGGTGTGCCAAGGAGGCACTAAAATTTTCAGTTTTTCTACATTAAAAAAAGAATTCAGTGGCTGAGGCTTGGACCTCAGGATGCTCAGGATATGCATAATGTGCATATCCTCTGACAAATATGCACATTATCAATCAAGGCATTTGCAGAAGCAATAGGGCAGCCAGACTCAAAGAGACAGCACAGGTTTTATCCTAGGCAGGCTGGGCTACTGAACTTCTGTTTAATCCTAGCCTTGCCTGGAAACAGAACTGTAACCTCACAGAAGAGAGCAAACAGCTCTCTCTGCCCCATTTGCCTCGTTCAAGAGCTTGGGCTGAGAGAGCTGTTACACACTGTGTGCTGGGAGCCTCAGTCTGGCCTGATGGGAATTTACCTTCTGGATCTCCCTCAGATTAGAAGGATGCTACTTTAATTGAGAGGATCAAAAGCAAAGCTTAGGCTGGCAGCCAGCCAGCCATTGCCTTCCTCTCCCTAGAGTTACCTCCCTGTTCCTGGTAGTGCTGATGATCAGGGCTAAGAAAGGAAATACCAAGGAAAATAAACGTTTCTCTTCGTTTAACACCCTCCAGGTAGGGCTGCTGATTTGATTCAGAAAGAGCAACGCAGCTCCTTGGAGAGTTAAAATGTTTGACACGGTCTTGTAGGGTGGGAAGGGTCATTTTTGAGCCCCTGAGTGCAAAACCTCAGGTAGGTGTTTAAACCCTCCCACTGCCATCTGCAAAGCAGTCGTCCTTTGATTTCCTTTTCCTCATTTTACTGGGGCTTGTTGTCAGGAGACTGCAAATGTCAAAACCATTATCAGTCATAGGCAAGCAGGCTCCTAATTGAACTTTTATTCTCCTGTCTAACTTGCTGCACTCTGAAGAAAAGGCTACTTTGCTGGCATGGGAATGGCCTTTTGGAAGTCACTGGCTGCTAAATGATCCAAAATTGAGATTCAGCTGTGTGTGTGTTTTCCTTATTCAGAGCACTCTTTGCGTTCTAGATGCACCTGTACAAACCAGCACGTGTGTTTGTGTGTAACCGTCGTACCTGTGCGAGTGTACTTGCAAACCAAGGACAGGCACCAGTGTTTGAGAGCGCCTTCCCCTCGCCGCCTTCCTTTAGGCAAATCACAGTTACTGCAGCTCCCAGCTCATACTGTTGCCCCGTGACAGGAGCTCAGGGGAAATAAATCAAAAATAGGAGGGGGAAAATCCCCTGTGCAATAACAGTCTTGTTTGCTGCCTTGTGCTGTCTCCATCCTTCTTTTTTATCCTTTGTTCACATTGTTTCCCTTCTCAATTTATTTTGATCGAGACATGACAGCCAGACCTGATATTCAGCTGCCTTTGTCCACAAACGTCTCTTTGGATGATGCTGGGCTCTGAACAAAATTCAGGGCAATTGGAACAAATATCCCGAGTCCATTATCAGTCTTCCTGCTTTATTAGGACATTACACCCTCCTTATGTCTCCCAAAGTGGTTAGCTCAGGTCCTGTCAGGTCTGCTTTGGCTTCGGGAGTCTACTGGATGGCAAGTGCTGTTTTTGCCATCAATCACCCGAAGAATTCTGAGCCATTAGAGTTTCCTCTGATATATTTCTGCCACGGAGTCTGAGTGAGTGTCCAGGCTCTGTGCTTCTGTGTTCTGTCTAATTCCACAAGAACTTAAGATGCCTTACACAGAAACAACCCAGTCCTGACCGTTTAGGAACTGAACCCAATTTTTTTGTGCTTGTGTGACTAGCTTCCCTTCCCCTTCCACACAAAGCAACCTGTGCTGAACTCATTTAAAATACTGCACAACACCTTCAGAGCGAAGCAGAAAATGCTTATGAGATGCATCTGTTTTCAGTCCTGTTCAAGCATCTGTATAAAGGCTGGTCTGGGGTACTCAGCTACAAGCAGTCTTTGGTTTGTATCGTGTCTGTATTGAGCAGAGATATTTGCAGCTTCCAGAAATAAGACAATGAGCGTGTGCTTTGGGTGGTGGGTGTGCAACAGAGCCTAGCAAAGCTTTCCTGCAGAGGGATGTGGGAGGTAGGGCTGACCTTACTCTTTTAAATCCCAATCAGATGTGCTAGACATGAGCTGTAGCTGTTACAGAGAACAGATCTGTTAATCTAATCACTGTGTGGTCTGTGGACATTCTTCTACAGCTTCTCTGAGACCTGTATTGTCACCCGCCCTGTTTAACCCCTCAGCCTCTTTTCCACCAGACCACAGTATTTCCAGGTCACATCCTACAGATTTGCAATAGCAGGAAACGTAGCAAAACATGGGCTGAAGGTCTGCTGTTAATTGGCTTTAAGACAAGAGGCACTTTTAAGACAAAGATGATTTTGGTACTCCATGCAAACTGTTTTTTCCCTGTGTGTGTTGTGAGCTGGTGTGCCAGGGCTTAGCCAGTTCCCTTCCCTGCCACTGGAAGATGCCAGAGTCATTGTGGAGGTTGGAGAGGCCATGTCAGGTAACTCCAGTCCAGCTGTTTTGGTGTCGAGGAGGACAGAGTGGGCCAAGCAGTGCAGTGCAAAGAGGAGGACTGCAGCACAGACAGCATCTTTGTGCGAAAGGGCCTGGAGAGCTGACCTTAGTCAGCAGTGTCTCTTTCAATAAAAACCCCCACGTTCTTCAGATCAAGCTTGAAAACCCTCCCAGATGAGATTCCTTAGGCTCATCACCATGTTCTGCAGTTCTTAAGGGAACTGCTCCACCCATGAACTATGATGGACAAAGATGTGGAATCATAGATTAGTTTGTGTTGGAAGGCACCGTCAAAGGTCATCAACCTTCTCTAGTGAGCAGAGACCTCTCCAGCTAAAGCAGGTTGCCCTAAGACCTGTTCAGACTGATCTGGAATATACCCAGGAAATATCACTCTACTCTCTTCTTCACTGGAGATGTTTAAGACCCGCCTGGATGTGTTCCTGCATGGCTTGGTCTAAGTGGCAGGGGGATTGGACCTTGCAAGGTCCCTTCCAATCCCTAATGATTCTATGGTTGTCTTCTACCATCACTCTGGGCAACCTGAGCCACTGTTTCATCAGACTGATTGTAAAAAATGTCTTCCTCATATCTAGGCTGAATCTGTCGTCTTTTCGTTTAAAACTCTCAGTCTTTGTCCTATCACTACGGGCCCTACTCAAGCCCCTTCTATCACTGAAAGTCTGCATCAGAGTGTTCTTTAGCCTTCCCAACGCAGTCTGCCGAAACAGCCTGTATTTTGTAGTAGGGAATCACTAGGAAACAGCCGAGGGAAGGGAAATGGCAGATAGAAGGTTCCGGAGCTGTAACAGCTCTGCTGGTATCCACGAGAAGCTGCTCGTATCGCTCCCCATGTTATGTGAGGCAGGAATTTAAGAGAGGTCACGCACATGGGTTTTCTTTGTCTCTGATGCTCACAAGCAATAATTAAATCTCGACGTGTACTTTAATTAGGTTCCTTGCCTTTCCTGGGGTTGCAGTGATGGAGGGATTTTTGGTTTCTCCTGGGTAACCATAGATACCATCCATGGGGAAGAGGCAGGGAGGAATATTAAATATTCCTGTGTTCTGTGTAAAAGCTCTGTAGCTCCTATAACTTGCACAGAGTTGGGTTTTTTTGTTCCTGAGGCTTCGCTAAAAAATCTTTCTATCACTTGATGGCAGTAGAGCTATTATATAAATTTATAGATATTGATGCTGCATGGATGCATTGAAGGAAAAAACCCACCACCCCTCGTATTTATGTTTGTTCATATATTTTTCTATGGGCTCTGTTTCGTATGATAAGTTTTAAAAAGACATAAGGCATAGGAAAGCTTTGTATTTTCAGAAGGGATTCATGCAGAGGATGTTTCATTCATTCACAGCCGTCATAAATAAGATGTGGTACAACCAAACATCCCCTAAATTTCTTCAGCTGTAGCTTCAAACTCAACAAAAGTAAAATCAACTTTCTTACTCCGTTTTCAACTTCCGTGCACATAATTTGTGTTCTGTTTTGAGTGCTGTGGTAAAGGCGGCAGATTCTGTAGTTATGAGCCATGGATGTGTGACTTGGTCTGGGTGATCCTGCTCTGGCAGGGGCATTGGACTAGATGATCTTTTGAGGTCCCTTCCAATCCCTAATGATTCTATGATTCTATTTTATGCTGCTGGCAATGCCACTGCTCGGTCTTTTACAGTCAAAAACCACACAAGAAATGCAACAACACTGATACCAAGCGGTTCTTTGCTCTCATTTCCTGAAATTTGGATGGGTCCATGGCGGTCAGACTGCTGGATAACCAGTAAGTGCCAGAGCTGCTCTGCAGTAGTGCTCTCACAATCCAGATGAAAACACCCTGGAATCAAATCAAGACCATCCCCTACATGTCCTTTCTACTTTCCCCTGAAGGTATAGCAGGGTGTACCTTGTGCTATAACACAAACCTGGCTCTGTCCCCTAGAGGGAAACCTGCAAGTCGACTCGTGTCTATAGCACCGCACAGGAGATGCAGCAGTGTGAACTAATTGCCTGATAGCTACGAGCTACTATGTGAGCTCATTGCCTCACTTGTCTTTTCGCCCGAGTCGCTGACATGTGTTTGTGACTCCATCACCTGTGGCTCTGAACCCTGGGTCCTTGCTGGAACCAAGCCTTTGTTTTGCTGCCTAGGTGCTCTGCAAGCTCCAGCCTGGAGTTAAAAGCATGAAATGACATGAGCTGTCCACACC
The DNA here is from genome assembly GCA_028565055.1 of Phoeniculus purpureus. Taxonomy (NCBI): domain Eukaryota; kingdom Metazoa; phylum Chordata; class Aves; order Bucerotiformes; family Phoeniculidae; genus Phoeniculus; species Phoeniculus purpureus. Next base: position 43,043,424 of record JAOXOE010000405.1, read on the forward strand.
TCCTTGAACAAAGGCGGCTCTGCCTTCTAGAAAAATGCCTCCCTGTCTCGGTGCTGGTCACTCTGAGACTTACATTCTTGTACCACCTGCTCCTCGCCGCAGGAGTAGAGAGGCAGACCGCAGCCTGCTCTTGCAAGGGAGGTATCACTAGTCCCTGCAAGTCCTGCCTTGCCCTTCCCCAGGCTGAAGCTGTTCCAGATAGCACTGCTTCTGATTTCCCTCCCTCACACGGGTCTCTCCGGTTCAATTAATATTTAATTCTTGCACTCGCTGGGACAAGATGAACTGGGGAGATGAAGAAAATCTTGTTCCAGGCTGCGTTGGCAGGCTGCTGAACAGCTGCCTGGGGAGGTGGAAGACACAGAGTCATTTCTTCCTTCTAAATCTGGCAGAGATGGACTTGAAAATATCTCCTATAGCAGACTTTGTTTTCTTTTCTCCACCTCTGCAATTCAGAGAGAAAGGAGATGGGTGAGTTCCACTCTCCTAGCAGGTAGATGCTCAGCCGCATCCATTGTCTTCTTTTGAGCTGAAAAAAATGCTTTATCAGGGCTGCTTACAGATCTAACTCTGAGATGTTTTCCTTGAGAACGTGGGTTCATTCAGGGGACAGAGCCTAAACATGTAGATCACAGCACTTAGCTTGCAGAGCTTCTGTCCGAGCCCTTGCCCTTGCCCTCAGCTGCTTGTTCTGCTTCTGGACTGTAAGCAATCCCCACTTAGCAGAACCTATCCTTTATTATTCCCCATTACTCTGTTCAATCTCCTGCTAAGTGAGGCAAGCAAGGAAAAACAACCCCTCCTGATATCAAGTAAACTGCTGTTATTTTACTCCAAGGTATTTGGACATTAATAATGTTGGGAACATTCCAATCTCAGTGCCAAGGGAATGGAGCAATATTTAACTTTCATTTTACCTTGCTTTCATTACGTGTTAGAGAACCTATTACAGAACAACTGCTTTCTTGTTTATGAAAGAAAAGGAGGAAAAATAACCATAATTTCAAAACCTGAAATGGCTAAGGACAACACAGAGATTATTTACCCCCTAACAACAATCTCAACTTCAGCTACAGTAACTTTATAGGAGCTGCTGCAGCTTTCCAGTTACCTGCATTTTATGGCTGGTGAGGACTTTTACCATAAATTCAGACATTTGCAGTTCATTTATCTGTCATAAGGAAGCGGTCTGTAAATGAGTGAAGTGCTCCAGTTCCCAGGGTTATGATGATCCAACATCTGCTGAAGTCCATGGAAAAACTCCCTGTTGACTTCTGGCGGTTCTGGATCAGGCACTTTTGAAAAAGATGGAAGAGGCAGAGTATTTTTGCATCTTTATCATTTAGTAGTAAGAGAGCTGTTAGTCTGAAGCCCCTTTCCTGTGCGAATATAATTCCACTGGACTCAAGTCTTCACTGAAATGGAGTTACAACAAGAAATATTAGGGGCTAGATATCTGCCTGAGGTATTATGTTTGTCCTCAGGAAATGAACTTCTGTGATGTACTTCAAACCCCTGAGGTCTGTGGGAGTCCAAAATATTGCTTTGTAGATGACTCTGTTGGTTCCAATCCCTTCAGACGGGCAGACCCGCCTGCGCCAAGCCCAGATGCTTCTAAAATATGCTTAAAAAAATAAATTACTGAGTTTGTCTGATCTTCTTCCCCTTTTATAGAAACCCATTCCTTGTTTAGATGTTCCAGGAAGCCCACGTTTCTCTAAAGAGAGACCCCTGCTGCCATTTGCCATCAGCACTATTTCTGGGGCACCGCTGCTGAGCTGCAGGAAGAGTCAACCTCAGGACTCATTTCTTCCCTGTGGCACAGTAAATACTCCTGGTGTCTGCATAAAACAAATCTGACAGGAATCTACCAGCTGTCTCTGCTGAAGATAATATTAAACAACTAATTTATTATGAGATCTTCCATGGAGAAAAAAAATTTAACTGTTCCTTCCACCCTCTTTCCTTCTAACAAAGAGAGAGCACAAGGTCCAGGCTGGTGTCTGCCGCCCTTCTCCATCAGTTCTACTCTTCTTTCGTTTTCATCGCTGGAGTTGGTGGTTAAGGTGAATTGTCCATTTTAAAAGTAATTTTCACCTCTTCTTGAGCCCCTGTCTTTATTGTAGCACCTTCCTCTTCAGTTCATTTACAGTGATGCCATCTGCTAGGATCGATCTCGCTCACTGCACTCAGTATCTGGCCATGACTAGACCCAGACTCAATTTCCTCAGTCTGTCCTATGATAACCCCAGGTTATTAAGGACTACCTTATGCCACCTCAGCCGTGAGCACATATCCTTATGAGATTCTTTTTAAAGTCAGGCACTTCTCAATCAACCCTAAGTTGCAAATCCTGGGGTTAATGGTGCTTATTTCAGGGTCCGGGCTTCTTTCATGATGTCCACTAACTTTCCATCTAAAAGTTATCACAGAAGAATCAATTTTCCAGGAAAAATGCTGAACAGTTTTCTTATTTTCAACTTCTTATTTATTTTTTAAAAACCTTGTGAACACAAGATTTCCTAGAAAATAAAACAATTTTGGCTACGAGGAATGAAAGGACATCACACACATCTCAGGGGGCCTGAAGATGATAGAACAAATTGTCTTGGGATAAGGCACAAGACTTAAAGTGCCTTTCAGTAGGGAAGGGATTTAGGGGCCAAGAGAAGGAAGTACAAGGAAATTGTTGAGGGACTGGCGTTCTCTTGTTCTGTTTTGTATGTGCTCTGGTACCTCTGATCCTGTGTTGGGTCAGGGCTGAGGGGTGAGATGTGTGACTGTGGATTTGGATTCATGTTTGGAAGCTGAAGCCTGGGTCATCACCAAGGTTTTACAGATACTAGAACAACCATGATCAGCAGCTGGACATAGTGTTACCTGCAAAAAAACACTCCCTGTGAGCTGTTGCATCTACAGAGCTCAGCCATAGTCTGAGTTTCAGGTGCAACTTCTGACTTTGTCCGCAGTTCCTCCCTCTGCTTTCCTTACTCCTGATGCAGATCACAAAACTCTTTGGCAATCCCCTGAGTTATCTAACAGACTGCTACACCAGTTGCTGGTTAAATCCCTGTTAGCACCCATGTGACTTTCAGTTTGAAAGAGAGCTGCATCTCTGGGCTTTGAACATCCTGGGCTCAGATCTCCTAGAAGCCCTCTTTGCTGACAGTGAAGTTCCAAGCTTCTGCTTGTTCACACAAGACCCTTAAAATGCTTTGGACTTTTTGCTGGCTTCACAAGGCAGACATGCATTTACTTCAGAGAGAAAAGCTGAAAGCCTTTACAGCAATGTCATTACTATTCTGGGGATATCACTTCTACGTCTCCATGGACTTAGCAGGCAGAAGGTCTTCAAGGCAGCCTGAGCTTTGCCTCTGGTTCAGAGTGAGCAGCTCCTTACAGAAAGACCACTGAGAAAGGGCTCCTCAGGGAAAAGTAAGGAGAAAAAGTGTGTGTGTGTGTATATATATATTACTTTTTATAAATTGACTGGTTTCTGTCTGGTTTTCTGCCACACTAATAGCAACTACCCTTTCACACCAACTCTTCCATAGATTTGAGCAGGAAAACTCTACATTCCCAGCCTTCCGTCATCCCCAACTGGAGCTGTTGCAATTCTGAGTGTAATTTTACATTCAGGAGGAAGCTCTCTGGTTCTAGCTCATCCAAACCACAGAACTGTGAAACAAAAGCTGGTTTAGCTTTCTGGGTTACCTGCAAACCGAGGCAGTGGCCTCGCATAACTCTGATGTCTTTATTCTTCTGTGCCCTGGAAATCTCCTTTCTCACGTGTTGGATCCATTTCACCTCATTATTGACATCGAAGATTTAATTGTTCATGCTGAAACAGCCCGTGTGGGCTTTCTCTGTAGTCATTAAAGAGAAAGTGTTTCCAGAGGGGGATTTTTCTCTTCTGCTCTAGGATGCTGATTTAGAGTCTCCTTAATGCATTGGTCTCAGCTGCTACAGAAAATAAGTGATCCTATTCCCCCTTCCCTCTGGCTCCACAATCCTGCTCACTTCCTTGTGCTAAAGATCATTTTCATGAGGAATCTGGACAGGGAATTGAGCTGGCAAAGAGTTACCCCTAGTGTTCTTTGGAGGATTTTTTTGGGGGGGTTAGGGGGTTTAGGTTGGTGTTTTTTCAGTCTGGTTTCATCCACCTTAGTTTCTTGGATACTGAACAGTACAAAAAATAAATCTAGCAGTGGCAAAAATAAAAGAAGAACTGGCTGAGACAGAGGGCTGCAGAATTTCATCCTTAAAGAAAAGGAGGTTCTCTTTGGAGAGAAGTCTGTCATTCAGCAAGTGAGCTTAGAAGATCTTCCTTGATAAAGAGGCCGATTCCCCCTTAGCCTAAAGCCCAGCCTGACAAGGCAGGTTAGGTGCACCTATTGCTCCAAAGGATTAACACTAACTGCTGTGGAGCTAAGTGCTGGGGCTCGATCCGTCTGGCCTGTCTTGGCATTTTCACTGCTGTCTCTTTGCTGTTTGTCCATCATGGCTTCGGTGCAGTTCTCCTATTTGCTTCTGGAGACAGCAGGCACAAGGCACTGCCAACATCGCGGCTGAGTTATATGTGGGGGACAGACCTGTGTGCCCTCTTCACCAAGCGTTTTCTTTAAAACGTATATCCTCGGCAGCTGCACATCGGTTTCTTTCCACTGAAGTCAGCAGTTGAGAAGATCAGAGCTGTTTCTTTACGGGACGAGGAACAGGTCCATTACAACTGATAAGACTTCCCAGTAGGATAACAGGCTTTGAGCTGGACCTTACATTGTTGGTGAAGGATGTACACTTTGTGTGATTCCCTGCACCATATGGACATGAGAACAGGAGGTGATGACAACCAGGTAGAATTTGGGCCCTCATTCTCCCATCACCTTTGGGAAAGAAGGGTGCAGGTGACACAAGCATGCAGATGTGGTGAGGGACTTCTGTGGCAGCTCAGGTGTATTAGTGAGCACATTAGAGCTTGGACTACACAGCAAAGGAACAATGAAACTGGCTTAAAATACAGGCATCCTCGAGTGCTCAACTATTAGCTGGTTGCTAAAAGATACTTAGATAAGCTAACAGCCTTGAAGCTCAAGAGAAGCAGATGATCAAAATTGTTTTGATGTGCTGCCATAGGTATTTTGGCTGTTAGTAATATACGTCTGCTAATTCTGTTGTTAGAGCAGTGAGTGTAAGTAATCGCAGGACCATATGGTTTTCTCTCTTCCCTGCCTCCCAACTGCAGTATATTAACTGAAAAATTATTTAAGAATGAGCATAACATCCTGCAACTATCACACATGGTGTAGACACGGGTCATGTTACTGTGGCTTCTGCCTTAGACGGTTCTCTACCACTGTCCCAGCAATGTTCCTTCTCAATAAACGAGTTCTTGTTGTGTCTTGGAACAGGAACCTTGGCCAAAGTCAGGAAGACAGGGTGACAGAGTTGAGGTTGTTCAGCCTGAAGAGGTTAAGACTCATAGGGACTTTATAGTGATCTTCCAATACCTGAAAGGCATCTATGAGAAGGCTGAGGAGGAACCGTTCACAAGGGCGTGGAGCAATAGAACAAGGGGGAATAGTTTTAATCTAGGAGATGGTAGATTTAATATGGACTAAGAGGAATGTGGGAGTGGTGGATCGTTGGAACAGGCTGCATAGAGAGGTAGCAGAGGAGACATTCAAGGTTAGGCTTGATGGGGCTCTGAGCAATCTTTTAGTTAGACATGTCCCTTCTTGTTGTAGGAGAGTTGAACTAGATGACCTTTGGACGTCCCTTCCAAACCAAAACATTCTGTGATTCTATGATTCATGCTATGAAAATTCTGCTCTGAATGCAGCCATCTGGTTATTTTGGGCACTTTGAGATGAAAGTCAAACAGTAATTATGGATCATCACTATAGGGGAACCTCACAGGGGTCAGAAGAGATCCTAGAAGTAGTATGAACATAACTAGTCTACTGTGGATTGGCCCTACTGTGGGCACTTTGGACGTGACCCAATCAACAGCAGCTGTATCAGGAACTGAGGTCCATGCTTTGGTGTGATTCAAAGGCAATAAGGATGTATCCACATAGTCTATCATCTTTGGTCCCAGCATTATACTGAGATGAAAGACTTCAGTAGATGTGGACACTTCCTCTGGCATATCTAGTTATCTCACCATATCTTGGCTGCATCTCTTGTGTGTTGGGCAGGGCTTTTGATACCTAGATATGCTTCCTAGAATGGGCTGGAAACTAAGGACCACAGTGTCTTTATATAGACACTTGTTACATATATATGAAAAATAAGGGAATTATTTTGCCAGTGGACCATGGCAAATTCAGGTGGCAAAGATTAGGCTTCCTAGTAACTCGCCCCTGTTCAAGAGCTGTTGCACAAGGGGTTGAGTGCAGCAGTACACAGAAGATGCCTGGGAAGGGGTGGGGAAGGCTGAGTTGATAATAGCTGCATTTTAGGAATAATCTCCCTCTAACACAAAGCAAGACCACAATGAATGAAACACCAGAGTCAATAGTTCCACTTTAGACTCAGGCAGTTTTTAAGCAGACATTGGCTGCTAATTTCTGCGCTTTTACTCAAAAAAAGGAGAGACAGGATGGGGCAGGGAAGGCAGGGAGGAGTGAATAATGTGGCATTCTTATTTTTGCTAAGTGACCTTTTAAAATCAAGGGACTGAAATGCAAATACCAGGGGGGAGCCTGAGGGAGAAATTACAGACGGCATCACTGCTCTCTGCACCCGGTTACAGGCTCCATTCCTCTATGGAGAAGGCAGTGCAGGAGGCTGAGTTAAAGTATGAAGAATTGGGTCACCGTAGTGACTCCTTTTTCATTTGAACAACCAGTGCAATCACTTCACACTTGTCAGATCACTATTAAAAACTTACTCATCAGTTCTGAGTCTGTCGCTTTGGAACATAAAATTGCAGATTTAGACAGCTGCAGAGCACCAGGAAATCCTGAAGTTAGGAGTGTTTGGTGTTTACATTAAGTATGATGTGGCAGACAAAAGGGGTTCTCTTTGGTTTTCTCTGTATGTGGGCAACGTACTGAAGCCACTGTCTTGGGTTATGCTCTCTATCTACGTCCTGAAGCCATGGGTTAAAGTTGGACAGTGTTCTGCAATGTGCTTAAACTCTAGGAAATGATTTTCAGATCATTGCATGAATCCACAGATCTGGCTGAACTCTTGTACCTGACTACAAGAGGCTTTAGAAAATACCCCAATGGGCAATTGGCTCTGCGTGGTCCTGCTGGAACAGGGAAGCTGGACACGATGATTTCCAGAACATTCTTCCAGCCTCAACCATTTGGTGATTCTGTGATCATAAGAACGGAAAAATGAGGTGTTAGCAGTGCTTAAATTGCTAGAAGAGATCAGAATACAACATCCATTTTATTTTTTCCTTTGATTTCCACAGTTACACAGATCTGTGCTTCAAGCCTTGATATTGAGCTCACCTGAGAGAGCATTTTGTAGTGCTTGTGGTAGTTGGTTTCATAAGCTTTCCATTACAACATTAAAAAATTATATTTCCCATAGAAGTTTAGCCTTAGAACCATGCCCTATGTTTACCAGTTGGCACAAGTGTTGATGCCATTAATAAGTTAAAAGACAATAAGGAGTGCAGGGCTATTTGATCCATCCCAAATAAACACAGCAAATACTTTATGGACTAAAAAGGTTAGTTTTATAACCAGATCTCCCGTTATAAATTACTAAACATTTCCCAGTCCTCTGCAGTAAATTTTAGATCTCTGGCTTCAAGTTTATTGTACCCAACCAAGCACATGGGGAGGTAAGCACTAGTTCAAGCAAGAGGATCTAAAGATCTTGGAGGTAACTGGTTGAATAAATATTCTAGAAATCAAAATGAAGACCCACATGGATGGTCCAGAGAGAACCCATTTCAGTGTCTGAACTGCTGTTTAACCCAGATTTGAGCAGAGAAACACATAACAGGTAAGAGATGGTTCTCAGTTATAAAAAAACTACCAGTATGTTTGGCTCATCTCTGTTTCCAGCTGTGGCTGATCTCTGGTGAGCTGACAAAGGCTAAAACAGCAGAAAAAACAATGAAACCTCTCATGTCCAAACTGTCGCTGTTGTACAAATTTGCTCTAGGATTCGTAGCTAAATGTGGTAGTTCAGCCCTATTTTTAACAAGATGTATGAAGTGAGTTGGTTTATACCAATTCTTTCACTTGTTGCAAACTAGCCAGACACATATAGGAATTAATGAACCCGGCTGTGGGCACAGCCATTTATAATGCTGCAGGGAGGAACCACAAAGATAAATGAAATGGGTACTCAGCACAGTAACAGTTGTGGGAAAAATGAGGGAAATAATAAGCTCTTTAGCCCAGAGTCTGGTTCTCTTCAGTTGAGATTTGAGTTTGGGTGGGGAAACTGCTCCTCACTCCACTTCAGAGTCAGGAAATCATCCTATGCTGGTGATGTCTGTGGTGCACCAGTGCCAGGGGAAACCATCAGGATAAGTCAGTCTGCCCTTCCGTAATGCTTGACCTGAACCTCATGAACAGCCTTAGCCAGGTATCCTTCATCCAGCCTGAAAATTTCCCTGTAAAAGTTGTTTATGTATTATGAAATGACAGAAATGACCCTGCAGGTTGACGCTGCAGCTTGTAAGAGGTGAAGTGCTAGAAAGGCAAGGTGGGGTTGTATGAAACCTCATGCTATGATATGAAGAACTGCCGATGGTCACAAGTGTTACTGGTGGGTGTGGACTGACATTGAAGAAGAGCAGGTTTCTGAAGCATGTCTCAGGTCTGGTACAGAGGATGGACTCTGCTAAGATTTACAAGTTCCTCAGGTCTTTGAAGGGATCAGGTGGTTTCTTTCTGTCTTCTTGGAAGAAGTGTCCATTGTCAGCAGGTCACAGCTGTTTGTGTCTGAAGGCTTTGAGCAGAATCAATCACAGTTGGACCTACCTGGGGTGAATAGTGACAGAAGGTGCATCAAAGTGACCTGGAGACCTGGTGACTGGTAATGAACAGTATTAATTGTCCATAGCCCCTGCCCTACTTTGAGCCTCCTGCCAAGTGGCAGAGGTCTGTAAAGACACAATACTGAAGGTATAAAACATCTGGTGGCTTTTAAATGGTGTGAACAGTTTCTAGTCACACTGTGAAGCTGTTTCATTTTCCTTGTTTAGAGTATACTGGACAATTCTGTTTGGGAGGACGTGTGGGAAGGGAATTGGGTAAATAGGAGGAAGATGCTGCAAATTATTCCCTTCACTTGTGAGGGTCTGAGAATGTGTTGTCTCTCCTGCTGGTACAGGACAGGTGGGAGTTGGTCTGTTCTCCCAAGCAGCCAATGATAGGACTAGAGGAAACAGCCTCACTTTACAGCACAGAGATTTAGATTAGCTATTAGGAAGAATTTCTCCACCAAAAGGTTTATCAGACACTTGAACAGGCTGCCCAGGGATCTGGTGGAGTCACAATCCTTGGAGGTATTTAAAAACTATAAATGTGGTGGTGAGGGCCATGACTTAGTGGTGACCTGGCAGTGATGGGTCAATGGTTGGACTTGGTGATTTTAAAGGTCTTCCAACCCAAATCATTCTGTGCCTATGGAGACAGCAGGGAGTCAGGCAGCATTTGTCACCTTCCTGAAAGTTTGATAATCAGAGGTGCAGTAGATTATTGCAAAATCAGCCCTATATTCAAAAGAGCGCTGTTGCCCATTGAACCTCTGACAGCAGGGAGTGGGGTGGTGGAGCATTGAAATGAGAGTACAGGCAGCTGTTCTCTGATAAATCAGCTTCTCCTGCAGCAGGTCAAAAGCTATCACACTCTGTTCACATGAGAAAGGTCAGGTAATCAGCATTCAGGCAGAAGGAGAGGGGAAAAAAAAGAGCGTGAAATTCATCATTGTTAAAGCAAATAGTCTAAATTATTCATGGCAAACTATTTATCTCTGAATTTCCATTCATAAGACGTTGGAGGTTAGTTTGGGAAGGAAAACAAAATAAAACAAACTTCTGGTTTAGTCTAATCTCCAGAAACTACCCTCTGACTTGTTGTTCCAAAGTAACAAATATCTTCATGCTCTAAAACAGTCCAAATGTTTCTTAGGGCAAATTTAATAAGCCAGGAGCTATACCAATTGTTTTTGTTTAATACCATAATCCTTTGACAAGTGCTTCCTTCTGATGCATAGTCTCCACAACGTAGAGCTGAGGGGTAGCCAGTTTTGACTGATCCTACAAAAGAACATAAAATTGCCACACCTGTCGTTTCAGAACAGCAATTCTCTTTCCTTTTCCTTTTCCCTAGCTCTACCCCTTTCCTCTCCTCCAGTACGAACAGCTCAAGATCTATCAAGCCCTTTACCAGGCAACATGATATGTAAACCTCTACAGGTTCTTCCACTTCCACGTGTCTACTATCAGTCTACATCTTTCAAGTCTGCTGCTCAAATCTAGAGAATTGAGGCAATTAAGAAGGGCCAAAGGATTTGTGTCTCTGGATTTCGTATGGTTCAGTGTGGTGTTTGGTGTTTTTAGCAGCACCAGGACATTTAACTTGTGGTTGGATCTACCAAAGTTTCCAGCGTTGAGGAGCATTGGTTTAATCAGTCAGATCCCATCCTCTGTACATCTGGCTGGATTTCTGCTGAGGGTGATTATTTTGCACTTGTCCACATTGATTTTCTCATACTTGTCCATCTCACAAAACAGTTTTTCCACTCTTACAAAGTTACAAAGTCGGACACGTAATCATTGATGAAGACTAAAGACTGCAGGACCTACTACAAACACCGCGGAAAACTGGTTAATACATCACTTTAAAAGCAGACCTTTGGCAACTTGTTCCTGATTATTCAACTACTGCCTGATTATTCAACTGGTTTCGTACCAATTCTGTGAAAATTTCCTGCTGAGTCTGCTTCCATCGCTTGTTTATGAGGGTGTCTCATGAGGTGTGGTCGAAAGTCTTAAGTAAAACAGACACCTTTTGCTACTCTCCTCTTCACAGGCCTTTATCTTGATATAATGGGAGACTATATTGGCTTTATGTTAATCTCTTCTTAACAACAACCCCCTGCAGTGCTACAGGCTTGGGGAGGTGCGGCTGGAGAGCCGTGTGGCAGAGGGGGACCTGGGGGTTCTAACAGACATGAAGATGAATATGATCCAGCAGTGTGCCCAGGTGGCCAAGAAGGCCAATGACATCCTTGCTTGTATTAGAAATCATGTGGCCAGCAGGAGTAGGGAGGTTATCGTCCCCCTGTATTCAGCACTGGTGAGGCCACATCTTGAGTATTGTGTCCAGTTTGGGGCACCTCAATACAGGAGAGATGTGGAGGTGCTGGAGCAGGTGCAGAGGAAGGCACCTAGGCTAGTGAAGGGCCTAGAGCGTAAATCTTATGAGAGACTGAAATAGCTGGGGCTTTTTAGTTTGAAGAAGAGGAGGCTGAGAGGAGACCTCATCACTCTCTACAACTACCTGAAAGGACGTTGTGGAG
>JAOXOE010000405.1:43070883-43083025 GCA_028565055.1 Phoeniculus purpureus
TGCTGTGGCAGGGGGATTGGACTGGATGATCTTTCGAGGTCCCTTCCAATCCCTAATGATTCTATGATTCTATGAAACAAGCAGCATCAAGGCTGCACATTTCTGGAATGCAAAACATTTCTTGAAATTAAACCATGGACTATTCTTGAGGGAGAATCACATCACACGATACTAGAAAGGGAATAAAACATCAACACCGAACCAGAATGGGAATAGTCTCCACAAGCCTGCATCAGAACAAAAAAGCAATACAGAAAGAATCACTACAAGTTAGGCAGTGACTTAAATCCCAGGATCCTTCAAGTAGGCACCTAAAGATGAACATCAGTGAAATGATGAAGATACTTATGTACTTCACCTTGCCTCTAGCTGCTGCTCCAGAACATATTTTGTACCAGCTCTTGAAGGAGAAGAAAATTCATCCTGGACCCTTCCGTATGGCCAGCAGAAGGGCTGAAGGAAGGGGCCAGTACAAGACTGGGCATATGAAGATATCTGTAGTCACAGCAGCTAGGAGAGACTAGGCTAATATTCTACAGCCAGGTTTTATTTGCAGTTTTTCAACATGAAAACACATGTAGACACACATCCCCTGTCCCAACCATCTACAAACAGCCTCCACTGCTAGATGAAAATGTTTTCTTATCACTTCATATCCTCTTTTGCTCTCAGACATGAGCTTATTACTGAAGTGCAGCTAGAAATTATGCTAAATACCTGCTACAAACCTCCACACACATTGACAAAAGCCTAGTCCAGGGCCCTAAAAACACAGTTGAACAAAGCCCACTTTTTAGAATCAGGTGCCCTGAGCACTGCTCTGTTCTACCTTGTAGAAGCAAAGGTACCTGATTTACCTAAGGACAGAAGAGGTTCTAAGAGTGTAAGGGAAGATGTAAACAGAGATGTAAACTTACCTAGCCCATCTACAGCTTTAGACTGAACAAAACCTTTATTTATTCAAGTAAGTTGTTTTTGTTAGAAAAACAAAGCATCATTTTGGTACAACATCTACCACTGCTCCTGTCTCAATTTAAAGAAGTAAAAAAATCCAAACCAACCCAAATACCCTCAACACCCATCAGGGACACTGCAAATACTGCTGTTGGTCAAATTTGAGGTCTAAACAGCTCCTCCAGTTTCAAAATCTGCATATTTCTATGTGAAGACCACAGTAATTCTCTATTTACTGTGAATTTTCATTACATTTTCTTCTAGGAAATTAAAAAAAATGCCTTCAACATTATTAATTAATATGCTGACAACAAAACAGTTGGGGTTTGGTTTTGTTGTTTTGAAGTGTTAGGGTTTCTTACAGACTATACTGACCTGTTATATCAAATGACTGTTTTATTACTGAAGAGAACAGTTAGCTGAGATGAATAGCAAATGAAAAAAAATAAAGAAATGCAGGCAAATACTATGGCCAGGCAGACATTCTATTTTTATTTGATGACAGCAAATCTATTCCTATGCTCTAACCAATTAGAGAGCAGCTACATTTAATCCTAGGCTGAAACTACTAAATTCAACATCTTTAGTGTGTTTTACTCAGCTCTGTAAAATCAAAATTAATTTTTAAACATTTTCAGGGCTAAATAAATGAAGGTCTTATTAAAAACTGAATATAGTAGAATTGTACATAAACTCCGTAGGATTTGGTGACCTGACAGACAAAAGAGTGACGCTGTTGCTAAGTGAACAGATGTTCCTCAAAGAAAACAGGATGCCAAGTTACCAGCCAGTTTCTTGCTCTAAGTGAACACTCAGAGACAGTAAGAAGGAGCTTTGGGCTTTTCATTTTTAGAACAGTTTATCAAACATAGCAGGCATTTAGTCATGCTCTTCTTCCTTTAAGCCCGGGCTGTGGCTTATCACCTCATCTCTCTCAGCCAATTCAGAAACAGAGTGGAAACAGCTCGGGAACATTTCTGCACTTGAGTCATTCATGAAAATCCTTCAGTTGCCAGAGCTTTTTGCCACACACAGTTATTAAGCATTTCCTTGTCGTAGTCGGAAACTCATTCAGCAGTTTGTCTTGCACGTTTGGCTTCCCAACAAGCCGCACCAGTGTCTGTATGCAACATACAAGTATGTACATAGAGCTGTGTTTCTTTGAAAGAAAAAGGCAAAGAAAAAGGGTAAGATGCTCTGAACAAGTGGGACTCAGGGGTGCTGGAAAGAGTTTAGGCTACAGATTCGACACTCTGGGGTCTCCTTCCTCCAGGCACTGCCCTGCTGCCCACTAACAAGTCAAGGAAAGGACACAAACTTGGTAGTACCAGGGTAAGGAGATCGGTTAGATGTCACATAGCGTGACATCCGGCAGTTCAAGTAGCTAAGAATTAAGGCATAGTATCTCCTTGCTAGCAACTATAAACAAGAACAAGTATCTAAGTCGTGGGGAGGTCCCAGAGCATCCGGAGACAAGGGGAGCGCCCCCGGAACACCCTCAGCCATGAGAAAGTCCTGGAGCACCCTTCCCTTACAGCTACAGCCTACGCCTCGGTCCAGCCCGTCCAACTATCCCCTCCACCGCGGGACTCCTCCGGTCCATGCTTTCACTTTTCCCAGTTCCAGACACTTCCCGGCGTGTCCTCGTAGCCCAACCGACGTAGCGGCCTGCAGCACCCCTGTAACACCAGGTCTGGCCCCCACACAACTCTTGGGACAGCGCAGCTCCTTCCCCGCACCACTCCCCACTTCCCAGCACCCTCAGACACGGAACCCGGACACTGCTCCTCGTCTCCCAGTCACCTACACCCGGTCCCCCCCACCCACCTGCCGCCGTTCCGGGCCTCTCCACTCTCCTCTGTCTCCTGCTCGCCGGGCGCCGCTGGGGCTACAGCGGCCTCGTCATCCTCCACCGTCACGTCAGCAGAACCGGCCGGCAAAGCGGCGGGAGCGGCGGCCGCCCCCAACCCGAAGGCGGCTTCCATAGCCGCGGCATGGCCCGGCAGCGGCAGTTCGGGGCCGCCCGCTGCCACCCCTGCCAAGAGCACCAGCAGCGCGAAAGCGGCCACAGCACTGCGGCCCCGCGGCCCCCGCATGGAGGGGCCCCGCCTCGCCCGCCGCCGCTAGCACATGAACAGCCCCGTTAGCGCATGGACAACGTCGTTAGCTCTGCCGCCACCGCCACGGAATGGGCGCCCTCCGCAGCCCCGCCCCGCCACTCCCGCCCGCCACGTACCGGCACTACGCGCGCCAACGCCCCCGGCACTGCCGCCCGCCCCCCTCACGGCGGGGAGGGAGCCCATTGGCCCAGCACCACGCCGCTCCCGAAGCCGCTTCCACCTGATAGGCGGGATCGGCGTCGGGGGACGGGGGGGAGCGGTGTTTGTCAACAGAGTTACCGGGCCAATGAAAGTCACGCTGTGCTCTCCCCTCCTCCCTCCAGCCAATGGAGAGCGAATGATTCACCGGCCCGCTCTGGGATTGGCGGATCCGGCGCGCCACACGTGCTGTTGATTGGTGAGCCCGGGCGGTGCGGTCCCGCCCCTTCCCGCCGGCCCCGCGCCGCGCTGGAGACGTGGCTCTTCCTAGGGGCCGGGAGGGCGGGGTCAGAGGCACGAACCACCCGCGCGCAGGAAGCGGGGGCGGTTCAGAACCTTCCCGAGGCGGGATGGGAGCGGCAAGAGGAAGAGCGAAAGGCAGCAGGTAGTGGGGGGTTCTCCTGCCCCTCTGCTCCGTCGCGTCTTGAATACTGTGTCCTCAGTTTTAGAGGGACAGGAAGCTACTAGAAAGAGTTCGGCACAGAGACAGGTGATTATGAACCATCTTCCTTATGAATAGAGGCTGAGAGAGCTGGGGCTGTTCAGTCTGGTGAGGAGACTCAGATCATAGAATCACAGAATGGTTTAGGTTGGAAGGGACATTCAGAGATCATCCAGTCCCAACCCCTTGCCATGGGCAGGGACACCTCTCACCAGACCAGGTTGCCCATAGCCCCATCCAACTTGGCCTTGAACCATCCCGGGAATGGAGCAGCCACAACTTCCCTGGGTAGCCTGTTCCAGTGCCTCAGCACCCTCATAGGTTTCCTAAAATCTAATCTAAATCTCCTTTCTTTTAGTTTGAAGCCATTGCCCCTTGTCCTATCAGTGGAGCGTGTTTTAAAATGTCCCTCTCCATACCGTAAGGCTGTTATAAGGTCTACTTGGAGACAATTCACTCAGCCTGACCTCACAGAAGTGCTCCAGCCCTTTGACCATCCCTGTGGCCCTCCGGACTTGCTCCAATAGCTCTATGTCATTATACTAGGGACTCCAGAACTGGATGCAGCATTCCAGCTGAGGTCTCAGGAAACCAGAATAGTTGGGGAAAATCACCTCCTTTGACCTGCTGGTAACCCTTCTTTTTTGATACAGCCCAAGATACTGTGGGCCTTCTGCACTCACACATTGCCTGCTTGTGTTGAGTTCATCTAACAACACCTCCAAGTCTTCAGGACTGCTCTCAATCCGTTTACCACCCAGCATGTATTTGTGCTTGGGATTGCCCTGACCCAGATGCAGGACCTTGCACTTGGACTTGTTGAACCTCATGTGGTTTTTGTGGACCCCTTCTCAAGTCTGTCAAAGTTCTTGCTGGATGTCCTCCATTCGCTCCAGCATGTAAACCACATCACACAGTTTGCTATCATCAGAAAGGTTGCACAGAGTACACTCAATTCCACCCTGCATGTCGCTGACAGTTATGTTAAACAGCACTGGACATCCAGTGAGATCTCACAGATGCTTATAAATATCTAAAGGGCGATTGCCAGGATGGGACCAGACTATTCTCAGTAGTGCTCAACATGACAAAGCGTAACAGGCACAAAGTGGAGCACAGAGGCTTCAATCTAAACATAAGGGAAAATAATTTTCAGAGTGAGGGTAGCAGAACCCTGTCACAGGCTGCCTAGAGAGGTTGAGGAGCTGCCTCTGGAGACATTCAGAACCTGCCTGGGCATGTTCCTGGCACATGTCCACATGAACTGCATGCCAGCAGTCTGCCATGGACCATTCCATGATTTGTGCTGCAACAAAGAGTCTTTATGTCAGTGTTCATCCCTGTAGAGGTAGAGATGCAATAATCAACCAACACCTTCATCTTTGTAACAAACCAAATCAGTTGCAAACTTTGTAAGGTGTCTCCTCATGTCCACGACAGCAACAGTGTTCTGTCCCTCCCATTTCCAATTTTTTCAGTATTGCATTTCAGAATATGGAGATCAGGCTGTTTGGTTCATCTGCACCCAGGTTAGAAAAGGCTCTAGTATGTCCCTGGGTGAGTCTCCCCTTTGCACAGGGGGTTGAATCACCTTTCCTAGATGTTTAAAAGTCGTGTAGATCTGGATTTTAGGGACATGGTATAGTGGTGGTCTTGGTACAGTTGTGTTAGTGGTTGGACTTGATCTTAAAGGTCTTTGAGGCTTATGAAGGGCTGGCAGTATGTCATCACAAAGCAAACAGCACAATGCTTTTCTTCCCCTGAGCACATATCCATTCTTGAGATGGTGGCTTTGCTTTGACCATCTCATGAGGCAGTCCCTTTATCCAGACCCAGTTTACCATACCTTAAGCAATGACCCTCATCATCCTGATTGTACCTGACATGACCGTCATTTGCAAATTGTATTAGAAGTGATTTCGTATTTACTTCCAAATGACTAATGAAAATATTGATTACGTACATGTGTAGTACAGCAGGCACGATCCTGGAGGGATCCCATTAGAAATAACCTTACTCAGTAATGATTTATAACGAGTTCTAAAAAAAAAAAAAAAGAATCTCTGTCACCAGTGTTTAATATATACATAACCAATGCTTTATTACCCTGGGCTTTTTTAATTAAAATAGTGTGCAGCTCTAAGTAAAAATCCTTTAAAAAGTTTATTACACTTTCCAGAGGAAATTAAATTATTTGTTGTCTTCTTGGAGCATGAAATGAGGTTTCTATTAAACTTCTGACTGGCATTGCTAATTCTTCAATTGGAGTCACTTAAGATGTCCCTGCATACTTCATGGGGGTTGGACTAGATGACTTTTAAGGGTCCCTTCCAACCCAAACCACTCAATTAATCTGTAATTCACCAGTATTTAACCAGGAACTGTTCTTACACCTCACTACAAGAAATACATTGAGGTCCTGGAGCAGGTCCAAAGCAGGGCAACAAAGTTGGCAAATGATCTGAAGAACAAACAATCCTTATGATGGGCAGCTGAGAGAGCTGGGGCTGGTTAGTCTGGAGGAGACTGAGGAGACTACGCCACCCTGTCTAAAACTACCTTAAAGGAGGTAGTAGAGAGGTAGTGGTTGGTCTGTTCTCCCAAATAACAAGTGATAGAACAAGACAAAATGGCCTTAAGTCACTCCAGGGAAGTTTAGGTTGGACATTAGGAAAAACTTCTACATAGAAAAAGCCGTCAGGCCCTGGAACAGGCTGCCCAGGTTGGAGGTTGAATCACCATCCCTCGACATGTTTAAAAGTTGTGTAGATGTGGTGCTCAAGTACATGGTTTAGTGGTGGCCTTGGGACAGTGAGGTTAATGTTTGGACTTGATGATTTTAAAGGCCTTTACTAACCTAAACAATTCTACAATTCTATCATCTCCACGTATTTCATTTAATTTAATATGACTGTCCTTTCTGAAGACAGATACCAGCCTGGTAGTTTTTTAGCTTTCTGGAATTGCCCCTGTATATCAAGGTTTACCAAAGATAAATGTCAACAGACAAGGGGTCTCCACAGGCAGCTATTTCTGAGCCACTGGGCCACAGTTATCCCTAGAAGACAAGAGCTTCATTGGTTACTAATGGGCTGAAATGCATCACATCACTGTTCAGTAATCCCCCCACATATCTTCCTGCTTCTTTACAAACAAAGATCATAAATGTTCAATGAACGCTTTGGCATCATTATTGACATCTTAATCATGTCCATCTAATGGGCCTGTACCATTACCAGGGGTTTCTGGGATTTAGCTTTGCCAGCTATGGATTTCCTGTGATGTGCTTCACTTCCAATAACCACCCCGCTTCTCATAACTGCTTATTTACACCAACACTTCTGTATTTCCCCTTTCCTCATTTTTGATTTTAATCACTATCTCCCATCCACTGAACAAACAGGAATTGTCAATGTATTTTCTCTCTTAGTTTTGAAATTGTGGCTCTTTGATGGCTCAGTGAACTCTTTTTGAAGAGCTTTTACGTGTCAGTTTTAGACTCCTCCCTAATTTTTTCTTCCTGCTCACACTCATATTTTTTGAAGGGTTGGAGATGCAGCTCTTTTAAAGCACCAGTTGTATGCAAAGTCAGGTTATGTACACTGCTCCCAGACAGCTACTGAATACAATCCAGAGGCTTTAGTTTTGGGAGTTTTTTACTTATTTCCTTAGAACAAAGTTTGAAACAATTTACCTTGTGCTGAATGTAAACGGCTCATGTAATACTCAGTAATTTAAATAACATTCTCTTACTGAACCTGTATGGTCTTGTGCTAATATTTTCTTCATGCAGATAACTCCACTCTCTTGAGTGTCTACCCATTTGTATGTTTACAAAGAGTGATCAGGTTCCTTCTGTTTTGCTAGGAGAAACAAGCCAAATGCTTGTGTTTTCCCCTTACACTTCTGGCTCTCTGCTTTCTCATTCATCTCACTAGCCCTCCCCTGAAACGGTTCCCATTTAATCTTCCTTGCACAGCAATGTCTTGAACACTCATGTTGAAGGGTAACTCTGACAGATTTACATTTTAAACTCCATTACATATTTCTAGACTATGCAGAAAACGAGCTCTGTGCCACATTTGGCACAATTATCTCTTGTCCCACTAGTTATTCAGATAACTACTCTGTGGGGTAACCACAGTCCCCAGCAAGATTCAGTGTATCAGAATTCTTCACAATCAGACTTGCATGTCAACCTTTGTGCTAGTTCAAGAAGGTATATTATGCTTAAGGCAAAAGAGTAACAGCCTTATGCAAGTGTTCCTGTGACACTCATGAGTATCGTCTCATTGTCTCCTATCTCCTCCCACCCTCCTCTCCTAGGTCAGCAGTCTTCCAATTGCAGCCTGTTCTTTTGGAGGGCTGTAACAGTTTTCATGAGATTACACCTTTTTGCCTAGACTCTTCTTACATTCCTTACCACTAAGGCATAAGGAGTAACAATCATAATCTAAAATATCTTACTGTTCTGTTTTCGAAGCATTTCTTTGAGACACGAACGATATTATTCACACACTCTCAAGATACGCGCTGTGCTACAGCCGTATAATTTTCTCGCTCTATTAAAAATTTGTGCCAACAAACCCAAACTTCCTGCTTTTTGCAAAGCATGACTCACATTCTCCATTCTGTTTTGACTGACATAAGAGATCTATTTCAATCATATGACAATAACTTTAAATCTGACCAGCCGTTTATGTGGAAATCAAAGCCTGTTCTTGCAGGACGGCTGGATGCTAACAGGAATGTTTTTTTATGTAACTCCACCAAAGATCTGCCTGCTTTTCTCGAAGAACTTGCTCTCAGAGCTGCAAGGCGCAGCAGTGAAAGCCCAGCGTGCCACCTCGTGGCTGCCCTGTACCAAGGGACATTTGTTAGACCCCTGCAAAATCATTGAATCGTTTCGGTTGGAAAAGACCCTTATGATCATTGTGTCCAACCATCATCATCCATAGCCTGCCTTATCCTCCAGGAAAACTCAGGCCACCAAAAAGCTGCCTTTGTTGTAATCACTCTACCAGCACCCCTGCTGGTGTCTTTTCACAGGCAGGATAAAACCAAGCAATTCTTCAGCCACTAGATCAAACTAGAGGGAAGCAGCAAAGCAGGTGTCAGCAGTGAAGACATGTCTCTGACCTGGACTTTGTAGGAGGTAGACAGAATATAATTGCTGGGATGTGACAGTCTTGGAGAGCCACTATTGACCAGAGAGTTTATCTGGAAAAGGGGAGTTAGAAATGGTCAGCTTTCCACTTGGTTTCTCCAGTGTGTTGGCAAAGTTCTGCCTTCATAGCTCTTGTTAGTCTTTAGCTGTTTCATGCCTTATCAAGTAAGAGAGGCATACAGTTTACTGGATGAACACTTCTGACACCCAGAGGCAGCTGTGTTGTCACCAGGATTTCATTCAGGTTACCATGTGCTTTTGCAACAGGTTTAAACTGAGCTGAGTCTGCCAGACAAGATGGTCCTACACCTTTCCCACTCTCAACAGCCTGATCTTGCTGCCTTCCTCAGGAAAGGTCAAGGAAAGTGACACTGTTTTTGTTGTTTTTCTCTGTCAGAAAAATCAGCTCCCTGCCAAGACTTGGTAGTAGCAAGAAAACTTGGCGAGTGAATGATGGATTGTAGAGTGAGAAACCTCCTAAATGCTGCTTAGATCAGAGCAGCTTAAGCCAGTTACAAAACTCCCCTTCCGAGCAATGTTCTACGTTAAGTTTGGCTGAGCCAGTTCAACCTTGCTCACCTGGCAGAAGAAATTGTGTTTTTTGTCTGAGTGTCAAGGTGAGATCACCACAGGGGTAGAGGAATGCCAGAGCCTGTCTAAATTCAAGTTGACAGTGGATGGTGGGTGAAGCCAGTAAAGAGTAGGAGGGTCCCTTTGTGACAGCAGCAGGCTGCTATCTCAGCTACTATATAATTTCCTAACATGTAATTTCAGCCTCAGATGCAGAATTCAGGAGCCGGACTGATGCAGCCACCCTCACCAACCCGATAGCCCAGGCTACTCTGTTCATCCACTTAGCTAGGGCTAATGCCTTGCAGTTCTCAGCCTATTTGACAAGCAGAATATCTGTTCAAACAAAGCAGGTTCAAACACCTCCCTCTGCACTGAATCAGATGGGACAAGAGCTGGCTCCTGGAGAGGCTTTGGCATGGGCCAAACACAGGCTTGTATAAAAGGACTTTGAGTTGTTTGCCCACAGAGCTGGTTATGACAGGAACTTAAATAAAATCCGTTTTTAAAATGTCCAGTGCCTTCATTATGGGCACAGGAAAAGGTCAGCACATGCAAATGAAAGATTTTCCTCCATTCACTGAAACTGTAGCTGATAATTTGCTCACAAAAAGTTCCATTTCTATAAGTAGAAATGTTTGTCTTCCTCCAGACAGATACACTACAGAATGTGCTTCAAGCCAAAGCCATCAGCTGTTGCTGAGAAGATCACCCTACCCTTAAATTACAATCATAGAATCTTTAGATTGGAAAAGACCTTCAAGATGATCAAGTCCAACCATTAAGCCAACTGTCTCAAGCCCACCGCTAAACCATGCTGGTAAGCTCCACATCTTCATGACTTTTAAACATGTCCAGGGATGAAGATCCAACCTCCTCCCTGGGCAGCCTGTTCCAAGGCCTGATGACCCTTTCCACAAAGAAATTTTTCCTAATGCCTGACCTAAACTTCCCCTGATGCAACTTGAGGCCATTTCCTCTTGTCCTATCACTTGTTATTTGTAAGAAGACACCAACCCTCACCTCTCTACAACCTACTTTCAGGTAGTTGTAGACAGTGATAAGTTCTCCCCTCGAGCATCCTTTTCTTTAGACTATAAGGTCTGGGCTAACTATCCCTGCTCCAGTGGGATTTGCAAGATGCTCTTATGTAAGGATAGGATACACAAATTTTTATAAAACCCATGTGACTGTTTTTCTTTTATGCAGCAGGCGGACATTTAGGATACTGAACAGAATAACCCCAAACCCAGACAGTGGCACAGTACTTTGCTCTGATTTCTTCTGTAAAATATACCCCACTAGATGTGTGTATTTGCACTTTTAAATGTGTAAATTGTGGGAAGGATCATTGCCAGCTAGTAGAAAAGACCAGAGGACCACATAGCACTCACGTGCTGCTCTCCATAGTGAGTCACCTGCTCTGGGCAGCAAGGTAAGGCCTTCCCACACTGTGACAAGCTAGGGCCACAATAATGGAGGCTTTGTTGAAACATAACCCCATCGTTCAAAGAGCCCTG
Source organism: Phoeniculus purpureus (assembly GCA_028565055.1). NCBI lineage: Eukaryota > Metazoa > Chordata > Aves > Bucerotiformes > Phoeniculidae > Phoeniculus > Phoeniculus purpureus. The sequence continues at coordinate 43,081,855 of JAOXOE010000405.1, forward strand.
CGCCGACTCAGCTAAAACAAAAGGAAACGTTAAAAATCACAGGAGTTGGCAACAAAACAAGTTGGTCATGCACAGAATTAAGAAAAAAAACCAGACAACAGAGGCTTTTCTGTTGTGCTAATAGTAATTTTTAAAAAGATTATTCTCTATATGGTATGGTTTGACGTTGGAGTGAGTAGTCAGGGGTAAATACCTGCAATTCTGATCCACCTTGGTGGAATTATAGCCTGAAGAGAAACTGAGATGCCTGTTCCTGGGTGTAACATGGCTCCCTGGACTTAAAATGCTGGTGCAGAGGTACTCAAAGTTTGGTGTTCCTCTCTTTTTCAGAAACACCTTCAGCAGGTGTCAAACTGAGATGGAGAGGGGAAAAAATACCTAAAAAAAAAAAAAATCCCCTTCCAAACTTCCAAAGTCTATGTGTGCTGCAGGATAGAAAACCTCCATCCGTTTTTATTGTGACCCTCGTTCAAGGTTGGGTGAAGAGTAGGGAGTGCTGTGTGATAATGGTGTGGTCTCAGGGACAGTGTCTTTTGTGACTTACATGGAGATTTTCAAGATGCAAGTGGGCAGGGTGCAAGTCTTGTAGAAACGGAGCTTAGGGACATGGTTTAGCAGTGGCTTGATGGAGTTGGGTTAATGTCCGAATTTGATCTTAAAGGTCTTTTCCAACCTAAACCATTTTCTGATTCATCCAGCCTCCCTCCCATGAAAAGGTTGGACTGGACCATCTTTCCAGGTCCCTTCCAACTTGGGCTGTTCTGTCAGTCCACATCTCTACGTGTGCCTCCAGCTGCAGCCCGGACAAGTCTTGCCTCGCTGCCAGTCCTGAACCCCCAATACACGGAACAACTTCCCAGCGAGATGGTGCTACAGGGTCCGACTACAAGTCCAAGAAAGACTCTTCCCCGAGCCGAGCCAGGCCGGGCCGTGCATCATGGGAGCCGTAGTTGCAGGTTCGCAGCACTACAAGTCCCAGCCTGCCGCGGCGGCAGCAGCAGCAGCAGCATTAGCAGGAGGAGGAGGAGGAAGGGAGCTGCTCGGCCCAGGCCTCCCATCCCGGAGAGGGGTTGCCCCCCGGGGGCGGGCCGTGGCGGCATGCGGCTCCCCGGCCGGCTCGGCCCGCTCCGCACCTCGCCGCTGGCTGCCCGGCCGCCAGGGAGGCTCCGAG
>JAOXOE010000405.1:43086179-43100570 GCA_028565055.1 Phoeniculus purpureus
GACCCAAAGAGATCATCGAGTCCAACCCCCCTGCCGGAGCAGGACAAAACTATCTAACACAGATCACAGAGGAACATGTTTTTCTAACCTTTCAGCCTCTGGTTTTCAGACCTAGGATGAACTGCCAGAGCTTCGTTCCAGTTACTAATTAACTCTAACCTATGTGATCTTAAGTAAGGGAACCAATTTTCCCCCCCCCCCATGATTATCTCTACAATAGGATCAGTGTAACAAACGGGATCAAAGCCATCATCAGGCACATTCTCAAGAAAGCTACTTGTCTGAGAACTATGTCTTTTAAGCTCCTTTAAAATTAATCCAGGCAATGTATGAAAAGCCACATATGGCAACTTCACTCCGAAGGGTAGAAACAAGAGTCTGCACAAACAAATCTGGGAAAGAAAAAGCAGACGACGTATCTCCCACTATTTTTTTTAAAATCCCTAGGCATACAGTAATATAGGTATCCCTACTATAAATATTTATAGATTTTTCAGGATGTACACACACACAGTGGGCAGGGTCTCAAGATGTCCCTAGTTCAGATTGGTCTGGAACCAATTTAGTGTTGCCATTTTTAGGTATGCGTGCAGGGAGGTAGCCCCACAGATGTGATGGTTTATGACTTCTTTCCAATCTGAAAGTCTGTCTCTCCTTTTCAGTTTGTGTTTCAGGATGTTGATTCATCTTCAGCTACCTGCAGAAATCCTGAAGCACAGATGGATGGCACAAGGACGGCAGCGTATCATTACTAACCAGCAAACCCAAATCAAATAGCAGTACACTGGGATGAAGGGGACACCTAGAGTTTAAGGAGGTATTTTTTTCTTCAAACTTCCTGCAACGCTCACATCACCTCTTCCTCAAGAAGGTAATAAAGACCTAGGAGCTAGCACAATCTTGAATAGCAGAGGCTTTTGAGTTATTCCACTGCCTAAAGCACTGGTCCAAGAGCAAAGCATTCTTCAGAGCATACACTGCTGATTAACCAGCAAAGAAAGAAGAAAACATACTACAAAGGGGACCCCATGATTTACACCAGCAAAATAACTTTCTGACACGTATTCAAGGGCAATGAGGAAGCTGAGGCAGGAAACACCAACAGACAGGTGGTTGTTTTGTCTACAAAAACTTTTATTCTGGTGTCAACTTGTTTACGAAGTTTAGACCTGCTTGTGGCTAGCTCCAGTTTCTATTAGTAGCTGTACATGTCCAGACTGGGACCATGAGAAAGGCTGCACTTGGGCATCTGATCAATCAGCAGTTTATGGAGCAGTTTATGGAGGCAGAGTTACATCGCCTTCCTCCTCTGAAGAGGAGCCAGCCTGTGCCAGAGCGGCACATCAAAGGAGCCATGGAGATAGATTTATCTTGGCTAGGATATGACACACCAGCTCTGCACAGCAACAGTGAGCACAGATGTTTCTCAAACTTGAAGATGATTTTCACCCTCAGGCTGTACAGCTCACCCAGTAACAGTTCATCCTGTGACCAGGCTGGTCCCCTGCTCCTGTCCACATTAAGATCCTCATGACAGAAGTTTATATCTATTACAATTATTCTTCTCCTTCCACCATCCCCCATACTCCAACAAGATGGTAGTTTCTATTTCACTTGTCACTGGTTAGAAAAGACTGGGTTAAGCCATAAATGTAAACTTCCACAGCCCTGTATTTTGTGTGTGATGAGCACATGGAGTGATGCTTGTCATCCTGTGCCAGAGTACTAGAGAACTCTGCTGAAAACTCATTTTTTCTCTTTCCTCAAAGTAGCACACGTACCATCCTTCCAACAGCTTCAATCAATAACTGATGTCAGTATCTCTGTCACAATTCTACACTTCAGACATTTAAAACTTGATCAGGTGTAAGCTACCAGGATCCCAACAAAACTCTTCTAACAGTGTGAAAAAACAACAGATGACAGCAGCACAGGAGCTTGCGAATTATACTCTCCACCGTCAGGGACACAGTATCTCATTCGGCTTGAGGTTTCCATTAAAAGAATTAGTCCTGCTGTCACTGCCCTCCCTTGAGCAGCCATGCAGGGAAATGGAGGAACCATGCCATGTTAACAAAACCACCCCAGCTTCAAAAGAGATCAGGTCCCCAATCCTGTTTGCAGTGCAATCAGAGATCCTTCTGAAGACTAACAAACTAAAATACCACCGTTACTTTACTCACAGTCAAACAAGACTTGGGGTTTTGACTACAGAGATGCCAGCCTGCTCTGCTGCCATGGTAACAGACTTTTAAAAACTGTTCTCCTTAATAATAATAAAAAAACAACATGCAGTGCTTTAAGAAAGACTTTATTTTGACATTATTCCATCCCCCCTCTTTAACATGGCAAGTTTTATTTAGTAAGAAAGACTGCAACAGTCTCCAGGAAGCTGGAATCATGGAAGGGTCTGGGTGGGGAAGATGACTTTGAAAGTCATCTAGTCCAAGCCCCTTGCAATAAGCAATGACATCTCCAATGGGATCAGCTTGCCCAGAGCCCTGTCCAACCTGACACTGAATGCTTCCAGGGATGGGGCACAGAACTCCTTCTAGAGACAAACTGGAGCTGCTGCTCCTGAGCCCCATCACTGAGCTCCTTAAAACCAATCACACCTAGGGCCAATTAGTTAAGAAAATTAAAACTATCCAAAATCTTGCCTCTGTAGAAACAGGCCCTATACAGAAGTTTATTAGCTACCACGTCAAAACTAGCAGTACTCCTCTACTGATATGCTTTAAGACTATGTTTTAACTACACTACCACCTTCACCCTACCTGGGAGCTATGCAAAATGCTTCTCTTCTGAGATGAGGAGAAAAAGCTATAGCAGAAGCCCATCTCACTTCAGGGGTCCAGGATTTCAGCTAGTTTCTGCTTGACTCTGAGTTTCTTACACCTGGGCAGGGTGTTTTTCTTAGATAAGGACACAGAGTCTGTGAGCCTTGAAAAATTAAGTTACAGAGCAACTCCTATGGGAAAAGAGACGGTACAGGAGAGACCATGGCAAACCCAGTCTCCTCTTTTGGGAATGCACAGAAAGCAGGGTGCTTGGAACACGGGGTGACTCTGACAAAGATTAACAGTTACCTCCATGCAGAGGACAAAGTCCAACAGAAATGCGGAAATGAGATGTCACTGGCTGCACTGCTAGAGGAGTGATTTGCTAAACTGTCAAAAAAGCTTGGCATCTGGAACAGGCACTTTCTTTCACAGATAAAGAGCCAGGCTGAGAGTTCAAAAAGGCAGAATAAAAATCACTCTGTGGTGTTTTGGGCAGCTGAGCTCCAAATATCCAAGTTATCCTTTCCCTGCATTGAAGCAGGTATTTATCTAAGCATTACTAGAGCTGATCAGTTTTAATAAGTGTAAACACTAGATCTGTGGAACAGCCAATACAAACCGGGCAATGTACCATAAGTAATTACATTACAAGCTACTATAAAGATAACTAAACAACAGGGAGCCTGGAGACAGCGAGCTGATGGTAAATGACCTTTCCAAGATTTCCAGCGGTGCATTTTGACCACGTCTGTGAGCATGACAGATGAAAGCCGGTGATAAATCATTAGCCCTGAGTGACTCGAAGAAACTTTACTGGCTTTGCTGAAGGCAGAGCATCACTTATAAGGACTGGGGTTGAGAGCTCTGATGATATACAAACCACAAGATCTCGTTCGGAAGCTTTCCATGCATCTTACAGCAGAAGTTGTCATCCCCCAAAACATCTTAAGAGTGTAAGTGAGAAAACACACATCAGCACTTTATCAGAGCTCTCTCACTGCTACAGCAAGTCCCTTGGCTTTTTTTTTTTTAATTGAACAAGCCACTGCACTAAGATGACTGTGTGAAAATACGCATTTAACAAAACTTCACAAGACCACTCACTTGAGCAATAGCCCTATGTGTCACCCTGACCACAATCACACTGCATCACACTTACTCCTAACACAGCTCCTCCAGCATCCACCAGCAATTCTCCTCCTCTGGGAGGGGTCAACAGGTTGACCACTTCACATTAATTTGTTAGTTTGGTTCAATTTAATTTAGCATGTTAATTTCATTTTATTTAGTTACATCTCCCAGAAAAGCGTAATTTCTGCCTACCCAAATATTTCAAAACAATCAGCCTTTTGCCATTGACTTGTTATCCACCAAACATCACTAGAAGTTTGTTTTCCAGAGAATTGTAACTTATATTTTTAATTTCACCAAGAAAGCAGCAAAGTTCTGTGCTCAGAAATCCATAGATGTCTCCAGCAAGTTTGCCAACCCCATCACCTCTTTATGGACACAAACTGCACACATTTCCAGCAGCAGAAATGAAAAGAACCACTTGTGCCACCAGGAATCAATACATCTATGTAGTTAAAGAGCAGTCATATATGTTCTCTTCTTGTGAGATGCAGGCTCCACTTCCCTCAGTAGCCCTAATAAGCTTTCCCTGACTAAACTGCAATTAGAATTTATCTTCCTTTGAAGTACAATTCTGGACACACACTTCTTATTCATTATAAGCTTTTCCAGAACCATTTAACACAGTAATATCTCTGTCTTTTCCTGCAGGCAGCGCAGGATCACATGTCCTTCCCCTGCAGAGGAATCGCGACGGCAGCTGACAACCCCTCACCCAATCTCTTGGTACACAGTATTCCCAGTTTTAAACTGGTCACCTCCAATCTTCAACAAAACTTGTTATCAAACCCCATATAGTTTTACCTCATTAATTAATGCAGTTTTAATTGCATTTCTATTAAGAAAACCTGTACAATGGAGATCTGGTAATGCCCCAGTCTTCCTCTAGAGGAACGGTAACTCAGCTGTCAGAGCACCTAGTGGTTTTTTGTGTACCACGGTGACAGATAAGCATCAGCTATAGGATACAGAGAACTCTACTAGGACACTCTTCCAGGCAACTAAAATTAGACCACCCTACCTGCAAAGAACTAGATTTTTCCCAAATTAGTCATCTCAATACAAATCCACTAATTTATGGCAATTCAGAGCTTTACATCTGGTCACAAAATATTACAGCTGGAAAGTAACATTACAGTATTAATAAACGTTTTAAAGCCTTTCTTTGCTTTCTGTAGTAAAACTTTGCTTTAGAAAGTTCTGCACACACAAAGGCTTAAGAGAACCAACCTGTCATTCTCTGCATGGAAATCTGACCCCACTGCACAGTATTTGCTCCTCCAAGCAGCCTTTATGGTGCCTGAAGACCCTTCCAAGTGCTAAGCAGGAAAGATTGTTTCTGTTGCTAATGTATTCCACACAAGGTATTTTAAGATGTACAAATGCATTAAAGGTTAAGATTAACACTAGCAAACCAGACAGAGACGTTAGTTGTTAAGAAGAATCCAAAGACAAAGCCCTTTTCTCAAAAGGTTTGTGTAGTTTGAAATTAATCTGCTTGCTTCACCCAGTGATTGTTAGCAGAGTCAGAACAGATTTATACAGGTTGAATAGAAATTCATAATATTCAGCCCTGTATTCAACAGCCACTATTAACCTTTTCAGTGAAAGTACTCAAACTTAAGTCTGACTGATAGTCATAAGCGTTTCCCACCCAAGCTCAAAACAAATATCCCTTAGCTTTTCATTGGATGATATTTACAGGCAGTGACTCAACTGAAAAAAATTGAAGTAACTGAAGTAGAAAGTTGTGGACCAAACAAAAACCTCATTTTTGTTCAGGATAATGAAATGCTGCTGCAGGGGTGCTCTGAGCTGTGGGTGTGACTTTCCTAAACCAATGTCACAAGATTTTTTTTCCAAAAAGAAGGTTAATTTATTTACCCTTCCCTGGGAGGGCACTGAAAAGAATCCAGAACTCACAATTCAAGCCCCTCAGAGGGCATTCTGACCTCTTGTTTTGCCCTGACCCACTTCAGTGTGTGTTTTGCAATTTCTTCTGCACCAAAGTGTAAGAGGTGCAAAGATGAGAGTTACTGAATTTCTTCTAGTGTTCCCAAAGCAACCCAAGCGACCTTCTGGCTCTTCTCTGGCTGGACTGGGTACAGAGGTTGCCTTATGCCATACACAAGGAAAGGGCAGGCGGTCAGTACCTTTAAGCAATTCCCAGATACCCAGACACTCCACAGCAGAGTTTAGTATTTCTTTCAGGGAATCAAAGCACTGAAAATGTGAAACTGTTTATGGTGCTGCTCAAGGCAAAGGAAAAGAAACTAGTGTATTCATATTGTACATTAACTCCTGACACTAGTGGAGCTCTGGAGATTTAAAATTCTTTTCCTAACTCCCTGCTCCAAGTGTAAGTCTGTGCTCTCCAAAGGGCAGAAAAAGATTGACCTGCTGAAGGTATTGATGGGTTCATCTTGCCTATAATGCAATTAGCTTTCAGCTGGTTTAGATATAAAACTTCTTTGTATCTCCACATTTTTCTGGAGGGAAGAACCCAATACTGGGCTGTTCCACAAAAATATGCCACATTTATGTCCAAAAAAGACAACATGGGTGTCAAAGTTTGTAGAAAACATTTATGTGGTCATCACAATAAAAAATAAATATCTTTACAATGTAATTCAAAGATAATAAGAACCACTAGAGGGATAAGGGTGTTGACATTTTATGACATAACCCAATTACTTCATTTTTCCAGGATACAGAGGTATGTTTACTATTCCTGCTGTAAACATCAGCCTTGTAGACTGAAACTCATTGTGTCCTGTGATTCTGTTTTGACACATCTGTAACACAGCCCAAAAAGCACGGCCACGAGCAGAAAACAGTTTACTGCCAGTTCCTACATAGTGTAAGTATAAGTTTCCATATCCCATCACCATTGAGACAAAAGAGAATACCTTTGATCAAAAATATTACCTTTGGGTTTTCTGTTGGGATAAGAAAGTCCATAATAAAAGTAAAACCCAGCCAAATCTATCACAGAAAATATCCATTAAACTTACAGTCCACATCATTATCCAGGTCAGATCCATTGTCTGCAGCAGCCTGTCTGCAGAGAGGGAGAAGGAGAATCCCATCGAGATAGACAGTACAAATCTATCTCCCCAGGGAGTCTCTGCAAGCAGCATCCCTTTAGTATTGTGATGCTGCTTCAACAACTTCCCTCCTGAAGCAGACACCTGTCATCATCCAACTCAGATTCTCTCTCAAGGTTGCTTGCTTCTGGGAAAGCAAGCCAGGGGAGTATTTTTCTCCACGCTCCCCCACGAGCATATGGATACTGGCGGTCTCTTACACGAAAAAGGAATCATCCATGTGTCAACCTCAGTTCTCAGCACTTCAGAACCCCAGTCTCTCAAGTAAGAGAACAAGATGTTTGCTTTGAGACTAATCTGCAACAGTCAAATCACGAACCAATGCTGTTACTTATATCAAGTACATCCTGGCATAGCCTCTGTCTGGAGCACTGAAACTACTATGACTGGAGCTGCCCAGTGAGGCTGAGTTCCTCGCAGCAAACCCTGACACTGCAAAGAAAAACTGTATCAAAGCCATGAATGTACTTTCAAGCTGTTACTCTCATATCATCACCATCCCACTTACTTTTCCTTCCTCTTCAAACATCAGCCACCAGCTTTTTTCCAGGAACGTCTCTCATTTATCCATCCCATAGTCAACTTTTTTCTTTAGCTATATGAGTCAGCAGTGTGCTCAGGTGGCCAAAGCGGCCAGTGCCATGCTGGCTTGTATCAGAAATAGTGCGGCCAGCTGAGTAGGAAAGTGATTGTTCCCTGTAACTGGGCACTAGTGAGGCCACATCTCAAATTCTATGTTCTATTTCAGACATCTGAACATGAGGTGGACATTGAGGTACTGGAGTGGGTCTAGAGAAAGGCAACAAGGTTGGTACAGGGTCTGAAAAACAAACCTTGTGAGAAGCGGCTGAGGGAGCTGGAGGCTAGTTAGTCTGGAGAAGGCTTAGGGCAGACCTTATTACTCTCTACAACTACCTGAAAGGAGATTGTAGAGAGTTGGATGTCAGTCTCTTCTTACAAGTAACTAGAAATAGGAAGAGAGGAAATGGCCTCAAGTTGCATCAGGGGAAGTTTAGGTTGGATACTAGGAAAATCATCTTCGTGGAAAGGGTTATGAGGACTTGGAACAGGCTGCTTGGGGTGAGGTGGGAGGTGGGGTTGAATCGCCATCCCTGGAAGTATTTAAAAGCCTGGAGCTTAGGGATGTGGTTTAGCAATGGGCTTGAGACAGCTGGGTTAATGGCTGGTCTCAATCTTTTCCAACCTAAACAACTATGAACCTACAATCTCCTCACTATCTTCCCCTGTTCTGTCAGCCGTGTGGGCTACTACTAGCTTTTTAACATATAGGCAACTTCACACTTTCATTTCTCTCATATAATAGATCTTCATAGAAGAGAGAGAGACAGAAGCCCATTAAGTGACTTCATACAAAGCTATGCAGGTACAAGAACCTGTCACCCTCATTAGTAAATTACAACAGTCTCATAATGATGCACTATGAACTGCTTCCACTGCTTGACAGACAGTTCTCTGTTTTTGCTATGATTAAACCTCACTATTTTAAGAGGCTCATTCTTCACAAAGTATTCACTTCTGTCTACATGCAGACAACATACTCATCACAGAGGTGAAACGCAGGAGTAAATTAAAGTGTATTTATCAAAAATAAGCTCACTTTTAGAAAAACAGATTCAATGACTTTACCTTGAATTTCAACAGGTAATCTTTACATGCAAATAAGAACTCTTGGAGCTGTAAACATGCAGCTTTTATAGAGAAAGAATTTTCTTTTTAAGACAGCAGAAAGGAAAATAAGAATTTTAAAATTCTTACGCACAAGACTGAAATGCAAAGTCGTATCTTTTTCAGCACTGACACCCTGACCGTGACTGTTTATGTTTCAGCTTCAAGCCAAGGAATGAATTTCTATTCAGATACACAATTAGTACAGTTCAGCAGCCTTTCCTTTTTAATTGATCTGTTCACATGACAAATGATGAACATCTCACTTGTCAGTGTCTTAAGCAGTAGTTTCAAGAGCTGAAGTGTTTGACAGAGCTGCTGGAACATTTGAAATTGTACTACCTCACTTTCCTAATTAACACATGAGCTCCAGACAGCCAAGTTGACATCTTACCGTTAGGCAAAGGAACTACAGTTCTATTAAACACTGAAAAACTTTGAAGATCTAATGTCTTTTCTTAAAAGGCACATGGAAATTAAATTGATGCTTTTGCACCAGGAAAAGCTCACTGTACTCTCACCCAAGACAGTTCAAAAAAAAGCCCAATATATCATCAAAACAGTTACAACATAGCAGGACACACACTTTTATCACTCTGAAAGAGCACAAAGCTTTAATGCTGCAAGTGTAACACAAAGAGTTTCACATCTGCCACTTCTTGCAATAAGTGTAGGTTTGGAGCTTACAAATTGTACTGGTTTATGATGAAAATTGTGGTTGTAAGCATAAGAGACATTTTTTACCTCAAAAAAGCTGGAAGAAAAAGCCTGAATAGCTGGAAAAAGTAAAAACCTACGATGCCACATGTCCAAACCAGAGAGGTAATACTCTAGAATGAGGAAATGACAGACTCCAAGACTTTAATGAGTTTAATACTTTGACCCAAACAAGAAATATCCCAACTGTAATGACACAAATTACTCATTCAAACAGCACCAAGGTTCACTGCATGAAATCTTCCAGTGGATATCGACAGCAAATTAAACATTTAAATATTTAAATGTTTAAGTGCATCTTATTTGGCATATTCTTCACTTTTGTTTCTTGTTAAATTCCGTCTTATCTTAACAGCATTTGTTTACATGACAGTAAGTCTAAAAAGGCCTGTATTCATAATGCTTAGCAGCTTCTAAGAGGCTAGAATGAAGTTTTACTTCCAAAATTAGTTCTTTCATAGGCTCTGCAATCTTAACTGCCAAAATCCATCAGTGTCTTTGGTCACAGCTGTTGAAATAAAACAGTTTGAAAGCCCATCGGAAAACTACCTATATGCATATCTGAAAGTGTATGACTCCTACAACTTGCTAACTTGTAGCCCCCCAAAAGGGAATTAAATATAGCATAAATAAACTACAATATTTTTGTTTAAGCACTATCCTTTACTTTCTACAGTCACACCACTCTGGTAAAAGATCAAAACTCCGGACAGGTCAAGTGACAAAATCTAGACTTGCAAAACCACTCCTGTAGACTCCAGTGGCTGCATTTTCCAAAATCTTTTAAAACCTGGGCTCACATCTTAATTTGTAGTCAAAACTAAAGTTTCTATTTGCACAGATGTCAAATGTGTGTTCCATATCTGGTGGTTCTGTTTTCATAATGTGGTCATCAGAAACTAGTTGCAGCAATAGATAACAGACTAATATTTTCAGTATCTTGTACTGACAACATTTGTGAAGGACCACAGTTTGTAACTGACACCTCCCTCTTTAAAGTTCTTTCCAGTCCTCTACAGTTTCTGTACTCCTTTCAGTTCTGCTCTAGAATATATTTTGGGGGATGAAGTTCCTTCCTACAGTGTTTTTGTTAAGCACAAAAATACGGATGCACAAGTCTCAAAACATTTGTCTGCAAATAAAATTCTCAGAAATAAAGGAACTTAAGTTAACATTCACACTATTTTTGTAATATTATTAATTTTCATATGTACACTACCACAGCAATGAAACAAATCTTTCCATAGACTTCTTTACACTGAAAGAGAGGTCATGTAAACGGACAAAGAACCACAAGCAAGCAGCTCACACAGTCTGAATACCCCTGAATTCCACTCTCCAATGCTCACCACACAAAAGCACAATATAGGACTGGTCATCAAATCCAACCATCCATGACAGTGAAGGATCAAAGGTGCCCTTTATCATCACCACAAACAACCTCTTAGTTTATTCCTCCTAATTCCAGGAGAGGGTGACCCATGAATCTCATTTCTTCAGTGCATTAAAAAAAAGCAACAAACTTCCTTCTAATTTCTAGAAGAAGTTTATTCAAACTGATGGAGGAAACAGCACCAGATATAAAGCTTAATTCCTTTAATTTCCTTCTTACAGTTAGTTCTTCATTAAGAAACTGATGCAACCCTTTACTACTCAGTAATTCAGTGTGACCTTCAGGACTATTTCATTGCTAAGACATTGTATTTCATAGGCAGCCTGCTCATCTAGAATTAAAAAAAAAAAACACCAAACCACAGTCCTTTGTGTATTTAAGTCACAAGGACTTTTGCTTTTGAAGAGGAAAAAAAAAAACCCCAACCAGTCCTTGCCAAAACATACTCTAGTAATACAAAGCAGATGATCCTTTCATTTGCTTCAATCACACATAACTTGTTTTCAATTGGCTATTACATACAATCCCCAAACTCAATTACATCATCTAGTCTGATAGTTACCACATACATCAATCCAAGACTAAAATGCTGACACACCCTGGTTTGAAATGGCAATATGATGTAAGCACTCAAAAAAAAAGTTTGAGAATAACTACCAAACTTTCTCCAACTAAGTGTGCTGCGTTATTTAACAGCTACCACCTATGGAGGAAGCAGCACTCAATTCATTACAGGCAACTCTGGTTTTAAAGATTTAGTCAGGAAAGAGTTTAAGCCTTACCTCTGGTTTACTAAGACTGGATGACACAAGAGAACCCGAGCCCACATCCAGATCCCACTGTTTTCTCCCACTGTTTTCTGGATCCAGTGCAGCAATTCGTCCATCCAAAGTGCTGATAATTACAAGAGATCTGCAAGACAGAAGCACTCAGGGTCAAAACTACAGGCCAGACCCATGGACTTTAGCTCTTAGACACTTTCTAGATTTAATAGAGTGAAAATACAACTTTTAGTTGGAGTTCTGCAAAACAGCAATTTAACTTCATAGCCTTACCTAGACCCAGCACATGGTTGAGCAGAAAAGCTGAAGTCTCTGGCTGGACATCATAAACTAATTCACACACTATAAGACACTTTCAGAGATCAATTTCAGGGGATGGTGGTTGACTTTTTGCTCCCATAGGCAGGTGCTACCACTACAACACTGAATGATATCATCTTGCTTTTGAGCTATTTAAACAAACAGCACAGATCCTCTTTTTTTCCCCACACTGATATTTAATACATCCTTTCAAAACTATCTGAACCTGACCCAGCAAATCAGCACGTGAGAAATTTTAAGTCACCACTAAAAGTCTTCAGTACCCTTCGCTGAAACACTGAAATCCTGGAGATTGGACAGGTCCCAGAATAAAACAAATCTCATGTGACACACACAGAGGACACCAGAAAGAGCCTCAGATGTCTGAAGATGACAAAGCAAACAAACTGCCTTATGAAGCTAACGCTTTAGGTAAGGGATCTGTCCTGGGATACACAGTAATGGTAGGCTGGGTGCTGATTCCTGCAGCACCTGAAGCTCACCGATTCTAGTAAATCTTCTCTCTTACACAGCAGTACTATTAGAATAAGTTCTTCTGTTTGCACCATAATTCATGCATTAAAAATAAAAACAAAAAACTCAAAACAAGTAAAAAACCCCCAAACAAACAAAAAACCCCAAACAACATATCAGAGACAAAACACTGACAAGGCATTTTTGAAGGGCTTTTTTTTTTCCTCCCCTTGAAGATTGTTTCATTGTGACCTGAAAAAGCTGGGATGTGCTGGCAGTTTTGCCTTGTAGCAGGCTCACCAGTCTTCAAAGGCTGTGGGAGTAGAGCATGATCACTTTACAGGCTGCCTGCACTGAGGGGGCCTGGATCCAGTGACCCAGAAAGACCTTTATAGGCTTTGGTTTCAATGAGAATTAAGAACTGTGCAAATAAGCCTGATGGGTAGATTAACTCTTTTGGATTGGGGGTTAAAGGGCAGTGGGGGGAGGTAATGTACAAACAGACACGTATACAGAATCAGTACTTCAAACAATAAGGAACATTAAATTATTGGTTAGAATTGAAACCAAATACATTCGCTTGTCTGAAGTTTAGAGAGGAAATTATGGAGGCTATAGTTTTTCTTTAAAAAGGATAAAACTAAAAACATGACCTTAAAATCGTCAAAGATAGCAGCTTATGGCATCACCTATAATAAACTCAAGGAGAACACTGCAGTCTTACATGTAAAAGTAACAAACATTTCCTCAGACCTTAGACTGTTCTAGTAGCACCATGTCTGTTAATAAATAGAAAATTAACTACATTTTCATCCTGCACCAAAAATCAAGTCTTACTTTTGGAGGTGGCCAGGCATCGCATTCCTTCAAAAGCTACAAAAACTATTGGACAAAATATCAATCGTACAAATATTTGATCAGTGGAACACGTGAGGTTTTATAAGCTGAGTACACACAATTACTCCAACTGAATTGAAATCAATACCGGGTTAATAATAAACCAGATTGCAGGTGACTTTCCTATTCTCAAGCACTGTAAACACCAATGGCCTTGGACACACATTTAACAGAACCTGGTTGGTTTATGCCAAAATGGTTTATCTGAAAACCTCTCATTGCACAGAAATATTATTTCAAGAAGGTCTAGTCAAATTTTATGTTGATCCAGATGACAACCAGATTACAGTAACAGGTAGAAACATAGCTAGAATGGAGAGAATTTTGGCAGTAACTGTAGAGAACAAAAAAATATCCTGAAATTGCACTGTGAAATGTTTTCTTCCCATTGTTTCCTTTATCTAATTCCTCCTAGCTTATTTCTCCCTCACGTAACACGTTTTACGGTTTTTTTATCTTACCTTTCCATATTATCTTTGCCCACCAATGCAACCCTCAACCTGGCCCAAGTGTTACCTCATTATTTGAGGCTCATCACTGCCACCCAAGACAGCAGTTATGGGATCTGTACCCACATAATGACCAGGGGGCACCCAAACCATGGTGTAACTGCACTTATGTTTTCAATGTAGCTGATTAGGAAAGTGTTAGGGGAGAATCATAACCTCAGGAAGATTCTCTCTATCAATAGTTCACAGTGTGATCAACTAACCACTTCTGCAAACCCTAAAAATCCTGTACCATTTCATGGGTGCAGCGGTACTTCTGAGTCTCATTGGCCACCAGCTCTGAAACGGACTTCCTTTCACAAGGCCCACCTATACTGAGCAAACACTTTGATGAGACACAGAAACAAAACCAGTTGGACTACCTAAATCTTGTATATACCTGCCTTGAAAACTGCAATTTGGTGTAAGACAAGCATTCATGGCTCTATGCTTTTTCAATGAGTGATACATCTGGAACTGAAGAGTCAATCTTTAGTCCCATCTTCATCTTGTTCTTTAACAGGAAATCCTGCATGTCTGAACTATGCATGGTAAAAATCATAGAATCATTAGGGATTGGAAGGGACCTCGAAAGGTCATCCAGTCCAATCCCCCTGCCACAGCAGGATCACC
>JAOXOE010000405.1:43100670-43110712 GCA_028565055.1 Phoeniculus purpureus
CGGGCCCCAAAAGCGGCGATGGGGGAGGGACCGGAGCTGCGGGAGGCGCCAGGGATTTAGCTCCCCCCGGGTCTCCCCCTCCCCGGTTGTCCGTGTACCCTCGCCTCCGCCGCCGCACCCGCCCCGGGGGTCTCTCCGCACTGCCCGGCCGCCCCCCACCCCTGGGCGTTTCCGCACTCAGTGATCCGACTCCCCTTTCCCACGGGTACGATCGTCCTTGGTCCCCTCGGCCCCGAAGTGGAGGTTCGGGAGGGAGATGCGCATCGCTGCGAGCTGCCTCGACGGGTGAAATTCGCGTAAACTCTGGTATTTCTGGGTTATTCTGCCGCCCGTCTCGCAACAGCCGAGGCTGAGATCGCACTTAATTAGCTCTGCATAAGGAATTGCCCGAAATTAAACAAATAAACCCCACAGACCAGTCCCCCGTCCTGCCGCAGCACTGGCCTGGCAATCGTGGGGCTCAATTTGATGAATAAAAGTTGATTTTCCTGCTTCGGGGGGAGCTCACAGGAAAGCCCTCGGTGTTCACAACGATCCCGATACCCCGGGCTTTATACTGGCTCTAGGAAATCTTTCTCGTCCGGGGCAAAGAACGGGGTCGGACCCACGTGAATAACCAAAAAAATACGGTCAGTGGTGCGGGAGAGTTTAGAGAGTCTTTGCAAAGACGCAAAATCCCGGGTCTTGAACCGGATTGTTAGTTTTCTACTGGTAAAAACGCCTAAAGCTCCTCTCCTTCCCAGTTACAGATGCGAAACGCTGTCCCGAGGGTTGTGAGCGGCGGGTGCCTTGATTTAACATCAGGATTTTGAGGAGAGTGGAGCTCTTGGGAAAAAGTATTTTCTGCGTCTTACATCTTCGATGAAATAGCTATAAGCACACATGTAAATCAGTGAAGCTGAATTGGAGCAGCTTTCCCAGGCTACTCCAACTTCAAATTTTCACCCCTCTTGTGATCTGAGCAGGAATGTGATAACTAGAGGATTGTCATCATTACATTTCATTTCAAAGCAAGCGCACAGGCAGTTTGGAGAGAGTAAATAACTTAAAAGTAAGTCTGGTAAAGAATTATGATTTGGGGTTTCCTCCTTTAATCGTAAGGTGAGGTGTTTGTTGAGGTTTTTCTGGTGCTCTGGAGGGGTTTTTGTAGAGGGTTGATTCTGGGGTTTTTATTATTTCGTTTCTGTCAGTGTTGCTGATGCTGATTTTATGTTGCGTGTTTTGGGGAAAGAGCTTACTGTGTGTTTTAGGATGGCCAGAGCAGCAGGAGACTTCACATTATTTTTCACAAGGTGCCTTTTCCGTTCTCAGCTTTTTTTGCCTGTATTATTTATAACAGCTCCGCAACCCTTTGGGGAAGGGTCATGCTGGAAAGTGCTGTTTTGAAGCCTGACCGCACAACAGGCATCTGAACCAAGCAGTTTGGGGGAAAATCACAGCTAGAAAGGACATTTTAGGGACAAGAAGCAGGTGGATTTTTAAAAAGCAACTTCTCTCTGTGTTTGAAGAGCTAAGCCCAAAATGTTGCTGTCTAAAATGATACCAAATCTGTGCTTATCCCTTTGCTCAAAAACCCCACGACTGCTGCCGGAGGGAAGAGAAGCAGTCACTGGTATCACTGTATCGCTTCAAATTGCGATTTTTGCTCCAGGGATTGGATGTATTTGGGCAAAGGCAGAGCCATCTAGAGGAACAGCCCGGCTAGGACGAGGCAGGGAAGGCAGTTTACCTGAGAGGTATCGTATGCAACTTTTGAGGTACCTTTAGCTGCTTCTAACAAAGGAAACGAGTGAGGAAATAATGCTGAATTAGGTCTAATAAAATTCCCTGTCCTCAGGAAAGTCCAGCTTGCTTCACCAAATAGTAAGGAATGTGAAACAAAAACAGTTTTAGAGAGGTTACCAATAGTTGGGATGGCAGGGGTGTGCAAGCCAACACTTAAAGAGCGGAGAGAATAAAGCTTTGATGGCATGATGGCTGTAAAAATGGTTAATTTTCTTAATGCAATTATCCTGCAAGGGGCATGCAGTGTTGTCTCGAGACATTGGCAGCTGTCAGCGCAACCGTGTTGCTGTTCCCTTCTGCCAAGGGATGAGGAGAGCAGCATGAAGAGATCCAGCACTCTGCCTCGCTGCTTTTTCCCCAGAGAGGTCTGGGAGGCATTTTCGTCCCAGAGAAGCTGGCAAGCCAGGTGCGAAAATGCAAAACTGAAATCGACTCCAAGGTAAGAGTCTGGGGCTACTGTCCATCACTGTGAGCAGATCTGGGGTTGGGCTAGAGCAATGTAGTGAAATTTTTCGGTTGTTGCTGAGTCGCTGGGATGTTCACTAGCCAGTACGAGTGTGCCGGTGGGGTCTGCTGGGTCCTCTTAAAGTTGCCCGTGGCACCTAGAAGTCAGGGCTGAACTGTATCCCCAGCCAGCTGCAGTTAGTGCAAAACTCTCCAACTAGCTGCTGTGGAAAGTGTTTCAAGACTTCCTGAGGAAAAGTGCTGCAGGATAGCAAAGTCCACCCTATCCTTGCCTTGTGCTGGTCACACCATTAGTTTTGGTGTTGTGCTTGTCATGCATGCAGCAAGTGCTTTTCTCCCTGCTAGGAAGACACTGCCTTTGCCTCTAAGGCCCTGCTCCTCTGAACATGTAGGTACAGGCTTAACTTTCTTGTTGTGGATCTCAGGTGTGTACAGCTGAACACGGAAACCTGAAAGTGCTTCAGAGCTGAGCACCCAACCTTGTAGCAGGAACCCATACCTGCACCCACCTACATCTCTCCATTTCCTGTGAATGCACAAGGAACGTGTTGGAGGATTGGGACCTAATAACATGTGTTGGCTACTTTACCATTGGGAGGGAGACCAGGATCCCTTCGATGGCTCCAAATGGCTGCAGTGAAGCAGGAACCACAGGTCTGGTTTGTTTTGGCTGCATTTGCAATATAAGTCTCACTTTCTCCCTAGGGCTGGCAAGAGGCAAGGCAATAACTTAGTGGCCCACGTATAAAAGAGTTCTTAATGTGCAGATTGTACCTCTCTCCACAGTTGTCAATGGAATTCAGAGTGAGTTCTTCAGCCTCTAGGACAAGACAAGGGAGTTACCTGTTTTCTCACAGTGGTCCAGAGCCATGTCTTCAACCTCAAGAATGTCAAGGAATTGATTAAGAAGAGCTCAAATTAAATGTAAGCTGTAGTACCACTCCCTTATTTACAGCCAAGCTTATTCCTTTCTACACTGGGAGCTTTACATCTATTAACCTGCTTTAAGGAAATCTCTCTTTTCACTCACCCTCTGATTTATACATGGTGCTGAGCATCATGGAGCCCCCAGACTCCACTGACAATAGTTTATCAAAAACCGTGGTTACTCGAGGACTTCAGAATGTCACGAGTGAACACCATTGCTGAAGGAAGAAGTTCTGCCCTGTGCCCACTCCTGGATGCTTTCTCTGGATACGGTGCTCACACATGTTTCTGTGGCTGTGGACTGGGGCGCTGATCCAGACTGAGAGGAACACCCTCTTCCCAATCCTTTTGTTTTTTTTTCCTTTTTTACTCCTTCAGGTTAGTTTTAGCCTGAGCCTGCCTGGCTTTTTCCTGAGTGAGAGCTTGTTAGCAACTAATTAGCCAAAGTTTTGATAAAAGCTTCATTGTCTGTAACCTCTGTCAGCTACCCAGAGCCGTGCTCCTAATAAAAGTGGGATTAAATAGACACCTTGGGAGCGAGACAGTTGCAAGTGGGAATTGCAGAGCTCTGGGGGACAAAGGGATGTGGCCAGGATTCACTAACTGTGCACATCAGAAGTGATTTTTACCAAAACTGGGAAAGGATCTCGACTTGTTTTTTTGGGGAAAGAGGAGCCTGGTGGGAGACAGAAAGAACGGATTAAGTCCATGCTCTGGGTATTTGGGAACATGTTAGCAGCAGCTCTCAGCACCCTGCATTCCTCCTGCCTCTCCTTGGCTTAAGAGCCATAAAAAGTACCTAAAATCCCCACTCTCATCCCACGAATTTAATCCTTCCTCATTTTATTTTTGAAACAATAAAACATTCCAGCTGGCAGTGAGCTGTGTCTGGCTTGGCACTGTCGGATGGTGTCTTTTCTGGGAGAAGAGTTAAGCAGGGGACTTCATCCTTCTTGCTTTAGGGTAGAAGCTGACCCCGGCTGAAGTAAAACAACACCTTTGTGCTTTTCATGTGGTTTTGATGTGTAATGGGATACCTGCAGTGAAGCTGGTTGCCCTGTAGTGATCACTCCTATGGAGTAAGGTAAAGGCCAATATCTTTTGGTCTTGATTCATCTCAATATGCCACCTCTGCTCTGGAATGATTAATGGAAGTAGAAAAGCATAAACTTATGGTCAGCTGAAGTAAAAATAATTGAAACTATGAGCAGATAAAGGCAGTAGCTGCCAGCACTACTACCACAAAGAAACGGAGGAGTATTAATACATCTTTCCCATGCTTGTCTGGGGGCGCAAATCAGATAATATATTAGTATCAGGTGATGGTGAAAGAGCATTTTGAGCTCCATTAATAGCTAGGGATTATGTTAAATAGCAACCACATAAACTAAACATTTTGTGATCAGCCGATCCCGGTAATTCCCAGCCAAGAGTTTCAGAACTCTTGGAACCAGGAACATACTGTGTGGTCTGTTCACGCCAGCTTTGCATTTGGGGACACTCGGAAGATTTTGGACACCTGAGAAAGATGATATTGTCCATTATTTAAAAGGACTGGGCAAATGATTTGGGTCATGCTAAGACTACCAGCCTGTCACAGTTAAAGGCAAGAAATATTGGGCTTGTCAGTTGGTTAATGAACTCTTAAGGGAAGGCAATGAAACTGATGCACATGAGTACGTGTATGGAGAAAGTAGACCTTGTCAAATCAATTTGCTGCTGGTCTCCAGCAAGGCTGAGCAATGCTTTGTGGAAGTGATTTCTGAAAGTAGTTGGCTAATACCATCTTGGAGGTGGGTTATTAAAAATAATTATATAAAATCAACATGGTGCAAATTAAGTGGCTCTGACTAGTTGAACAGAGATCTCAGAATGTTACTGAAACACTAATCCTTCAGTCTTTTTGCAGGGAAGACCTGTGGAAACCGGTTCATTATTCTGTTCCTGTCACTGATTTGGGGGGAAAATAAAGAATCACTGTCTATTGAGTGTGTCAGAGTCTAAAACTAGGGCTAAGGAGTGTTAAATAGTGAAGAGGACAGTTCACTGACACAGAGCTACCTCAGTCTCTCAGAAAATATTACTGCACACAATGTGCAGCTGTGCCTTCAGGTTCCTCCTTTAAAAAGCATGAGGATAAAGGACAAAGCTGGAATAGGAACCGGCAGCCAGCACTGAAGAAGCATGGGTAGAAGGGGCTGAATTTGGCTGCTCACACAGGGATGGGACTATTTATGTACTTTGCAGTCTTCAGTCGTGTCCCGCTGGTACTGTTTCAAATATCAGGCACTGCAGATGTCTCAGTCATCCCGGGAAACCTCAAACAGCTGTAAACACATTTGTGTGCCACTGAATTAAGTACAAAGAACCAATTTTTACTGTTGTGCATAATTATTAGAGCAATTTACCAGGATTAATTGTGGATTCTACACCACATTGTGGATATTGTGGATCTCCAATTTTAAAATCAAGATGGGGTATTTTTATTTAATGCATACTTGAAATAAGAGAGGTACTAAGAGAAACCTTAGACCGGATCCTTCTGCATGCACATGGGCTGTCCACAGTGATATCCACGTTCCCATTTCCCCACCTTGAACCTTGCACTATACTCCAGCTCTATCCTCAACGTTTTCCTCAGTTGGTTTCCTGTATTTGCACTGTGTGTAATTTTGCCTGGTACAGAAAAGTTCCGTGGTACTTCTGTCCAGGTATTATTGCCCATCCAGACAGGTGACCTTGGTAATCTGGATAGTGCTGTGGTGCCTAAATAAGTACGGCTTTCTCCTGGAAGGGTGCCTCTTCTGAGAAAGAGGAGAACCTTCTTATCAGCTAAGCCAAAAACCACTCACAAGAAGGGCTCAAAGGGTGCAGAGCAAAGTGTGCTGAGACCCACAGGGCCATGCAGATGCGATCTGATCTCTGTAACTAGGTCAGTATCTGATGAAGGGAAGTGGTTCAGCGAAAGGATTGCTGTTAATGGAAGCTTTGGCCAGCAGAAACATGAATCTGAGATCACTTTGGGCAAAAACTCACTGTTAATGAGCAAGTGAGAGATGTACCAGCATAACACTGTCTGCCTTTTGAAAATCAGGTGGTGAGACGAGGTAGCGGCACCATACGGGAAAACCTCGTGTTATGCCAGTGATGCAAAATACAAGAGAGGCAAAAAGAAAGCTCTGGTCAGCTCAAGGTTTGTCGCCTTTCAGCAACCAGCCCTGTGGAACAGGTTCTGTAGCGCTTTTCGACGTACGGTATGACAGACACCCAGGAAGAATTTCCTTGATTTCTTTGAAGAATTTCAGGCAATTTTGCTACCAGTCAAGGCATGCCTGAGGCACACCTTGGGAGTGAACCATTCATGCACCCAGTGACTGATGTTTGTGACTGATTGGCACATGCCAAAGATTGGCAAAAACAATGCTAACCAGGAGCAAATATGGCAAGTGCCCCCGGGCTTTCATGAGGCTCTGCAGGCTCCACAAGTGCCAAAAGAAGTGCAAGTGTAAACTCAACCGTCAGCAGAGCTGAAAAGCTCTGATTGATGTTTAGGAAGACCAAATTTAGCAAGTAAAGGAAGCAAGTGGTGGATATCCCCTGCAGCAGTGGTCTTGTGCAGTCATAACTTCATTGTCTGTCTCAACAATGATTTGACATGGTTTGGTGAGAATGAAAGCAGGCAGCCACTGAGCCTGGCTAATGGAAGATATTCTCCACCCGAGCAGTGCTAAGCAGGAGGCATAGGTGGGAAGACATACCCTGAGCAGGCTGAAGTCAGAGAGCAAGGACAGCATTAACACACTCTTGTGAAAGTCCAAATCAAGATTGTATTTTGTAATAGACATTAAGGAAGAAGAACTGGTGTCTCCTCCACAGCATGAATGTTGAGGGGAGATCTCTCTTTCAGAAAAGGCCAGGCTGAAGAGGTGGGTGAAATGTTACTAGAGTTTTTTAGAGATGTCTGATCAAGAGATGAAGAGCTTCTGTGTTTGGGAGATTATAACGCTTCAGGAGCAGGATGACAAGAAGACCCTTGCTGGCAGAGACTACGAATAAGAGTCAGGACACTGAAGAAGTCTGATGGGCTGAGAATGAAATGATCTTGTAAGGTAGGGTAGGTGGTTGAACTCAATGGTCCCAGGGGTCTTCTCCAACCAGAGTGATTCTGTGATTCTGGTGGAGCTGTAGCACAGGCCATTGACCCAGCCAGGTGATTGTATGTTAGCAGGAAAGGAAAGGTCCTAAAAACAAGGAAAAGTGGATTCTAGGAAGTGAAGTCCCATGATAATGACCTTCAAATCCTGTGCTGTTCCTGATACTTAAGCAAATTCCTCACTGTGTTCCCCTCTGGAGGATTCAGAAGGCCGACTCAGCTTCCACAATGCACGAGGGACACTAGAGCAAAAGCAATGGGAGATGCTGGTCATTGGCAAGTTTAGAGATATCAAGAACAACTTTGGTTGCACAACTTCAAAAAGTCATTTGACCTGATGTGTTGCAATAGATGTGTGGAGTGTCCTAGGGCTATATGATATGTGTAAGAAGCTGCTGAAAAACATTATGAAGAGGTGAGGTCAGCAGTCCTGGTCAAGAGCAAGCTGAACAACTGGTTCAACACAATGACTGGTAACAGGGTGACTTGATAATTCACAGTAACTTCTGGAGCTGCCTGTAGAAAGTGAAGGACGAAGTTACAGTCACCAAAGACTTTGGGCAAAGTCAGACCAAGAGATCAAACACTTGAGGATGATCACATCTGCAGTGGTGGTGCCAGTTCATCAGATGTGCCAAGTCAGCTTGCTGTGTCCCATGATGAAGGATGCAGATCAAACATTGGTGTGAGCCAGACAATGACCAGGAGGAAAGGGAGCAGGGATGAGAGCTACACAGGCAGGTAACAGCGAGGTGAATGAGATGGACGGTCCATTTATCTGAGAAACTTCACCACGCAGGATGGCAACAGATTCCTCTACAGAGACCTGAAAGAGGATGTAGATGGCATATGTGGGTGTAGATCATCTGAAACAGTGGTGAAGAGACAGAGGGAAATCATGAGAGCAAAAGTCAGGCTACGTGGTAGGTTTCTGTCTTTGCTTATTGTGCAAAGATGGTCAGGATGGAAAAAACCCCAAAACCCAAACTGGGCTTTGCAATGAAAAGCTACAGATTGGGAGATCATGCCAGAAACAGGACAGGTGGCACAGGATGTGCAAAAGGAAACTCTGGCTGAGGGTTAAGATCCCAGTGGTAGAAGGTGTGGAAGGGTGTGTAAGCAAACTCTGGCTGAGGGTTAAGATCCCAGTGGTACAAGAAATGAGAGTATTTGGTTTAATTTTGATTATTTATTTAATGTTCTCAGTCGAGGTATAGACCCCTCCACACCACATTTACACCCAACTCTATAAGCTGCTACTTCTTAATCTTCCCTCATAGACCCCGTGGATCTGCGACCTGTAGGTTGTAGAAGTGGAGAACATCAGAAAATGAGTCTGTATTTGCTGGACACAGAGGAGCACTTAAGAGTGTGTTTTAACTGTCCTTTATTCACATCATCGTTAATCTGCAGGACAAAGAGAGAAAAGACACGCCTCTCTGGAGATGGAGATGGCGAAGACAAGGGAACTGGGAGGGAAAAGGACCAGTGAGAAGATTCATGCATGCAGAAGTTCCAAATTCATCCTTGAGTGATGAAGCCACTTTGAGTTTCCGAACACTGGATGTACGACACCAGATGACTCTCAGGGGCCAGGCAGACAGAGCCCAGCACCAGGTGTGCAGAAGAAGGGGTAAAATCCAGGTTAAATTCCTACAGTCTCCCCTTGAACAAGTAATGCATTTCTTTGCAAGTCAGGAGGTCCCTGCAGAGCAGTGGATTCACATTGCACTGTCCCAAAGCTTTGGATGGGATCCCTGAAAAGAAATGAAAATCAAGTGTGCAAGATGGAGAGAACCAGATGATTTAATCTGGGTTGTAGGAAGGGTGAGTTAGAGAGAGGTGATTGAGCAGCATCAAAGGATGACAATCAATTTGAATTTTGCCAGAAGTGATGTTGATTCCTGTGTTGCTTCTCCCTGAGCTTTTCCTTTAATTAAATACTGAACGTTCCATTAGAAGTTGGAATAACACACTGTTCTTAAGGAAAAGAAAACCTAAGTAATCCCTTTATCTGCTAAAATGGATGATTTCTAGTAGATTAAACAGTGGCCTTTCAGCTACCAGAGCATAGTTCAGGCCATAATTGAAGTCCTCTCCTTGGCCTCTTCTTAGTCCCTCACAGCCATCGTCCATAGAGACCCATCATCAGAGATAACCTCGGTGACTCTTGTCTGCAGTGAGTGTTTCTCCCGATGAGGAGATTAGTTGGAGATAAAGCATATTACCTGAAAATAATAAGTGATTACGGTCCCGGTCTGTCTCTCCACATTCATTTCATGCTGGTTAACCCTTGCAAAACTGGCTACTGGAAGGGTTTAAGTCTTTAAAGAGGAGGAGGAGTGAAGGAAGGTTTTTCATGTCTGAGTGGGAAAGGAGAAATTCTGCCTTTTGTTTTCCATTCCTCTTGCTGGGTGGGGATTCCTGGTCACAGCAGGAGGCACTCACCTTGCATTGCTCCTTGGGAGCTAGAGCTGTGCTGTGAGGTGCCATCAACCTCTACCCCCCATGCTGGGCAGCTTGAACCTGCATGGTCTTAAAATGCCCTTGCATATTATCTACCATGTGCCTGATGGCAACACAGACACATACTGGATGCCCAGTGTGTGAACACCAGCGGTGTTTCCGCTGCTGCATTTAGAATCATAGAATCACAGAATCATTAGGGATTGGAAGGGACCTTGAAAGATCATCCAGTCCAATCCCCCTGCC
>JAOXOE010000405.1:43110812-43193968 GCA_028565055.1 Phoeniculus purpureus
CCCATGGTATTTCCCCTAGCAATTGCTTGAAAAGGCCAAAGTTGGCCCTCCTGAAGCCCAGGGTTGTGATTCTGCCAGCTAGTCAGAGCTAGCAGCTTCCGGTCTCCTGCCAAAAAATGTTCTCTGGCCATGGGCCACCTGGAAGCACACATGTGCCAGCTATGCATTCATGTCCTGGACCTCTGGCTTCTCCTCCAGGCAGTTCAGGTCCCCTCTTTTTGAATGATGGAGAGAGAGATTCAGATTTGAAAAATAGCTGAATGTTTTTCTGACTCTTTTTGGAGCCCAGTGCTCCCAAAGGTCTGTGAGATGATTTCTGTGGCAAAGCTCCAGCTCCACACAGTTCATTTTCCCACAATGATTGTCAACCACAGCGTGGAGTTGTGGGTTTTATTAACCTTTCAGTGCGATGTACTCCCAGACTGGCCACATTTGACCATATCCTACTGCCGAGGGGGATGCCCAACTACCCTCCATCTCCATCTGCGGGTGAGGGAAAAGGAGTAGCCACTGAGTCAGGAGAGAGAAATAACCTCAGCCACATCCAGCACATAGAGTGACTCTTTTCTGGTGTCTAGACAAGCTGAAGGAGAGAATTAGGAGAAACAACATCATAAGGAGAGTCTCAAGGCTCCCTATCCACCTGCGACCTCTCCAAAAGAAGTTTACCTGTCCTAGGCCATTGATAAACTTTTCATATTATTCAAGATTAACCCAATCTGAGGTGCTTGAAGGACCCCCTTATCTTCCCTGACGTCTCAGCCTCTGCGACTTCTTAGGCCCACATTCTCCCTGGGAGGCTCATGCCAGCTTGAATAGGGATGCAGCCACCAAGATAATGAAATCTGCGCCTATGACTGCATTAGGAAAGCCCCACTGGGTCTTGTTCTACAGGTTATAATGACTAGTCTGGGCAGCTAAACCAATGAGAAACACACCAGAGTCTGGGTGAGAACTGCCCCTGGGCAGACCGGGATGTTGCCCATGGGATGTTAGAAGAGGAATACTGTTGTTCAGGAGTCTTCTGGTAGTTGGGCAGAAACTGTCTGAGCGGTTGGCAGAAACAGACAGCCCTTGAGAGAATTCTCCCAAGGTTATTTTCTGCAGGTATCCTCTCCTGCTGATTGTGTGTAGATACGATACCTCTAAGCTCCCAGCTTCGGTGTGTTCAGTGAGTGTGGACTATGGATCACAGATGGCAAGTTTGGAAGTGCAACCAACCGATTTGTGATCAGTGATCCAAATGTTAAACCTCTTTGTTTTACCTGCAAGTGTTCTGTTGGACTCACGTTCTTTCATTTTCCGTAGTAAAGAAATGCAGAATTTCTTATGGAAAAGAAAGAAACCCTCACTGAATGAAATTTGGCCAGGATAATTATTATCTAGCTGGGCCTGCTGAGCAAACAGCAGGTGAGATAAACTTAATCTCAATAGCAAAGTTCAGAAGGCTCATACATGTCCCCACCAAAAGACAGGATCTTTTAAAACATGGCATCTCTTTAACTTTCCAGGAGCACAAAAATCGCCGACCCGCAGATGTGCTTCCCTCTGTCTCAACCCATATTATTGCTCGTGCCATGCCTCCTTCTGCTGTGCTTGTACCTGGGAACTTAGTCTGCTGCCCACTATTCACATGTTTGTTCTGATTACTTTTAACTTTGAGGAATAAGGGCTTCTTCAGCAGGTCACATGGATGCATGACTTCTCAGGGGTGGAGGGGATGGGAAAAGATGCTGCTGCCATGAAGTCTCTCTTCTTCACGGTTTCCACCAAGCCTCTTTTCCACTATTTCATTGTGCTGCACTACCAAGACAGGTGGGATTAAATACAGAACCTTTCCCAGACTTCTCTTAGACCTGCCATGGCAGTATCCAAGCTGTAATGTAGACATTCAAGCGCCAGTTCATGCTACCTCAGATTAGATAGGCCATTATCAGAGACTTGATAAGACTGTCAAAAGCGGCAGCTCATACAGAGTGCTGCTTCTCGATAAAGCTTTCTATTCGTGCTGAAACGCAGTGCAAGGCAGTCCTCAGCCCTTGTCATCTTATTACAAAGGTCCCAAAGAGGGCAAAGGCTCTATATTGTTCTCCAAGAGCAAGGCAGTGGTTTTCTGCCTTTCCAGTGATCATCTGGGGAGCAGACCTTACAGAATAGCTGGCCTTTGCTCTTGGGGTCTTGCCTTATAGCATGAATAAGGCCTCAAATGTCTGCAGTGTTGCCTCTCTCTGGACACACGGACACCAGCTCATGCCCCCACAGGGTGTGTATTGTCCTTGCAGCTTGGCCTTTTGTGGGATGAGACTGTTCTCCATCCTACCACCCAGCATATGGAGGCAGGAGACAATGACTGAAAATGTTGATTGTCACTTATGGAGCTGGTTTGTGCCAGGTCAGGGAAAGAAAATGTTGGGAAAGAAATGGAGCCATTGGCAGTAAATATTCTTGAGTGATGAAGGTCTGGAAGAATTCCCCAAAGCAGAGACAGTGAACATTTACTGTGAATGTTAAGGTGTTTCGTCTCACCCTACCACACATCTTCAGGGCAGATGTCTGCATCCGATCCAGATGCATGAAAAGCCACTGAGGCACAGTGGAAATACTGAACCTTTGTCTGACCACATCTCCAGACATGGTCTTTCTGACCAAATCTGCAGACTTGCCTCTTGGGATGCAAAACCCAGCTGCCTTGAAGTGCCTACTGGTGCTCAGATGAACTTCAGTTCTGGAGGAACACTCAGCTGTCAATGACGGCCTCTCCATCAACTGTTCCATGCTCAACTTGATCATGATTTATCAAGCACAGCAACTCACTTAATAACTGCTCACAGTGCATTGCTGCTAATTAGTTGAGGAGAGCTTCTTCCATAGAGGCGTGTGAATCTCCATGCTTTACTGTTTGCATGTGAGTCCTGACATGCAAGCCATCCCACCACACATGTGCAGGATGTCTATTCCCTGAAATGGCTTTTCATAAATGTAGTATCACTGTAAAGCAATTGACTTGGTGTCCCACACCTATGATATCTAGCAGAGTCTCACACTCTGTGAGACACACCCTGGTGTCTTCACCACTCCAGAGTGAATGTGCAGATGCTTTGTGCCCAAGACAGTTCCTGTCTTTCTCTGAGGCAAATGTATAATAAACCACTGTTTATTTTTAAAATAAAGGAAAGTCCAAACAAAAGCCCCCCCCAAGACTTTCCCTAGCAGACAGTGCTCCTTGGCAGTGGAAAGCAATAACACATCACTCAATGCACCAATCAGAGGCTTAGCGCTGAGCCAGGACAGTGCTGCAAAGAGGCCAGAGAGGTTGCATAGGATCTAAGAGTACCTATTTTCACCAGGTTCATGGCCAGAGAGGTGCTTTATGAGAAACAATCGTGGTGCCAGCAAGGCCAGAGCTGTTGACAAAGTTTGCAAAGTGCTGCTGCCAAGTTTGCTACAGACAAAGCACCTATCGTTTTGCACGTAATGGAGCACACAGACACTGGTTGACTTTCCCAAAGTCACCTGGAGAAGCTGATAAAGCAACTGTGCTCTAACTACTGAGCCTGTACAGTGTGTTGCTTGCTGAGTCCCTAGCAGGTGGTGATAGAACCCATGTACTGTGAGACTGTAAATTTGGCCCTGGGGTTTAATGAAACTTTGATGTAGTAGGACCACATTTCATGACCTTCTCCAGGTAGAGGCATCTTCAATGTCCTCTCATGGGAGCCAGCACTGCATAACCCCATCCTCACACTTCCTTTCTGCTTTGCTTTTACAAGTAGGTTCTGCACTTTGGTTTATGAGACCCAAACCGCAACGTGGATGTCCTTGAGCCTGTTGTGAAACTCCTTGTAGTGAGGAAAGAGTGTCACACCCAGCCATTGGGGAAAAGGCTGATGTGCTGGCAGCAACTTGCCCTGCAAAATCACCAGATGTGAAGGTGTGTCTACACACATTTGTAGTCGAGAACAGATGTTGACCCACGTGGAATTCCTATCTCATGTCATCTGAGATATATCAGATTTAGAAATAAGGGAAGAGAGCCACATCACTGTACCAAAGGTGCAGCTTTGTGCACTTTAATTCACTTCCAGTTGTACATTTCCCTCTTATATCTGCTTGTCAGGAGGATCAAACAGATGATTCTGGGTGGATATCTTCTTGTGCAGTTGCAGACACTCTCTGCAAGACTTCTTTAGATCCCTTCTTGCTATCATTCTCAGAACCTCACCAATGCATGGCTTGGCCTCTGAGAAAAGCACAACCAACCTGGCCAACCCCCTGCATTTTTGGACCGGGAACATCCCTGTTTTCTGTCTGAAAGTTTATACATCTGTGCATGAGGGGGCAGGGGACACAAAACATCAACAACCCTGAGTGACAAGCTTCTATATCTTTTCCTCAGACAACGTGCTGGCACTGCTCTGTGCAGGGTAGTAAATGGCATCACAAAATACCCGTTTCCTGCACCTACCTGCTGTTACTTGTGTCACTGACAGGTCTGACAGCTTTTGGTTGTGTATGGTTTTCAGATACCTGGCAGCTCGTGGGCAGAGATGGGGCTGGGAGATACAGGGAGGTTTTTCTGATGCTCAGAATCACATAATTACAGGATGGTACGGGGTGGAAGGGACCTCTGAAGATCATCTAGTCCAATCCCACTGCTAGGGCAGGATCATCTAGAGAACATCACACATTCAGGCTTGTGAGATGCTTTTAGATAAAATTTGGCTTGTTCTGTCCCTAGATGCAAGTTGGGATATTTCTGTGTGCCCCTTTCTAAGTCTGTCCCTGGGAGACCATCAGAACAGGAGAGACCCAGCTGGACAGAGGTTAATAAAACCCCAGAATCTCAGGGAGAAGGCAGAGTGAACATGAAGAATCTTCTTCCCACCTCGAGGATCTCTTGTGTGGGCTCAGGCCACCCAGCATTGTAGCCACAGGACATCATCCATCTCTCCTCTTCCTTGGCTGAGGGTCTTTGGAGAGGTGTTCGCTGGCTCTTGCTTGAAATGCCAGTGGCGTCGCTGGTGTCCGTAGCCCCAAAGGTGGAGGGAGCTGTGCAGCATGTGAAAGTCTGGGTGCAGGCAGGGTAGGGCTCCTAGAGGCAGTGGCTACGGATCTCCCCAGTGGACACAAGGCACTGCCGCCATCTAGTGACGTGGGGACTCACTGATGCCTCAGAACCAGAGACTCTCGGACTCTCTGTGGTTGGAAGAGACCTTCCAGATCATCACGCCCAACTGTCAACCCAACGCTGCCAGGTCATACCTAAACGATGTCCCTCAGCACTATGTCTGCATGTCCTTTAAATACCTCCAGGAATGGTGACTCCACCACTGCCCTGGGTAGCCTGTTCCAATGTTCAAGAACCCTTTTGGTGAAGAAATTCTCTCTAACACCCAGGCTAGACCTCCCCTGGCACAGCTTGCAACTATTTCTTCTTGGCACTAGTGAAAAGATGCTGTTCCCCTCCTCATTCTAACCTTCTTTCAGGTATTTTTGGAGAGCTATAAAGTCTTAGCTTTTCTCCAAGCTAAACCACCTCAGCCGCTCCTCACAGGACTTGTGGAGAGCTGGGGAGCACTCCTGGGCCTGGGGATGCTCTGCTGAGGGTACAGGAAGAGGACTCAACCCCAAAGTGCTGCCTGTCCTTGAGGCATACAGAAGAGCTCATTGCTGAAGAGGACAGAAGGCTGCTTAGCAATCACGAAGCTGAGTTTGGGGCACTTCAAGTGCTGCAATGCTTTGGGGTGACACCTGAAATCTGGGGGGGATCTGTGCAGGGAAAAGTTTGCCTCTCATTGCTGTGTGTGCCCTTCTGCTTGCTCAGTCGTCACCACACTTGGCGATGTCTTTGGTGGGTGGAGAGGCTGTGGAACTTCCATCTGGAGAGATAAAAACTGATGCAGTCCAAAAAGAAGTTGTGGGAGTGTAGCAGCAGCTTAGCTAGGGTTTACAAATATAGCTGCTACCTGATATGTGAGTCCAAAGAGCGTGAACTGCTCAAGAACAGACAAAGTCCAAAGAAGAAGTGCAAATCCCAACAGGAATATGGCAGAATATGAGTAAAACCCAGTTAATTAAATTAACAGGGTAATGAATTAACATGGATCTGCTGTTGCAGTGGATGCACACTGCTGTGAGCAGCAGCAGCACAGGCACTCTCGTCCCCTCCTCTCTTTTAAGGAAATGAATACATAGGAATTACAGGGCTGAGCATGGGGAAAGCTCTGCCAATAAACGGCACCAACATCCCAGTGCAGGTTCCAGGTGCTTCCCTCATAATGTGCCCACATGAGCAGACCCTGCCATTGCAGCATTAACCAACTACCTCATTAGTAATGGTTTCACCAAGGGCATAGATAAAGCTCTGCCAGCAGCCCTGCTGCCATTTCTGTCTGCAAATGCAGAGCATCAGGTATCTTTTTGTGTGTGTGGCTTGGTTTTTTTTTCCAGAGTTCCTGCATCCGGGGGGGATGCAATGCTAAAGGGATCATCAAGGAAGCACCATTCTCACTGTAAGCTCTTCACTGGGGGGAAAAAATAGAACTAGATGAATCAGTGAAGTCAACTCACACAGGTGATGCACACATGTAGAGGATGAGACATATGGTAAGTTCTCTTGGCTGAGAGAACTGGGGATGTTTAGTCTGGAGAAGGCTGAGAGGGGATCTTATTAATGTCTATAAATATCTGAGGGGTGGGTGTCAAGAGGAAAGGGCCAGTTTCTCTTCAGTGGCACCCAATAATGGGGATAAGCTAGAACATAAGAAGTTCCACCTCAACATAAGGAGTAATTTATTTACTGTAAGGGTTATAGAGCACTGCAACAGGCTGTGTAGAAAGGTTGTGGAGTCTCTTGCTTTGGAGATTTTCAAAACCTGCCTGGATGTATTCCTGTGTGACCTGAGCTAGGTGGTCCTGTTCTGGCAGGGAAGTTGGACTAAATGAACTCTAGAGGTTCCTTCCAACCACCTACATTCTATGATTCCGTGATTCTATATGGCCAGGTACAGCAATCTCCATGGTGGTAGGAGTAGGTGGGGTCCCATCAGGGTGGGCTGGGTGACTCTTGCGCACATGATCAGATGCCTGTTGGTGATATCAGATTATTACATTGCTAATAAAAACTACTACCTTGTGCAGCTTTTCCTAGGGGTTTGATCCATTCCTCATTCCAGCCTCAATTTAAGCTGGGCTCAGTGTGTGCTCTGTCTCTGTGTGACCTGACACTGCTGCAAGAAAGGGAAATCCTGAATTCACCTTGGCATGTGTCACGAGAGAGGTCAGAGAGCAGTGTTTAGTGTTTTGATTTTCTAGTATTTCACTGTTCTTTCCAGAGATGTTGCTTGAAAATTTTGGGGTCAACTAGCACTGGAGCATGATGGGGAGCTAAGGCTCCATTCTCAGGACATTGGTCACTCACCTCAGCTGAGTCTAGAAGCTTTTGGTGACTCCAGGGATGGTCCTGGGGAGGTTTCACCTGGTGAGGTTGATTTAAACCCAAGCCATCCCTGAAGAGCAAAGTCCAGCCCTGCTGCTTGTTTCTTCCAGTGCCTTGTGAAAGGACCTGGCTGCACATCTGGGATGAGGACAGACCCTGATTACAGGGTCAGCACCCCACTGTGTGTCATGAAAACTTGGTGGCTGTGAGTATCAGGAGAACCCTGAGGCCACAGCTGGTTTTGGTGGCTCAGGGTTCGTTTTTGTAACGTAATGAGAAACATCGAGCACAGAGATCTCCTTCTGGTGGGAAGATGCAGAGAGGTTGGCTGAAACTATATATGATTAGAGATAAGTAGTTCCCCTTCTAGCTGATTTCCTAGAGGTGGTCAGAAAAGGGAGACAATTATCAGTGCTCTGTCTCCCAGGTGAGCTCAGATGTATTACTAAAATGCTGCTCTTTGCTTCTTGCGCTGTTACAGCTGCCCTGTTCAAACTTCAGCAACATCATCACTGGCAACTTTGCCCAGAGCCTGAAATGTAGCTTCTACCTCCTGCTGAGGTGCTTGCACAAACAGTCCTGGTTTGATCTGGATGTAGGAAAGCCTATTTCCAGGGCAAGAATTCTCTGCTGGAGTTAGAGGGTGTGGGGTCAGACCCCAGTGCTTTGGCAGGCACTCACAGCAGCCATGGGCTCCCTGACTCACAGGTTATCAGCCATCCTTTGTACCTCTGCACCTTGCTTTCCTGGGCTGAGGTCCCAGCACCTGCTTCAGCAGCACATCCTGGGGCTGTCTGTGTAGCCACAAGTCCTGTGCTGGCATTGCCTCAGTTTCCCCGTGGGTAGGATGGGACTGTCACAACATCCTGGACTTCTGCGCTCGACAGCTGCCTTTACACAGCAGGATTACAGACTGACTTGGGTTGAAAGGGACCTCTGGATGTTGCTGACCTGTTGCTTTTTAAGAAGGTTCAGTCTCAAATTTAAACCCGACCTGGCAGCTAAATAGGTGGCTCGGTACCTCCTCAGTTGAATTTTGAGTTCCTCTGGAGTTACACTGGAGACAACACAGTTTGCACGCCCTGATCATGCTCACGGTTCAAAGCAAGGTGCTAATACTTAACCAGGTTTCTCCCCAGCTCAGCCGGTGCCTGCTGCCCCTTGCCCTGATGCCCAGCACCAGAAGGAGCAGCTCAGCTCCATCCTTCCCGCACATTCCCATTCCCAGGCCGGCAGACCCGCCACCGAGGTTGGTTGCAACGGGGCGTTTCGTGGGAGCACAAGTGCCGAGGGTGGCCGGGCAGTGGCAGTGCCGAGTCGCTTGGCCGCTCTCCCGTTTCGTCTGCGGCTGGGATCGTTGCCTGAGGGGCTGCACCGCCGGCCGCAGTGCCCGAGGTGGGAACAGCCGGGGGGTTTCCGGGGTCGGGGAGAGCAGAGGCCTGTGCGGGCAGTGCCAGCGGCTGCTCGCTCGGCGGGGTTTGCGTGAGGCCGTGGGTTTAGCTCGCCGGGATTTGCATGAGCCCCGTAGATTTATCTCAGCCCTTTCCTGCGCTGCCCTTGATTTAATCCCCTTGGATCAACCTGCTCGAAACACGTAGTTATTTCCGTTTATTTCCTTATTTAGGTTTAATTTGAGCTCTGCAGCTCCTGCAGGCAGCCCGCGGGGGCCATGACGCGCTTGTGCAGCGACTGCGGCAGCGGCGGGGACTGTGCCCAGGCCGGGCGCTGTGTGCGGGGCGGGGTGGGAAGGCCGCGGAGAGAGCGGGAGCGGAGGCTCCGGCCACCTCCCTGCAGAGCCGGGGCAGCACCTCCGCCCCCTGTACAGCCCCGTGTGCCCTTCACGGCGCTGTCTGCTCCAGCTCCCTGCCAATTGTGCGGAAGCAGGTGGTTTCTTCCCCGGGAAGCTCTGTCTGCCCACATGGGAAGTTCTGTGGGGAGTCAGCTTGGGATGCAGGGCTGCTCCCGTCTTGGGGGGATGCTCTGGGGCTCTGGTAGTGACTGTGGTTCCTCCTCAGCACCCATGGAGTATGTCAGCACGCGGGGAGGCGTTGGGCCAGTTGACTTCGAGGAAGCCCTCTTCTCTGGCTACGCAGCTGATGGGGGCCTCTTCATGCCCCAGTGCCTCCCCTCACTGGACAGGGACACCCTGCGGGAGTGGAGCTGCCTATCGTACCCGTCTCTGGTGAAGGAGCTCTGTGCCCTCTTCATCGCAGATGAGCTGATCCCTCGGAGCACACTCGATGGTAAGCCTCAGCTGCATGAAGAGCTGCTCAGAGGGGGATGCAAGGATTTAGGGGCATTCAGAGGCTTCTGCCCACCTTCACCCCAACCTTTCCACAACCCTCATAGGATGGAGCCTGTTGCACTGCTGTCTGCTCCTCTCTGTACCTTATTCTCCTCTGTCACATTGCTGGTACTTGTTACCTTCTGGAAAAGGTGTCCCCTGGGTGCAGACAGGGATTCTGGTGATTGCAATAGCAGTGGCTGGTGCTGTGGTCCTGCTCGTTGCTAGGGCATAGTCCTGCCCTCCTGCCGGGGTTTTCTGCTGCGCCACGTGTTCATTGAGGTCCAATTTTCAATCTTTTTAACATTAACAGCTATTACTTCCACCAGAGGGCAGCTATAACCTCTGTCTCAACAGCACATTATGATAAAATTGAAGTGTGCTGCATTTTATGTTTTAATATTTTTTAACAATTTTCTCTGATTATGTTGGGTGTCCTCTGGGGTGTTTGGCATAGAGTTATCAAACACAGTAAAACTGGGCTGATTTGCTCCTAATAATTAAGGATAACTGGATATCTGTCACCTCTCTAGCTACTGATACCCTTTGGTCATGTGGAAAGCTTCCCAGGAGCGTGAAGAGCATAGATGCAGGAAGCCAGGGTCACAAAATTACTCCTCTACCCCACTTAACCAATTCTTCGATCATTTTTCCTCTAGACCTGATCGACAGGGCCTTCAGCAGGTTTAGGCACAAGGACATCGTGCGTCTGTCCAGGCTGAAGGATGGGTTGAATGTTCTGGAGCTCTGGCACGGGGTTACTTATGCATTTAAGGATCTGTCCTTGTCCTGCACAGGGCAGTTTTTACAGTACTTCTTGGAGAAGAAGCAGAAGCATGTCTCTATTCTGGTGGGTGAGTACCCTTTTTGTAGGGGTAAAATTTCTGGTCAGGTCTTTACCTTGGGGCTCATCATCTTATGGCCCTCCCCATAGATACCTCAGGGTGATACTGTCTTATGGGTGACTGATGAGCAATGCCAGGGTGGCTGTTCCAGCCAAGAACATCTTGTGTGACATCTCTGAATCTCTTTCTCAAAGTGCAGTGATTCATGTTTGACTGAAGCATCTTTTATTTTATTATGATTCTCTCTCATTTTGAAACAGGGACTTCAGGGGACACGGGAAGCTCAGCCATCGAGAGCGTGAGAGGGCAGAAGAACATGGACATCTTTGTTCTGCTGCCCAAGGGTTTGTGCACCCAGATACAGGAGCTTCAGATGACCACTGTTATTGAAGACAATGTCCACGTCTTTGCTGGTTGGCATTGCTGTTGATCTGTATGCTTTCTGGCCAAAGCCAAGACCCTAAAAGTCTTAGGCTGCTGCTGCTTTAGCACCCAGGTCGTGGCCATTATAGTCGCTATGCCCAGACATCTGGCTAACAGGAGCTACTAGCAGATGTCTCCAGTTTGATGACCAGACGGTTCAAGGCTTCCTTTTCTCCTGGCCACAGATTGGGCTGTCTCTGTACAGGCAGTTTAGCTGCAATTAATTCAGCACTGTTTCTTGTTACTAAAAGGATCAAGAGTCACCCTTTCCCTCTCTCCCCTCACTTTCAAGGGTGGTCCAGCCACTACTGCTGTGCCATGCCCATGGTAAGGAGTCACTGCATGGTGCCTGAGCTGTCCTGTGGACTCCTTTGCTCAGTCAAAATATATTATAAATTAAATATATTCTGGTATAACACTTGAACAATTCCCTCTCCCTGGAAGCATTCAAGGCCAGGTTGGATGAGGCTCTGAACAACGTGGTGTAGTGAGAAGTGTCCTTGCTCATGCCAGGTGGTTGTAACTAGATGATCTTTAAGGTTCTTTCAACCTAATCCATTCTATGATTCTATAAGCAAAAGCACAGAGGGAGTATCTGCAGACACCACTCAGCATCCATTTGGTGCTTCTGAACCCCCAGCTTGAACAGCCTGCAAAGCAGACCAGCTGCTCAGGATGTTCCTGGCTGCAGCAAAACCCAGGGCTTGAGACTGACCCTGTTTCTCAGCAGAAATACCTTGTGCCTGATGTGCTGATGTTGGCAGGTCTGATCTTTCCTTTCTCCTTTTAACAGCTCACGGGAACAGTGATGAAATCGATGAGCCAATCAAGGAACTCTTTGCTGATGTTGATTTTGCCAGAAAGCACAATCTGATGAGCTTGAATTCTGTAAACTGGTCCAGGATTATGGTGCAGATTGCTCACCACTTCTATGCTTACTTTCAATGTGCCCCATCCCTGGATACCACCCCGCTGCCAATGGTGGAAATTGTTGTGCCAACAGGAGGAGGAGGAAATATCACAGGTGAAGGGAACAAAGATAGGTCAGATAAGGAAGAGAGTGCTGTGACCTGTGAACCAAAAGCACTTTGCAGATACTGGGTATTGCTATTTATTAACACACCCACTCTCTGGTAGGATTTCTTCAGAACCACTTGTATTTTATTACTCATGTATGGCTCTTACTCATTCAGGTGTCACTCATGATTTGCAAGGTGCAGAAAAGCCCAAACCACCCTTTAAAGATGACTATAACTATATTGACCATGGGCATATTAGAAGAGGACAGAATGTGTTTGATCCAGAAAAGAAGGAAAATACCGTGGTTCTGATTTCCTAAGTGAGACATTAAGAGTGGTGTGGAGTCCTGCCTGGTCCTCCTCTGGCTTGTATGGTAGGGGCAGCCAAGAGAACCACTCTTAATTGCATAACGTGGCCTTCTAAACGTGAGTCTTTGATTGCCTCAATCCCAAAACAGGCATACAACTGTCTTATGAGGGCAATAAAGGACTTGGTGCACTCAACTGCATTAACTGTACTTCTAGGGTGTCCATCTGAGGCAGCTTTAATAAACTCCAAGAGCGCAAAATCTTCATCTCTTCTGTTTGAACGGCAGCTGCCTGGCCTCTCAGTCACCTGCCCATCAGTTTCAAATAGGAAATGGCCAAATGTCAGTGTTCAATGGCAGGTGGAGCATTGCATCCCTGGGTTTTGTAATCTGGTGCCCTACTAAAACTTTAAAGACAGGTATCTCTGAGCTCATTAGGGAATTTCATTTGCGTCTGCTACAGAAATATTTGCTCAATTTGTACAGTGACTTTTTGCTAAACTTCCCTTGTATGTTTCTTCATAAATGTATTTTCTTACATTGTTTTTCTAGCTGGCTGTATTGCCCAGAAAATGGGTCTCCCGATTCAACTCGTTGCCGTGGTTAACAGCAATGACATCATTCATAGGACTATTCAACATGGGGACTTCTCACTGTCGGAGAGCGTGAAGGCTACGTTAGCATCAGCCATGGATATTCAGGTGTGTAATGAATTGGCTACTTAGGAAAATCATAAAATGTTAGAGGTTGGAAGGGAGCTCTAGAAATCATCTAGTCCAACCTCCCTGCCAAAGCAGGGTTGCCTAGGGCAGATCATACAGAACTGCATCCAAGCGGGTTTTGAAAGTCTCTGGGAAAGGAAACTCCACAACCTCTCTGGGCATCCTGTTCCAGACACTGGACAGTGTATGTATTCCGTTTTTTTTCCTTTGTATTCTGTTCTGCTTGGTTTATGAGAGCGTAGTTTTGCCATGGGCAGTGCCTCTTGGTGATGCATTAAGAGGTGTTTACTCATATTGAGTGTTTATGCTGCAGACTGCTGTGCTGAGACAGATCAATCACCTTCTTCCTTGCTTTTCAGGGCTTGACATTGTTATCTTCATTGTTAAATGCTGTGTTTCTGGGGTTTGGTTGCGGTCAAGGCTAGCAAGAGAGGGAGGACGTTTTCTCAGAATAGGACACTTTGAAAATTATAAATCCTATCACATCTCAAGAGCTTCTGAAAGGCTCCACTGATAGCAAGAGACCAGGAAGAAAGTAGGGAAGCCCAGAAGAAACGCCTTCTCTATGACCATCTACAGTTTGCTCAGAGCAAAACAAGGCTCAGCAGGCAGGTGAAGGCCTCAGAAATTAGAAGTCATGGAAGTACAGAAACCAAATACCTGGAAGAAAATAATTCACATTTCATACGTACCCTGTGATCCACAGGGACTGGATCTACTTCCAAATGAGTGACCAAGGTGTGGTGGCGTTTCACTGTGGCCTTAAGCTACCTGGAGTTTTCAAAAGCTGTTCAGACACTTTGGGAGAACCTGAGAACCTGGAGGAAATGTCATGCCTTGCAGTCATTAAGTCATTATGCCCCTGTCACCAGGCTGCTGTAGTCGGCAGCTTGACTTTCCTCCTGAGGTATGAATTTTTGGAGCTCTTTAGTGTTCAAAGGGTAGCTGGGTTCCTCTCTTGGTCCATGGCCCTTCAGTAGCACTGGTCTGCAAAGGCAACCAGGCGAAGTGATGTCCAGAGATTCCCGTGGAGTTGGATGGGTGTATCCTGCTGCACAGCCCTCTCCATAGTTGCATTGTTTAGCTCACGTCCACAGCATCCATGCATGTATTTTCATAGCTCAGCAGATCATCCATGCTGGAGGAGAGTTCAAGACATTTCTTGTTGGGGCCTGCTCAAAGCATGGTCAGCCCTGAGGTCAGGCTGGGTTGCTTAAGGCTTTGTCTAGGTGGGTGTTGGAAACCTTCAAGGAAGGAGAGTGTACAACCTCTTTATGTTGCCTCATCTTCAGACTAAGCTAAAGCAGAGAAAACTTTCCAGTTAGACATTAACCAAAGATTTGAAGGTGAAGCAGAAAATCTAGGGTAAGAAAAATCTTGTAAGGAGCAATCCTAAGAGAATGATCAAATCACTCAACCATAGAATGGTTTAGGTTGGAAGGAACCCTAATAATAATTTAGTTTCAGCCCCCCTGCTGATGCTTTGTCTTTGCAGTACCTAAAGCAAATCAAGGGCTGTTCTCTGGCCCTGAGGTCAGGATGCAACATGCAGTTCATGTCCATGTGCCAAAACTTTCCTTGGGAACAGCCCCCAGCATGACCTGTCCTCCAAACTGGGTCCCAACAGCCCAGTTTGACTTACTGGTGTTAATGCAGTGTCCACCTGTAGTGGAAAACATAAGGCTGGTATAAATGGAAGGCAAAAGGAAAGGTCTGAGTGTGGGAGCAGTAGAAGGAAGGGCAGGAGAAAGAGATGTCAGGAGGGTGTTGCTGGAGGCCTCTGTAGCAGTGGGTCATTGAAGTCCAGCTGACACATAGCTTCTCAGGACAGCCAGGTTGGGAAGCAGAGGGCAGCTAAAACAGGGGACAGCCTAAAGCGAAGGGCAGAATACACCCAGACTAGACTGAAGATTACAGGCTAGAAGCTCTGGCAGATAATGGTGGGAAGATGAAGAACAGGACTGGGGCCATAAGCTGGACAGATAAGGACACGAAAGGCTGAGTAAGTCCTGATGACTCGCCAAGGTAGGACAGGATGGAGAAACAAAAGGTCACAGACACTGTGAGCTACTAAAAGGTGCAAAGAGTTCATCCAAAACCAGTGCTTGAACCCAGAAGATGTGATGAGGGCTTGGTAGTTGGTGTCCCTTGTCTTGCCTGTCCTGATAAAGTATCTTGGCCAGACTACCTGGATGATTATTTCTTGGTGCTTGTGAGTATGCAAGAGTGAGACAGTGAGCAGGGAAGTTGGTGTGGGACCTTGCTGTATGTTCCTGCACTGAGTTCTGCTGCAGTGTTGCAACACCAATTGCTACAGAGCCACGGAGGCCAGCCAGCCTGTGTATGTGCCTGATGTGTTCATCAAGATTATCAGCTGCAGGGAGCTGGGTGTTTCGTTAAGTCACACAGGAGCTGGGTGACTCACAGCAGCATCTGCAATGCTGACTAAACAGCTGGATATTTCTGGTTCTGAAATACACAGCGTGTTATTAGCCTGGGCTCCTCAAGGTGATGGAACAGATGTGGTCACACTGTTGATTTATCAATCGTCCCTTCATTAGTTTTTATTTTAATCTGATGGTCACTGCCAGACTGCTTTGACAGGTCAGAGGTCTGAAAGACATTGTGTTCCCGAAGAATCATAGAATGGCTCAGGTTAGAAGGGACCTTAGAGAGCATCTACTCCAACCTTGCTGCCATGGGCAGGGACATCTCTCAACTAGTGTTGGTTGCTCAAGGCCTCATTTAACCTGACCTTGAACACCTCCAGGGAAGGGGCAGCCACAAACCTCTCTGGAAAACCTGTTCCAGTGCTTCACCACCTTTGTACTGAAGAACTTCTTCCTAAGATCTAGTTTAAACCTACTCTCTAGTTTAAAAACATTTCCCTTGTCCTATTGCTAGATCCTCTTGTGTAAAGTCTTGCTCCAGTCTTCCTGTAGGTTCCCTTCAGGTATTGGAATGCAACTGTATGGTGCCACTGGAGTCTTCTGCAGGCTGAACAACCCCAGCTCCCTTTGCTTATCCTCTTAGCAAAGGTGCTCCAGACCTTGGATCATCTTTGTGGCCTCCTCTGGACTTGCTCCAGGTAGGGTGAAGGGTGAAGACACAAAGCCGTGCTGCTTCCATCAAGGAAAACATGGCAGTAGGACCTCAACTCCAACTAGACATCAGAGAATCCGTACAGGTTCTCTCCCACTGAGACAGAAGCTTGAATGTCTGCTGCTCACCTATTCCCTTGTTGTCCCAGGAGCCTTACAACATGGAAAGGATCCTCTGGCTGCTCTCAGGCTCTGACAGCCACCTGACAAAAGCGCTGATGGAACAATTCAGCCTGTCGAAAAGCCTCAAGCTGCCTGAGGATTTGCACAAGAAGGTCAGTTCCACACCATGTGCGTGTGAGAGGACATTTAAGGTTGTTTTCAACTCATTTTCAGAACACAAAAGAAAAAAACCACAGTGGAGATTTTCCAGCCAAAAATGTAAGCGTGGGGCCAGAGGAGTTTTATGTTGGTGTATTCATGGAAATGTTTAAAACGCCATTTTAATTATTTATTTTTAAGAAACCACATTCTTCTTTGCAAAGCTGATTAAAAGCTGCCTACATTTATTTAAGCAGAATGTGAAACCAGCCCTTCCTTGGCCAGTGCCGACAGTGCATTGTGCAGTGGGTGCAGACTTTTGGGAGTGGGTCTGCTGGGTTTGGTGCTGCAGTCCAGCTTCGATGTTGTAGCAAATGGGAGCATGAACGCAAAGAAGAGAGAAATACATGAGAAAACCAAGCAATTGTGTTCAGAGGCTCTTTGGGCCAGTTGCAGATTCCTTCCTTTTCCCATCCTACACGTGCTGTCCCTCACTGAGCATCCTTTGCCCAGTGCTCGTAGCAGCAACATATATGCTCTAAAATTGTTTTATTAAAAGAAAACAGCTGTTGCACTGATGGGTGTTGCAAGCCCTCAGAAACTCCCTCAGAGCATGCAAACAGCAATGCAGAGCTGTGTCTTGGCTTCTCTCCACCTGAGGATGAAAACCCCTTGCTCACACACCAGTGCCATGGCCATTTCCAGCAGTGCCTCATCCCCTGGCTGCAGCAGCAACCCCTTTACTTTCAGTCCCTGGGGAACCCCATCCTCCAGCCTTTCTATTCTGAACTGCTTTGCCTCATGCCCATGACACAAGCCTGGT
This sequence comes from Phoeniculus purpureus, assembly GCA_028565055.1. Classification (NCBI taxonomy): domain Eukaryota; kingdom Metazoa; phylum Chordata; class Aves; order Bucerotiformes; family Phoeniculidae; genus Phoeniculus; species Phoeniculus purpureus. The sequence continues at coordinate 43,128,037 of JAOXOE010000405.1, forward strand.
TGGGAAGATGTGTGGTTGTGATACCCTGTGCAAACTTTGTGTTTCCCTTGGGTGCTGCAGCTCTCTGAGACCCTGCATTCATGCTCCGCCTCCAACAAGGACATTGTGCGAGCTATGCAGTGCTGCTGGCAGGAGAACCACTACCTGCTGTGTCCCCACTCTGCTGTGGCCGCTCACTACCACTACTCACAGCCAAGCAGGTAAGGGCAATCATGGTCCAACACTGGAGCATCACTTGTCACTTTGCTCCAGCAGCATCTCCAGCTCAGAGCTCACTCATATCACAGGTTTTCTTGTTTTTATTTCCTTTTCAGCACACCCCGATGCTGCTTAGCTCCAGCCTCCGCAGCCAAGTTTCAAGACGCTGTGCTGCAAGCTGGTCTGGTTCCCCAGCTCCCCCCAGAAATCACTGCCCTAACAACCATGGAGACCAAGTCCATTGCCCTGGGACAGGGGCAGGACTGGACACAGGCACTCCGGGAGCAGATTGAAGCCATGGCACAGCGGTGGAGGATCACTGGGCAAGAAGTCACACAGACCTGACTTCCTGCAGCACAGCTGGGCAATGTTTTCCAGGGTTCATTTTCCATTCCCAGGAGAGCCCTGTGTTATGGTGGGACAGGAGCCTACACTCTCCATGCAGTGAATTATTAACAAGAACACACTTTGCTGTTGGATTCTATAAACCATTTCATGACATTTTCAGTAAACTCTGCAATTTAATCCCCTTTTCCTAGTAAAAACTGATTGAATCTCTGAACAAACTCGCCTGTTCCATCATTACAAGCTATTACAGAAATCTCCTGTAGCACTACCACAAATTGCCAGCAATTCTGGCCCTGTGCTGGGATGTTCAGCCCAGCAATCCCAGTAGCACCTAAGGTGTTCAGTGGAAAAGGCATGCAGGGCTGGAGTGGATCTGCTTTACCCATCTCTGCAATTTAAGCAGTGCCAGGGATCACTCCCAGGCATCAGAACCTACTCAGTGATAGTGTTTAAGTAGCAGATGTTTTCCCTGGACATGTTTATTTTAAGGAGCTATTTTCTAGTGCCGTATCTCGCTGCTTTTGGTCCCGGCCCTGCTTCAGGCTCTTCCTGGGCAACTTCCACTGAAACAAATAGGAAATGGGAAATTCCCTTCATCTTCTGCCTGAGACTTCAGGTCTTTCAATACCACGTTCCCGTCATATACATATAAATATATAAATACCTTGTGTGGGAGCTGCCTCCACAAGTCATGCATCTGGCAGGAATCTCTTGTGCCTAAAAAAGGAAAAGAGAAGAAATAATTACACTGGGGGGAAAAATCCCCCTTTGCCATCAAAAAATTTCCCTGTTTGACATCAAAGCAAGTCCTGTAATGGGAAGATTCATTTGAAGGGTTAGTGGCATTTAGCAAGGTAAAAGGAGATTCTGTGAAGTGAATGAGCATGGGATGCTGCAGAATGTGCGGGGCGAGTGGGAAGAGTTCCCTGGGCTGCAAGCCACCTTGCTGGCACCTGGGCAACCTTTTCTTCCGCTCCACCTGGCCTCAATCCACCTGCTTCCATCCCACCAAAACCCTACAGGAGAGGAGGGCCGCATGCCTCCTTCAAGGTGGGGGCTGAGGCTGCCCATCCCAGTTAGTGGGGATAAGGGGAACGGCTTAATTGAAGTGGGTGGTGGATGGACTAAGAGCAGCTCTGAGGAGAAGGACTTGGGGGTGTTAGTAGATGAGAAGCTCCACATAAGCAGACAATGTGTGAGGGCAGCCCAGAAGTGCCAGCTGGAGCATCTCTGCCATGAACACAAGCTGAAGGAATTGGGGCTGTTCAGCCTAGAGAAGACAAGGCTTCAGGGGGACCTTATAGCAGCTTCCAGTACCCATTAGCTGCCATTAGGCAGCTACAAGAAAGTTTAAGGACTTTTTATGAGGGACACTAGTGATAGGATAAGGGGAAAGGGTTTCAAACTGAAAGAGGGTAAATTTAGATTAGATCTTGGGAAGAAACTCCTCACTATGAGGGTGCTGAGGCACTGGAAAAGGTTTCCCAGGGAGACTGTGGATGCCCCCTCCCTGGAAGTGTTCAAGGCCAGGTTGGATGGGGCTCTGGGCAACCTGTTTTAGTGAGAGGTGTCCCTGTTTGTGGCACAGGGTTGGAACTAGATGATCTTTAAGGTCACTGCCAGCCTAGCATTTTCCATGATTCTGTGAAAATGATGCAAAACACCAAAGTTCTTGGATGCTGGATGTTTTTAATGCTGAAGGTTCTACTAGTTGCATGAATTGAGCAGTTCGGAGGAAAAGTTTGATGGGGTCCAAGAAAGGTCCGATACTTCATGAGGCTATCATTTTCTTCTCTTTAGCAGCCAAACTATATTTTATTGTATCTTTTATTTAAGCACAAACACAGCCTCACAACTCCAAGGAATAAAGTTGTCCCAAAGATTGTCTTTTGCCCTGCAGGGGTCAGGTAGCAAGGCACTGGTAGTGCTGATGAGAAAACCTGATTCCATTTGACCCCCACATCAGCTGCCCCTTTTATTGATGGACATGTTACACTGGTTGGATTCCACCACCTTTAATAGCCACCTCCCCAGATCTTGTGGTTCTTGACCAGGGACAACTGCCCAGTTGTAATTTAGTTCTTAGTCACTGCTGAAGACACCCTGTGGTGGGGAGAGGCCTGAAATTGCACCAGCTTGTGGGGTTTTTTTGTCCAAGAGAGAAATTGCGATTTCAGCTCTCTGGCAAACACTGGAGCAGTAGGATACAGAATGGAAGGGTGAGGGGTTAGACTTAGACCCCTAGTCAGAGGTGACTAGGAAGGACAGGGCAAGGGGTGCTGGGATTACAGCCTCTAGTGTGTTCTGCAAGCAAAAACCGAGGCAAAACCCCCCATGTTCCCATCCCATTGCTCTGAAGCAGTAGGATTGGTAAGGGGGTCCAGCCTCACTGCACAGAATGCCCATACAGGGTGAAAAGAGTTTAATTCCCAGCACCCCTGAGGCTACCCTATAGGGCGAGGGTGCTGCCCCTCCTCCAGTCCAAACCAGATGGCTTTGGGGCAGGACGAAACCTCTCTGTGGGATTTCCAAGGTGGAAGCGCAGCAGGAAAAGCCTGTTTCATGCCTGAAGCAGAGGCAGAGAGAGAGCACAGCCAGGCTGGGCTTGCAGGGCAGCCATGCTCCCACAGAGGGCAATGCTTGGCTGTGCATGGCAACCTTGGTGTTGGGGATATAGAGATGTACCTGGCTTTGCAGACACATCATTTCCACTGCCTGCTTGGGGATCATGGCTGCTCCCCCAACTGGGTGCTCCCACTATGGACCTAAAAACCCAGTTTCAAAACCTTCACCCCAACCCATGTGTTCCAGGAGACGGTGATGCCCGTGGGACAGCAGCCATCTTCTGTGGGGATCTCATGTTCCCGCATAGGTCAGGACACCTTTCACACTGAGAGACACAAATGGGTTGTATTCCTAATGCCTGCATACCTCCAGAAAAAAGTGATGTGTTGGAATGGAGATGCAGTGTGTAGAGTTAAAGCTGCAATGTATTGGGATAGAGGAATACGGTTGCCCAAGGCTGAGCTACAGCTCTCTACCCAATAGCTCACACATCCCAAAGCATTTTGCTGTCGTGTAGCAAGTCCAACAAGGGATCGAGATGCCTGTTCCACTGCAGGTTGGGATGTGTCTGGCTAGATATGGGCTCTACCCTTTAAGCTGTCTGCCTCCAAACTGGCAGTTGTTGTCTGGTGTTGTATCCCATGGAGACACCAGCAGCAGAGCCACGCTGTGGCTCATCACTCCAATCATTAATTGTGCCATTAACAGTGTTATTAATTAAAGGGGAACATGGGATGACTGGCTTTCTGCAGTGCTGTCTGGGCTAAAATTGAGTATGACATAAAAATGCTCATTTATTATTTATTTGTCTGGGGCTGTGGATGGGGCTTTCCTATGAGCAGGGCAGTCCAGTGTTTCCCATACTTTGCCATGATGTCCAACTTGTGGCCTCCCACCTAAAGAACTGACTTTTGGGCATTTCTTCCACTGACCAGGACGTCAAGTCCTTCTGCTCCAGCATTATCTTTCTGTGCTGGGAGGAGGAGTCCACAACATGGTTGATTTATAAGCTGATGCTTTAAAAGAGTGTTCTGAAGGTCTGGGAGTTGAATTATTATTTATAATGCCCTGGGGGCACCGTGTAATTTATGGACAGGTATGAAGACAAGTAGGCGCTCAGACATGGGGGTGAGCTCAGCGTGAATGCCGAGATAGAAAGGCAGATAGATGGATAGATGAAGATAAGCTTCTTGGCCAGGAGAGCTGGAGGTTGAAGAGCCTGCTCCTCTAGGTCTCCATCGTCCTAGGGTAATACCTACTACCTTGGTACTCTCACTCCATATGAAGTCATCTCCAACCTGGTGCAAATCGTTTGTTTACTCTTTTTTTTTTAAAAAAAAATAATTTATCCCCAGTGCAAGGTAAATTAAGAAAAAAAAAGAGTTGCTTTGTTGTTGCAATTTGCTGCTAGGCATTCCTACGTGTGCTAATGATAAGTATTAATTAAATAGCTTGCTGTTGTCTTCTAAATGCAGTTCTTTCAGGCTGTAATTAAACACAGACACCCAGCCCTTTCTGTCTGCATAGAGAGAGGTAGGCAGGCAGGCCTCCGGAGCTCTGTACTGCTTTCCTTGTAGCAGGAGAGAAGTGGAAAATGAGGCAAAACCAGTTTCCACTGAAAACTCACCACCCTGTGCATGTCCTTCACAGGGAAAGCAACCAGCTCAAGGAAATTAAAGGAATGCGACTTCCAAGATCCCAGCCCTGCAATCAAAGTAAGTTTATATGCCCTTAAGATCTTGCAGCTTCATAATTGTAAAGGCAGAGGAGATCACTGTGTTTGATCTCCGGTGCAGAACAGGCTGTTGAACATCACTGTGCCATGTTCATCGAGCCCAGCAACTTGTTTGCTTATGAACATCTGAAGATCTGGAGATAGGAGTCCATCCCTCTCGCTTGCTTCTTGGTTTCCCTTTTCTTTTTTACCCTCTCTGTAAATCACATGGTCAATACTAATCTCCTGGCACGGAGTATGTTTCCCAGGGAAACCTGAGCTCCCACCAGCCCTGCTGCCCTTCCTCTTCCCTGGCTTCAAATACAACCTCAGCTCTAAAGCCCTTTAGAAACGTGAGTAAATAAAGCCAGATGCTTATGTGATGGAAAGCAACCTCCAAACAGAATTTGCCATTTGCTGGCAACAACATCTCCACCCAATGTTATCCCTGCCCTCAGAGCAACCAGGCTTTGCTTGTCTAAAACGGTGCTGTAAATCAATAAATGCATGAAAAGACCCAGATCATCCTGTGCATCACTTAGGAGACCTGGGGGAAGATGCAGCTCACTTGAGCTTTGCACTGGTCAGAGCTCAGACATGTTCCCATGCTGCAGCTGCTGCGGGGAGCATGGCCGGGGTGGGGAACAGAAGACAGCTCCTACCTGTCACCCCAAATCCACATGTCAAGCCAAGCCTGGATTTACTGTGCGATCTTCTTTCTCCGCAGCGCCAGGGCTGAGTCTGTCCTAGGATTTCCACACAGCCACGCAGGCACCTGCAGGGAATGGGGAACACGGGATGGGGTCTAGGACCCTCTACTTATTTCTTCCCCAGTGAGGTGATGTTGATATTAGCAGCAGCAGAAATGGCTCATAAGAACATTTTCCCCAATTACTCACATTTCAGAAGGAAGAGAAATGAGAAAGGAAAAGAAAAAAAAAGGTAAAGAAATAAGAAAGAAAAGGAAAAGTGAAGCTGGCTTGCTTTCAGAAATTAAATATTGACTTGAAAACTGATTTTAATTTGTTTGGATTGTAGCAAAAATCTTTGTTCCATAAAAATGGAGCTGACTTCGAGCTGAAAAATAATTTTAACAATTTGATCTAAAACCCCCCGGATGTTTTGAAGCCAAAAAGAAGCACGTTTAGTCCAAGTGGTTAAAACAGCATTTGAACTTCAGGAAAGGAAGAAACATTCGAAAATTTGGAGAGTTTGGAAATCTTTACGACACTATGTCACAAAAAAGGTGATGTGGGGGAGAGGCAAAGTAGTGCCTTGCTGGAGCAGGAGGGCCAGGAAAAAGAGGAGCCAAGGGCTGCCCTGAGTGGCTCTATTCTTGCCCGGACTCCCCTGAGATCACCTTGAGCACTTTAAGATCACAAGACACTGAGAACAAAGAGTTTATGTTCTCTCTTTTTGGTCTCTAGTTCCTTTCTTTATGGGGCTCCCAGAACTGCTCAGAACTTTTAGGGCAGGTTAGAAGCTGCTTCTTAAAGAAAGTGGAGTGGTAAATCACATATCACATGGCTCCAGGAGGATGATGATGTCAGAAAAATAACCAAAAAACCTGATTCCTGAGAAAAATAATTGGGAAGTGATGAGCACCAGAGGACACTGGTATTTCGTGCAAGGCTTCACTATCCATCTCTTTGCTCTTGCTCTGTGACTCCTTGAGCTGGAAACACCGTGGATGTTTACACAGACTTTTACCCATTAATATTAAACAGCAGTGGAATGCTGTGATCAGGGATGGGGAAGGCAGAAAGGGCTGTGTGTGAATGGAGCATTATGTTGGTATCTGGTTTGTGGAATGGACCAGGATTTTCAGTGCTGGATCCTGGACTGACATGGGAAGAGAGAAGATGATATTTTTCTTCCATTTCAGTTTGCTTCTGGGCATGGGGACTTTTCTGTCACAGACTTTCAGCATGACCCTGGAGAACGTTAAGGTTGGGTGAAGACTAGAGGAACCCTCCCACAGCTCACCTGGCCCTTGACACCAGCCTGGGCATTGCCACGTGGCCAACTCCTAGTGTCCCATGTTGGCTGGGATCCAGGCTACTGCCACCTCACTCCAGCTTGTTCCTCTGCAGCTCCACTTAGTCGCTATCTGCCCAACAAAGCACCAGCATACAGCCCCGGGAGCTCCTGGCTTCCATTCCTCTGGGATGTTTGTGGGGATTAGCCAAGCTGTGCTCCCTAAACCCATCACATGCATTTCAATAGTTTTAATTGTTGCCTTTAAGATAATTACAGGCTGGAGAGAGCGGACAGGAAGAGCCCTGTGGATTTGCATCAGGGCTTGGGTGCACCGTTGTGTATGCAATTTTGTGTGCCCCAAGAAAGGAAGGACCACAGGTCCCTGCTCCCCATGGGTTGAAAAACTGTAGTGAGAGCTGCTCCTGCGATGCCATACTGCCCGCCCGAGAGGAGAACATCCCCCAGCTGCTGGTTCCTGCTCACTTCAGCAGCAGATTTTTCCTCCCTCCCAACATGTCATTGAGAAGGGACCAAACACTTGAAGTGAGCAGGATGCCTAAAACCAGACTCAGAGTGGGGCAGGGAGCATGCAGTGTCCCACTTGCCCAGAGGCGAAGGGCTTGCTTCACCCAGCCCTGGCACTCTCCTTGGCTCTTACTGAGGTGGGCTGTACTTGGAGTATTTTTAGGATGTTTGTCCTGATCCCTTGCTGGTTTTCCACTCTCCATCACCAGAGAAAGCATTTTCCTGATTTTAAAGGGAGATATCTCAGTCCCTCCTGTAGTCTGGAGTAATTCAATATTGAGTGAGAGGAGCGTGGTGGCTGCTTTCCCCTGTTTGCACCGTTCTTACAATTACTTGGTCAGAGCTCCCTGCCGGGGAGCAGCCCAGGCCAGCTCTCAGCAATAACTTCTCAGGTGCTGCCTTGATGCAGGGCATCACCAAGGACCCCTCTCTGGAGACAGACATTCCCCAGGGCTACCTGTGCACACAGAGTTTCTTTCCAAAGAACATTGCAGGATCTCTCAGTCCTCTCATAAAGTACGTTTTGATCACCCAACAGTAGAGCATCCAAGCTAGTCCACCATGGCTTGTGGTAGCCAGGCTCTTGCTTTGCCATGGTTCAAGGTGTTGCCGCTCATGAGTGGTTCATTCACATCTTCTAATGGATGGGATCATCCCAGTGGCTGAGCAGCAATGGTGGTGCATGATGCTGAGTGTGGAGGTCTTTGCCCTCATCCGTCTTTGCACTGAGGAGCTCTCCCTGCCTTGCTCTGGCCCCTTCCCCAGCATTAAGTGGACCTCTCAGATATTTCCTGTTCAAATGAGAAAAATAACCCAAGCCCCAGTGTTTCTTGAGCTCTTTTCCAGTTTGGTGTGTCAGCATGGAACCCACCAAGGAATCCTTGCCTTGGCATTTGTAGTAGCCTCTTTACCGCTGATGCATTTTAAAATGAAGAGAGGATTTCATCTAAATACAGTACATTAAATTCAACCTGCTGATTGCAGGATATTTCATGGCCAGTGAGGTTTGGATGAACAGGCTGGTTGCTCGCAGATGTTGAAACCAGCAGTTAATGAAGGAGTAATGTAGAGCCCAGGACACTGAGGATGTGATTTGGTTTAGTGTTTAAACCATGAAAATCCACTTAATAACACTTCCTCTAAATTACTGCCCTTTTTCCATCTTAACTCCTAACCTGGAAATAATCCCAACAGGGAAATAGCTCAAATATTAAAATGAGGTGGAGGTGAGCTGGCTCCTGGGTTCTGGCAGAGAGGATGGATCTCATCACCCATTGCTGCTGCCAAGGTGAGTTTTGAAGACCCAGTTTGTCCTCCTTGTTGGGTGTAGACCTACATCTGCATGCAGTGAGTCAGATGTCAAATCCAAATCCAGAGCTGAGCAACCCGAGACGAGGGGTTGCTCATGGATGGGATATTCCCCATGCTGGCGTTGCACCAGCCATCCTTTGCATCCCAGCCCTCTTCTGCCTCACCCCTTGCCCCTTCCATCCCCCTGTGGTATGAGGCATGGGCAAAAAAAGAAAATAATCAGCTAGTTCTTTATTACTTTCCACCTGTACTTCCCTCACGGGCATCTGTATTTCTGCAAATGTTTTTAATATTTGCTAATAAAAGCAGCTCCAGTAATGACTTGCTCAGCACTCAAGACAAAATTGCCGGGACTGGCGTTATCTAACAAACTTGTTCTGGCACCAGCATTTCTGCCCATTCACGGGATTATCAGCCATCTCTGCAGCCAGCCCCAGCCCTCCTCTCTCATTCCTAGTTAATTGGTGTGAAATTGGAGCAAGTTCTCAGGTGATAATGTGTTTGCATTTACTGCTTCACTGAACCACCCTAGCCACTCAATCCCAGCTTCATTAAAGCCTCAATCTCAGCTTTTGCTCCTGGCTGTGAGCTTCAAACCCTATTTCCTGCGTGGCAGACATACAGCCTAACACATGTCAGGGAGACAGCTTGAGCAGAGCTACTGGGAACAAGCGAGGCTGCCGCCCGGGCGCCGCTCCGGGAAAATCAATGTTTGTGGCAGGCGAGATGCTCCGAGTCCCCATGATGGCTTCACGCTGTGTCAGTTGGCTCCTCCAGCTTGAAAAAGGCGTATTTGGTGCCCTTTAATTATCCTTGATTAATGAATTAATTTTATTTTTTTTTTTCCTGCAGCACTTTGAAGATAAAAAGCCTTCATCTGAATTCTGTGATTAGTATTTAAAGACCTGAGCGAACTATTTGTAGGCAGAAAAACCTAACCGAGGAATGCCTGTGTTCAAACTCTCAATAGGGCCTATTCACGGGGTTGGATTCCAGGGTTATTATTAGCAATAAGGTTATCTTTGGCATAATCTTTTTATGCACAATGTGCTATTGGATTCCACCCTCCCGTTTGGCTCTGGCCTTGGGGCAGAAGGTATACAAATTACAGCTGCTGTGAGCCTCACAAACGTTTTTCATGCAAGCGGAGCTCAAGTCTTGGGACGGCTGCCACAGTTATATTTTGAACCATCCACAAGGGGTTTTTTAGGTGCAAGGTGTGCTCCCCTGGATGCTCCTGTGAGGGAGGAGGAGTGTGTTGTCTCTGAAGTAGCTCCTTCCCTGACAGCCGTGGACCTGCCATGCACTAGGGACATCTGTGACACCCCATGTGGTGACCCTCCAAACTGTGGATTGAAAGGGACAGTCAAGCTGGTCCTATGCTCACAGGTCATGGAGGCAGCTCCAAGCATCTCCCCAGAGTGTGAGATTCCACAGGTCTGGACACAGGTCTGGGCTCTGGCAGGTCTGGACATAACCACAGAGAGCAAAGCCCAGCCAGCTGCACCACCAGGCAAATCTCTCTTTTGGGGAGCTGAAAGCACCTTTGCTGGGGTGGAAGTGCCCAGAGGGTCCTTTCTGCCCCCAAACCCAGCAGGGAGAGCTGAGACATGAGCAGGGCTGGCCAGACTGTGGGCCCTTGGGAATGGGTTGATCTGGGCACAGAAGCTGAGAGCAACTGCTTCTTGATCTGGTTGTATTTCTGGCTTTCATAAAGCTAAAGGTATGAGTTGGGTTTTGTTGTTGTCGTTGAGGTTTTTTTGGTGTTTCTGTTGGCTTCTTTTAATGGATGGTGGGTGTGATTTTCCAGACGCGCTCCCCTTTAGCACGTCTGCTGGTAACGTAGGCAAGAGCCCCGGGATGCCGGAGCCCAGGAACACCCTCTTCTTCTGAAACCTGTCCTGTGTGTCTCCCCAACCCCAACCGCCAGGCATCACAGATGGGAGGAGGTGAAGGCACACTCAGAGGCAGCTCATCATCCCAAATGGCTTGGCTGCAGCCTAGGGTCCCAAAGTCACCCCAAAAATCCATTTGGGCTCCTCATCCACAGATGCGTTCCTCAGCTCTGATGCAGGCAGAGCCAACTTGCACAGAGGCACGTTGAAGGATGGCTGGTATGGCTTTGAAACAGCGTGGCAATCCCCTGTAGCCTAGTTTTTAGAGAAAGTATTTTGTAGCTGGTTTTTCTCTTTGTGACTAAACACAGTTATTAGGCCCCGAGTGCATCATTAAACCTGTTATTAAAAGTAAACACATTCAGGAGAACATACTGCTGTGCAGCGAACTCATCCAGGGTGCCGGACCCTCTGGAAAAGTCATTAGCATTAGTATTTAAAGTGAACACAGTTAAGAACATATTGGAATAATTCAGAGCCTTAGAGCTATTAAAACGACTACCATTAAAAATAAATATGTCAGACAGACTATGTTGCATAATTAGAATTATTGCAGTGTTTACAGTCATTGTTTTTGCACTGGCCTCTCGCTTCAGAGGTTATTTGTACGTGTGTGTAACACATGTGTGTCATGCATCTATACACACACACGTAGTCATGTTTCTAACTGTGTGTATCGGGGTATCTGTTGTGTTAAAATGGCTCTGTAGGATAAGCTTGACTTCCTTGTTGCAGGATGAGACAGAGACCTGGCTGGATGAAGTCTTGGATAAAACCGTGGGGAGAAGTAATAACAAATCTTGGCTGTATGTAAGTGTTGTGGCCACAGTCCAGTGTCCACTGAGTTCAGTGGGAACCTTTCCTTGATTTTGCTGTGCTGGGTCAGCCTTCAGGAATGCACCTCCTGCTTTGATGGTTTAGCTGCTGGTAGGTCAACTCAGAAAATCAGAAAGCCAGTCGCTTTGTTTTCCATGGGCCATTCCCAGGCTGAGTTCAGCAGGCTTTGGTGACTTGCCACAGCTCATGCCATCTTCTTGTTTTGACCTGCTGTCCTGCAGCTCATGTGCCCCTGGGGAAGTGGTGTGATCATCTTTCTGCCATGAGGGTCTCCCCACTTGGGGTCTTGGTGCCTCCCTGTGTTGGAAAGGATTATGCCAGGAGAGATCCTCACAGCAGTTTTTTGACATGAGTAGTGACTTTTGCCTCACCATCGTCTGAGACCGGTGACACCTCCTGCCGTGAGCCCTGCATAACGTATGTACCATATATATATCGTGTGCACAGGTATGTATGTATATGGTAGAATCACAGTATAGTTGGGTTGGAAGGGACCTTTAAAAGGTCACCTAGATCAAACTCCCCTGCATCTTCAACTAGAGCCCTTTCCAACCTGACCTGGAATGTTTCCAGGGATGGAGCATCTACTACCTCTCTGGGAACCACTTTCATTGTAAAACCTATTTTTTCTCATATCTAGTCTGGGGCTCATACAGGGATCATCATGCTGAATGCAGTTACGTCCCAGGAAGTTGTGTGGGACCTGAGAAATCCATGAGGCATTGGCCCTTACCGAGCCAAGAGACTTTCTCCAGTAAATCCTTCAGGATCCCAAATGACTCCAGCACTCCACAGAATCAGAGGAGGCAGGACCACACATCAGGAAGGAAACAGCTATACAGAAGAATTGCATGAGATAGAGAATGGCTGTTGAAGAGCAGCCTGTTGGAGGAGTTCAGCTTTATTCATTAATTACAGTGAGTGGGATGAGAGGTTAATAATTAAACCCCATTGAGTGGCAGTGACCAGCAGCTTCCTCTCCAGCTCTTCTCCCGGGGATGGTCAGGGTCTGCATCCCTGGTCCTGAGGCTGTTCAGACCATGGGAGCACCCTAGCTGTCTGTGAGACTCTCAGGATGTCTGCATGCTCCAGACCTGTGCGCTGGTCACTTGAGGGGTTGCCAAACAGCATGGCCCTGTGTACGTGTTTCTTGGGCTGACAAGACCCCGGACATCATCTGCTTGGCCCCCTTGCTTTCTAGGAACAGCGTTATTAATGTCAGTAGATGGCACTATTTCTTCTGTGATAAATGTGGGTGCTTCCCACCACTGCTCTGAACCATGAGCTGGACCTGACAGGAGAACCATACTGAGGACAAGCTGCTTCTCAGGAGCCCCATCAGCCCTGAGAGCCACTGGTGGCTATGGGGTGCTGCAGCTGACTGGTGCCAGGAGCTAGGCAGAAACTCTTTAATGTTGGGGTAGTGGAGGCTGCATTCTTGTTGGGTTCAGTGCCCAACAGCAAGTTGGGCACTGAACATCAGCCTAAACCTCTGGCAGTGCTGCCAAATCACAGTGCTGCTTGTTGTGTGTCGGCTCTTTTCTTACAGTCAAAATTCAGGGTTTGTTGCTGACTCTCTAGACGGATAGAGAGAAGACAGCTTCTGAGCCTCTCCCTGCTCCCCTTCACCTGCACTCAACTCCAGGTGACACTGCTGTGACCACTGTCCCCCAGTATCCTTAGCCAAAACCCCCTTGTCCAGCCCTGCCCCAGCCCTTGGGGAACCACAGGATTCTGTGGCCACTGGCTTGTGCCCCACCCCTGCTTTCACCAGCACCAGGGTTGCTCCCACAAGGTGCTGTCACGTGCTGATGGGCTCCTTCCCATACCCATTCTGCAGTGGTGGCTGACGGTGCCCAGCTAGGGGGTCGTTCTCCACCTTGCTGAAGTAAATTGCGTCTCTGAGAGATGCTACAGAGTGTACCTGAATATTTAAATCCTAAAACGAAACCCTGCTGGTGGGAGTACAGCTGCTATTACACTTATTATTTAATTGTGGCGGTGTTTCAGAGCCCTAGGCATGCACCTGGACCCCTCGTGCTAGGTGCTGTACAAACAGGACCGAGGAGAAGACTTTGGCATTTAAAGGCACTGAGTCATTCCTTCGCCCTCTCATCTGAAACCTCAGCTTGGTTTAAAACCTTTAGGATTTTTGTTTAATGGGTGCAGCTAATGGTGAGGTAATCAGGGAGTCTTTCGACACAAACTCGAGGGATCAGTGGGTTGGATGCCTTTTGATCTCCCTGCGCAGCAAAGGCGGTGCGAGGAGCAGCCGCGCGGTGGGGCACTGGTTGATGCTGCACAAGGGATGGCCAAGGCAGGCTCAGACTGTGTGTCCCACACTAAGCTCCTTGTGTAAGGATCTGGCTGGTGACCACCACCCTTGTGCCATGTCCTGATGCACAGTGAGGTCTTGTGGGCACATCCCTGGCCCTGCTTAATTCACAAAATCATTTTGATTGGAAGAGACCTTTAAGATCATCAAGTTTGACTATTAATCCAGCACTGCCAGATCACCACTAATCCATCTCCCTCAGCATCACATCTATCTGTCTTTTAAACACCTCCAGGGATGGTGACTCTACCACTGTCCTGTGCAGCCTGTTCCAGGGTTTTACAATGCTTTCTGGAAAGAACTGTTTCCTGATGTCCAACCTAAACCTCTCCTGGTGCAACTTGAGGCCATTTCCTCTTGTTCTGTTGCTTGTAAGAGGGAGAAGAGAACAGAGACCACTTGGCTACAGCCTCCTTTCAGGTAGTTTTTGAGAGTGAGGAGGTCTCCTGAGTCTCCTTTTCTCAAAGCTGAGCAGATGCCATACAGTAAGAGATGGAGGCTGTGGGGAATGATGGTCCCTCTCTGCCTCCTGCAAAAAGGGGATGCCTGTGCAAGACTTACTGCTGGCAGGACGCTGATTTCAACCTGTCCTCCTGAAGAGACCCAAACTGCGCAGTGGGTGCAAGCCGTGCCCCTCCTAGGGTCCTCATTGTACTGCTTCTCTCTGGCCAGATCTTCAGCTTTAGGAAAAACATGGAAAGAGAAGGTTCTTAGTGAGCTCCCACAGCAGGATGATGACCAGTGAATGACCTTGGTAGGGCTGGGCAGTATTCTCTGTGTGGTTACCTGGGGATTCTGGGCTGTCTCTCCTGTAGCCAGGCAAGAGCAGAAGTCCTTCACCCAAAACCTTTGTTGTGCAGCAACATCTATTTGAGGCATGAGATGGGGCAATAGTTCTGCAATGACAGAGGCCCCAAGGTGAATCTATGAAGTTATACTTGCAGGAACATTCTTTTGCACTGATCTTTTGCCTGGCAAGCTGGTACAAGCTATGACTGTAGGACTCTCTTCCCTTCATGGTAGTGTGAGCTACTTCAGGAGATCACTACTGGCGTGAGGGGAATGATGAGGGGACACTAGGGTGGTGCTTCTCTCCCATCATCTGGTACAGGTGGCATATCCTGTGAGTTCAGTGGTCACGCTTGCAGCCCCCAAGATTCCATTCTTGCAGAAACAACCTTTTTCAACTCAGATGGGACCAAGTCCTCCCAGACTTGGGAGTGTTCAGCAGCATAAGCCATTACGTGGTTGCAGGGAAGGAGACAAGAGATAGACCAGGAGACAGAGCACACATCCTCCTTCTCACAGGTCATGCTAAGGTGCTATCATCTGAAAGGACCATTAAAGGACTGTGTATAGAAGTTCTACAGTAGTGGGGCTACTAGGGGGCTTCTTTTTGCTGTCAGCTAACTCATGGGATGGGACGAAGGGACTGGTGGAGGTAGGTCTGTTCCTGCTGGTGTCAGATTAGGACACCCAGCCTGTGTTGGAAGTCCAATATAAAGAGTAACCTCCTGCACAGTTATCACATCTGTGATAACAACGAAGCATAATTCACAAAATGGATAAATAATCATTTTATCACAAGGAAATTTGATAAACAGGGTAAAGGAGTGGGTAACACAACGGGCGATTGCAGCTGAAGCTACAGCTGAGTGCGAGAACATCCTGTTCAGCACCAGAAGGGGTTTGCTGCTCTGTTTTGCACATAACATCATGTACCTGCAACACAGAAAGGTGGGGCTGGGAGACTAAGCCACTCACAAAGATGCTTCTCCAGCAAATGTCGTGGCAGTCCTGAACAATGACATCGCCCTTGGCCTGGCACCAGTGTGGTTGGTTGGGTTGGTGCAGTGGTAGGTTACTAGGTCAAGATAAAGGCATGAGCCCATCTGTCTCACTGTGTCACACACGGCAGTGCTGAGAACCCAGGGCCACGTCACTCTGCAAATTCACTTTAGGTCGAGTGAGGAGCTGGGGATAAATACTCACTCTGTCGTGGGAGCTGGCATCCACCGCAGAGGTCCTTTCTTCATGAGCAGTCATCAGCAAAGATGCCATCCAAGCAGGGGCATCCTTGCACTGTGACCAATATTTTTTCACCCCCAAGCCTGTTTTGCTGATCTTCCTCCTTATTCCAGCCGTGGGGGCCTCACATACCCTGGTTTCTCCTCCATTAATGCAAATCCTTATCTCACCCAACTTCAGTCACCAGGAGTGGGAACTGTATGACTGAATGCAGACAGGTAAAAGGCCCAGAGGTCTTGCCATGCTCCCTTGATAGTTGATGGAGATCTGATCTGTACAGACAGGGGAATTCAGGGTGCAGTTGTTTTAAAGCAGTTGCAAGCAGTCTGAGTGAATTGAAACTCCAGAGGGCCTTTGGTGACTACAAAGGGAGCTGAGGTACTCACTCATCTCCAGAAGTCAGGTTTGCAGAAACTGACTGGTGAGTATTGCAAATGTCAACCCAGCCCCACTTGGCTGCCTGGGGTCCTTCAGGAGAGACAAAAGCATGATACCCAGGTTCATAGGGCATCTCAGCCTACCTGCTCTACACCTGTCTCTTGCTGTGGACTGCAGATGTGTCACAGGTAGCTTCTAGGAGATACATTAGTAGATGAGCATCCCGTCTTCCTTTACTCTAAGCTTACTTACTCTTACAGAGCTGTTGAGAGCTCGTGAGTGTGGGCTCAGCACTATGACTGCAAGAGGATGACTGCAGAGCTGAGTAGCCCAGAGCTGTGTGTGGACTTCCCCGCTTCAGGGCATTCCTGGGCCCCACCAGTATGCCTGGTATGCCCCAAAAGGGACTGCATCTCTGGCCTGAAAGGCTGTGGGCTGTAGGAGAGCCCACCTGCAGAGTTGAAGCTTGTGCCTTGGAGAAGAGTGTGAATGTGGATGGAAACCCTAGCTTGTTGTGAGGGGACCTTGTCAGGGGACATCTCCAACAGAGAAACCTTGAGGACCAGTGCATGCTTAAGAGGGTATCCTGTACCTAGGTCTCCCTCATGTTTTTTTCTCCATGGATACAACCATTTGGCATTTGAGGAATTTCTCAGGGCTACCATCTTTGTCTGCTTCCATGCCTATGGGGTCAGGGTGATGGTGTCCAGGCCTATGACCTGTCAGACCACTGAATACCTCCTTGACTTTCACTGACAACTGCAGACTTCAGGTCAACCATCAGTAACAAGACAAAAAGGACATCTGTAGAACATCACAGAAAGGGAGGAGGGCAAGTGGCACAACATGACCTACAGGAAAATCTGGAGAGGGACCTCTAGTGATAGGACAAATGGGAATGTTTTCAAACTGAAAGAGGGTAGATTTAGATTAGATCTTAGAAAGAAACTCCTCACTAAGAGGGTGGTGAGGCACTGGAACAGGTTGCCCAGAGAAGTTGTGGTTGCCCCCTCTTTGGATGGAGGCCAGGTTGGACAGGGCTCTGGGCAACCTGGTTTAGTGAGAGATGTCTTCGCCTGTGGCAGGGGGCTAGAACTAGATGATCTCTGAGGTCCCTTCCAACCTAACCCAGTCTATGATTCTATAACTGGACTCAAGTGACGGGGTACTTCTCCCAACACCCCTCTGTCCCTCCTGGTCTCAGCATCTCCCACCAGACTCAGTGTGAGGTGTCGCCCAAGCATCCCAGGGCCAGAGCGTCACTCTCCCTCCCTTTATCTGCAGATCACACTATACTAACGAGGCACACGTACAATGTTTGTGTGTGCATGTGAGAGACAGAGCGCTGACTCCTGGCCAAGTCAGAAAAATCATTAGTTACAGGCTCTGCAGGACTGAACTTGACGAGGAACTTGGGGCTTTGCCCCGACAGCGCTAGGCGCTGGTGCATTATTCAGTTTGTGGCTATGTTGATTTGCAGATCTAATCGCTCCAACAACACATACAGAAAATTAATTTGGACGTGGGCCTGGTTTCTAGAGAAAGTTGGACCTAAAGGCGGGCGGTTGGTCGTGTGGCTGAGGCGAAGGCTCAGGCTGGGGAATACCTAATTCCCAGCTTTCCAGCTTCGTGGAGGAGATGGGATAGGAGCAGCAAGGAGCCACCAAGGTTAGTGACACTGGAGGATGTGACAAATGGAACTTCATCCCCATTGTGTCTTCCAAAACCAAAGCCCTAATTGCTCAGAACTGGCTGACTTATTATCTCTTGCTCTGGTGAGAGGTGAGTTGGGTAAAGGGGGTGATGTTTTTCTCTCCCCAACAAAGGAGTGAACCCTGAGAAATATTGATTCATCAGTCTAAAAATGCGTCTGTTCAGGAAAACTTTGCTGTTGAGGGTCAAATCAGATGCACATTCCCTTTTCTTCTTGCCTCACTGATGGCTCCTGCTTGCATCAGAAATCAGCATCTCCTCACAGTGGAGAAACAGGTGGTCCCCGACAGAACTGGAGAAGAAGCCATGGGCTTGGGGTGCCCTCAGCTGGTGGTGGGATGCTGCCTGCCCTCCTGCCCAGCCTGCATGAGGCAATGCTGCGAGTGGGTAGCTGCCCAGCACACAGCCTGTCTCGAATTACCTGGTGAGCACTCTCCTTCATTTTGATTGCAGACCCTTTAACGTTGCCTGCAGCCAGGGCTGTCTCAGCCCGGGATGTGCTGAATACCTTCCTTTTAAAATGGGAATTAAGAGAGCATTAGGGACTAATTAGGTCTAATCAACAGCAGTGGCTGTTTTAGACCTGGTGCCTCCAGTTGACATCAAAGTGCAGAGGGGATGGGGTGAAGCTGGAGGAAGTGTTATCAGCAGCAGGGAAGATTTAGACCCTGCAAAATCCCCTCTGGCAGGGTTTTGTGTGTCCCTAATCCCTCTGCACCCCGCGGGCAGGGAGGTGGCGCAGTCCTGTCCCACAGCAGATAGATGGGCTGGAGAAGTCCTGCTGGGAGACCAGCACCATCATTGCTGTTTCCTGGGATCCACTTCCCACATCGGCTGCCGCTGTGAGTGGCTGCTGATGGATTTGGTAGATCTGGGACCTCCCCAAGGAGAGGGACACCTCTACGGAGTTTCCAAGGGAGAAGGTGAGGAACGGTGGAACAAAACAGTAACAGAGGGAGGTGGAAGGGGACATGGGGACACATTCAAAACTGGGGGAAGAAGGGAGGCAGCTATTTGCCTCCCCTGAAGGCTTCCTCAATCACAAACGCGGGTGAGTCAAGGCTGCTCCTGAACGAAGCTGCTCATTAGCGAGGTGAAGCGAGTTAAATGCAGGACCCCAAGCCAGGTGGGATGTATTTGCTCAGGGCAGCACCTGATTCACACACGGCTTACCCCAAACTTCAGAGTTGCTCACAATTTTCTGCGTATAAGGGGGACATCTATTGTAAGGGCCTGTCCTGTCTCAGTCATACGGCACGGTTTGAGGGCATGGGCACAGCACAAACCCAGCGGTACCTGCCTTCCATTGGAGGCATCACCAGTTATCTCTCTGATGAGTGCTGCAATGACTGGGGTGGTTTTGCCACTGCTGGAAAGTCAGGGGTCAAGCTCAGCACCATGGGAGGTGTTTTCTGCCCTCAGACAACACTGATGATCTGGGATGAGAAAGATGAATCTTGCTTACAGCGATTCTCCCCCTAGTTCAATTTACGTGGCCGTATTGAACAGCTGCTTAGCTGGGGCGGGGTGTTACGGATATATCCAACCCTTTTAATGGAAAGTCAAATCCCAGCAGCCGGCATTTTGGAAAACAACAACTATTTACAGGGTTATGGACGCAAATGCCCTTGAATGATACAAACCCTCTTAAGGGGAATTTTTGTGGCTGATTAAGCGTAACCACAAAGCTTCAAGAAAACATGTGTTTATTTTAAGTAAGTAATGTTGATTACTAATGAGAATACTTAGTAGATATGATCAAAGGTAGCTGAAGTGCCGTCATGATATCAAAGACTGGGATGGAACGCTTAATTTAGATGTTGAAAAGCCAATCTAAGGTGAGTGTCTTGAAAGTAAATATCATTAACAGTATCTAGATTAGACCAAGGTATAAAAAGAGTTGGAGGTAACAGCTTTCAAATCTCTCGTATAAACAGGCAGGTGATGCCGTAGCTGGGGGAGGCGAGTCGGACACGAAACCTGGAGTGGGGGATGGAGTGCGCATATGGCATGCACAGCTTCTCACTGGGCTCCTGGCTCTGCCCACTGGCATCTCAAGGGAGCCAGCTCTTGGGAGCCAGGATGGTTTCTTTCTGCTCCAGCTTACCCACAGGGAAGGGAATGGGTTCCCTTGCCCTAAACATCTCCAGCTTGAGCTCTGATGCAGGGCTTCTGTTGAGGAGGAAGGTTCTGTTGAGCTTGGGAAGGGGGTGTCCCCTCTCCCAGCTCACCCCTGGATGGTGGCCACTGCCAAGAGATCAGTCAGACAGACAGATAGATGTGTCTAACAGTGTGGTTCACTGATCAGCATCCAGCTGTCTTTGCCTCCTCCTTCACAGAATCACAGAACGGTTTATGTTGGAAGGGACCTTAAAGATCATCCAGTTCCAACGCCCCTGTTATGGGCAGAGACACCTCCCACTGGAAGCCTGATTTCCTCTCCTGTCCCTGTTTTGCCCTGTTAGCCCCTATTAGCTTGAGGAACAGGCTCCACATGTCCCCAGTATCACCAGCTCTCTGTTCCATTCTGCAGCATCCCTGCAGTGAAGCACTGATGGGCTTTGGGCGGGTGGAAACTTATATCCTCTCGTCTCCCCACTGTGCAATGCAAGAGGGGACATGTTATTAATTTACCCCATATTCATCCCAAGCAGCCAATGCTAACTGGAAAAAAAATGGGATGTGGCTGAGCCATGGTCCATGCCATCTTCTGCTGAACACCTATGTCAAGTCCCTAATCTGGCCACCTCCCTGGTGGCTTCAAAAGACTTCTGTCCCCACTGCTGTCTTCCCAGAACATTGCAATCGACCCCCTCTCCATCCCTGCTCCAGCTGCCAAGGAAGAGAGAGCATTCCTGCTCAACATGAGCAACCCAAATACTCTCATGATGTCCAGCACACCCCATTTCTCTCCCGTGCTTTCCACCTTGGAGACTATGCTCTGCTCCACGTTTCCCTGGAACCGAGCCACCTTGATCAAGCGCCGTGGGGCAGTAAGCAAGTGCTAGAGTTTTGCCTTGTGTAGCTTGGGAGAGATTCACTTTCCCGTTGTGGGAGTCGGGGAGGGCTGAGGGAGCCTGCATCTCTGGGGCTGCTGGGCATCCTGGCTAACCTACTGCAGGTCCACCAGGCCCTCAGTCTGTGCATCATCTCTGCTTCCTTGGTGGCACTGGTGGACCTGCACGGCACTGGAAATGCCAGAGGCAGGAAGAAGTGTTTCTCAGAGATGAGAGATGTGTCTCAGGAGAGTTAAAGGAGGGTGGCATTGGAGGCAGGAGTGCTCACTGATGAGGGCAGATACTGTTTAAGGAGCTGAAAGAGCTGAGTGCTGCTCCTGAACATACTGATGCTTTCCAGCATCATTAATAAAAGGGTTAAAAAGGGTGCTTTCCAGAACAGCAAATTTAAAGCCTCCATGTGCTGCACTCAGACATGGACTGACACCCCAGCCTCAAGAAGTGCCAAAGCTAAAGGGCACTGAAAGCTTTTCAAAGTCCTGGTGTCTCCATGCCCTGGCTGGATCCCTACACAGCCTGATGCAGCTCTGGCACTGCTGGGTGCTCAAACATCTCATCTCCCTGAGCAGTGACTGTGCCGTGCCCCAAGTCTTACCAGGCATCTCTTTGCTCTCAAGTGTTTTTCAGGTTTTTGAGTTGTAACAAGAATAACAACAGAAAGGTACAAAAGGTGGTGTTTTAAGTAGCTTGAGAACAAATCACTTCCCTGTTTGTTGGAGTGTCACCTGCTCTGAATGTACTCCATGATACGGATGTACAGTTTTCTCTTGAGCAATGAGGATCTGCATTTCTAATACTTAGGGAAAAAATAATCTAACATGAACAAAGTGATTTCTGGCCCTCTTTGCATATTACAAAGCAGCAAGATGGGCACAAACCCAATTCCTTTGTTCTTTTCACATCTCTGCTACCGAGAGCAATACTTGTCAAGAGATTTGAGGCTGCAGATGAAAAGTGCTACCTACAAACCAAGTATTACTGCTGCTTTAAACTAGCACCCTTTGAGCCAGCCGGCTGTCCCTGTTTTAAGGGAGGTGTGTGGCCAAACAGGTAGGACAGACAGCGGCTGCCAGGATGCCCTGGATCCTTGGCTCATCCTTGCCACTGACTGCTCAACAGCCATAGGTACATCCCATGTTGCTGTCCAGCACGGACCCTCATGAGGTGGACCCCAGCACTGGGGTAGCAGCAAGGAACACAAACCTGGTGTGGCAAGCTGCTGCATCTTTTTAAGAAGAGATAGATCATGAGCTGGAGCTACTTCAGTGCTGGCTGTGGTGGCTTTAATGCCAGAAGGTCACTGCGTGGTGTGTGAGGGGGTCTTGGTGGCGTGGTGGTTAATGTTGAGCATCACATCTTTGGGTTGATATACAGGGAGGCAGGATCTCTCCTGTCTGACCATCATTTTTTGGAAAAGCTAGGCTGAGCTCTTCACAACCAAAGTGCAAGGGCATGGGGAGGAGGGATGTGATTTTATTTTTCAGATGACACGTGTACAACGGCAAAACTTTGCTGCACAGAAGTAGCTGGGAGATGCTCTGCGGTGCCCCCACAAGTGGGGAGCCATCCTGGTGTCCTCAGCACCAACAAAGAGAAACTCATCCATGACATTATGTTCTGCACAACAGCAGCTTGGATTAAGAAGGGGGTTTTGTGCTGGAAACTCCATGAATAAGAATGTTAGGAATTGGCTCAAGTCACCAGTGACATAATTAGAAGGCTTTTGATATGCCAATTTGGCTGATCTCAGTTACTTCCCCCTGGTGCTGGGGAGTGTCAGCAGAGGGATTAGCCTCCAGTCACTTCCTGACACTCTGCTAAATCTTCTCCCTCTTTGTTCTTCATCCAAGACAGGGGAAAAAAGGGAAAACAGGGAAGCGGCTCAGAAGATACCGAAGCAAAGCAGTGTGTGCCGAATCCCTGACCTGCCTTCAGTTTACACTACAGGCCCTCCTTAGGGGTGTAATGCAATTACAGCTATAACTGGGTGCTGTACATTTTAATCCCATTAGAAACAGCCCTTTAACAACTCCTCGCTGACTGTAATATGTAATCTCATTAGAGACACTACCTTTATACCTTGTACAAGAACATCCAAGCAGGAATCAAAGGCTGGGCTAAGGCTAACATGGTTTTTTTTACTTTTAAAACACCTCCTGCTCTCTTTCTTGTGTTTGGGATGCTGCAGCACAAGAGAACAGAAGGTTTAGTGGGAACTGACTGGATGGGGTTTTGGAGTCACTATTTCATGCCTCCTCCAGCACCCATCCTGCCCTGCCAGAGCTGGGTAGCACTGTGCTTGGAGGAGGTGCACAACCCTTGTGCCTACCGAGCCTCCTCCTGCTCTGGCACACATATGGAGAGGTAAAACTGTCCTCACCAACCTAAGGTCTGTCTCTGTGCAAACTTGGGACAAATGTCACCTGGGGCTGGGCCAACACTACACGGATTCCTCCTGCTGGAGCGTGTTGTGCTGTGCTGCCTCCCACAATAACACGCGGAGCTGACCAAAGCCCTTGTGTGTGGGTACAGCTGTGTCTACACCACGTCTGCTCATGTTGCTCTGCCGAAAAGAGGAAGGAGAAGGGGAGTGGTGATTTTTTAAAAGCTGTTTTCCTCAGGGATCTGTCACAGAATCACACAATTAGTGAGGCTAGAAAAGACACCTAAGGTCTCCAAGCCCAGTCTATGAGCTAACATCGCCACAATCACCTAGACCATGGCACTAAGTGCCACATCTAGTCTTTCCTTAAACACCTCCATGGATGGGGACTTCACTGCTTCCTTGCACAGTCCACATCAATGCCTGAGCACCCTTTCCATGAGGAAACGCTTCCTAACATCCAGCCTAAACCTCTCCTGGTGCAGCTTCAGGTCCTGCCCTCTCATCCTATCACTAATTGCCTGGGAGAAGAGCCCGACCCCGACCTGACTTTATGACTACCTGACTGGGTAGTCATAGAGAGTGATATGGTTGCCCCTGAGTGTCCTTCAGGCTAAACAACTCCAGCTCCCTCAGCGTCTCCTCATAAGACTTTTGCTCTAGTCCCTTCAACAGCCTCATTGCTCCTAAGGACCCAATCCAGCCCCTCAATCTCTTTCTTGAAGTGAGGGGCCCAGAACTGCCCCCAGTACTCGAGGTGAAGCCTCACCAGTGCCCAGTGCAGGAGGAGAATTACATCCCTAGTCCTGCTGGCCACACTATTTCTAATACAAGCCAGGATGCCATTGGCCTTCCGGGCCACCTGGGCAACTGTCTCATTTCACTTCAATCTTTGATATTGTGGGCCAACTTCAGGCTAGTTTTCAGAAGGGAAGGCAGATTTGAGGACATTCAGCTCGTGCATCTTACATGAAAATAAATTCCTGGGCAGTTTCTGGGTAGATTCAAGCAGAGACTATCACCAGTGTCCCAACCCTAGGTGGGGTTGTGCTGCCCATCCAAGGATTCAAGTTCTCAGCCGAGCATCTGACCACTGCTGGACAGTGGTTCACATGTCACTCCAGTCCTAGTTCAGCTTAGATGATATGGAAATAGTAGCTCAGCCTAAAGAGCTGTGAGCGAGAGAGCAAGGCTCAGACAGAGCAACAGTGGTCAGGAGGACAGGACAGACCTGTTGTGCAAGGACTGCAGGGCAGTCCACTGCCAAGAAACCAACACACAGGCAGGACCCAGCCCTGGTCTCTTGCTGAAGGGAGAACAGCTGTCCCCAGCTTAGTCTGAATCGTGGTATGAGTTGACACGGACCAGAATGACAATCAATTACTTGGGCACAAATCTATTCAAAAGAGGAGGAAAGGGATTCTGTTGCGCTGAGCCACATACCAGTCTGGTGTCTGGGGGTCACCTTGCTTGCCTTTCTGATGGGACTCAAGAGATCTTTGTCTTTGGGATTCAAAGACATTTATTTCTGCGAGGGGGGTGATGTCAAACCCAGCAGATTCAAAGGGGCGATAACGCTCTGTTTCTTGCTCTACCGTAATTGCAACTTCTGACGGCTCTGATAAACTAAAATGAGGCTCTCGAAAGCATCCACCCAAGGCTTTGTGGGGCTGCAGTCAAGGTTGTATTTAAATGCTTCTAATAAGTACTTGCAGCAAATGGGAAAGACATGCAAATCAGATGTCTAATTGAACGGGCCTTTGAAGGAATATCCCAAGCCGCTGGGTAATTGATGGGTTATCTTCCTACCGGCTTGCCTTGATTGCGACTCCTTCCGCATTAGTCTTTCCTAGGAGTCTGGTCTGACAGGAAAATCTGTGCACCATCATGAAACACAGATCTCCTTCACAGACTGAATGAGGACTTTGCTGCCCAGCAGTACGACCCTTGCGCAGGGCAACGGTTGTTGAAATTTCCCTAGAGAGATGTTCCTCGCAGGCACCTTATCCTACTGCATCTGAACACTGCCCTCAATAAACTGCCGAACGACCTGCCTCACAAAGCGAAGCCGTGGCATCAAAAGTAGCTCTCCTACCAAATTTCTCAGGCCCTCTTTTCCAGCAGGTGTAAAATTATGTGACTGTCTTCATTTGAATGTAGAGGAGCTGATTTATGCCACATGGAAATGTGACCTGTCAGACCCATCAACCCCATTCTTGTCTTATGAGGGTTTATTAGCGCCGCACGTATGAACTGTGCTTTGCTTAGGAGCTTGGTGTCTTTTTTGTGCAAGGACCAGGTGCTAGCAGCTGCTGTTACAAACAAGAAGGCTCGTGGCTCAGTACCGGGCAGGATTCCCAAGATTCCCCAGTTAAAGTGTGGAGTTGCTCTGAACCTGTTTGGACTCAGAACTGAGGCACAAATCCCTACCTCAGGGGACACTTAATAGAGCTGACTGGGCCATATGAGCTCTTCCCAGAGTCTCTGCTGACTCAGAGGGCCACATGTTCCCAGACAACATGTTGGATTGGAAGGGACCTTTAAAGGTCATCTAGTCCTAACCCCCTGCAGTGAGCAGGGAGATCTTTAACTATGTCAGGTTGCTCAAAGCCCCATCAAACCTGGCTGCAGGGATGGAGCTTCTACCATGTCTCTGGACAACCTGTTCCAGCATTTCACCACTCTCACTGTAAAGAACTTTTTCTAACATCTAATCTAAATCTATGTTGCTCTATTTTAAAACCATTGCTCCTTGTCCTGTTGCTAAACACCTTTGTGAACAGTCTCTCTCCAGCTTTCCTGTAGCCCCTTTCAGGTACTAGAAAGCTGCTATAAGGTCTCCCCAGAGCCTTCTCCTCTCAACCCCAACTCTCTCAGCCTGTCCTCATACAAGAGATGCTCTGGCCCTTTGATCATTTTAGTGGCCCTCCTCTGGACATGTTCTCCCAAGACCGCATCCTTCTTGTGTTGTCAACCACATGTGGCACCTGAGGCCACTTGAGAGATACCTGAGACAATCCCAAAGGTTGGTTCGTGTGTCCATGGGAGCCTGGTGCTCTTCTCGAGCAGCGGCTGGGGGCCGAAAGGGATACTTGAGTGCATCTCAACACCTCCCTTAAGGCAACATATTTTTAGTCAAGGAGTCTGCTTCTCAGCTGAAGTTAAAAAGACTTTCCTGTACTTCCTGATGATGACAGGAGGGCAGATTTTAGCCGTAGCTTCAACTTAGCCCAACTGCGTTTCTACAGCTCCCAGAACAGGGTCTCAGGGATTCTGAGCCAGGACCATCCCGAACACTGAGCCCACTGCTTAGTTTATCTTTAAACCTTACCGGCACAGAGCCCTCCACTTCAAGCCTCTATACCCCAACAACCCCCTCAAGCTCTCCACGTTTCTGCAGAGCACAAGGATCCTGGGTGTAGCTTGTTGCACTTGAAATGCACAAACACATTTGCCCACGTGCCCAGCCCCTTTCTTTGCATCCCTCCTTCTGCTGCTCGCTCCAGACCCAAGGCTCTCTCCTCTCTTCTGCTACATTTGTCACAATAATTCATTCAGCTCCTTCTACCTTTTTGCCTGTTGTTTATAGTTCCTTTTCAGTCTGTGCCTAAATCCCTCACTTTGCACCTCAGTTTTCGTTTTCCAATTCAAGCCAAAATGTTGATACTGACAACCTTCCAGATTCCCCACATCCAGACTGTGCATTAGCAGCTCTGCCCGTCTGTCACCACCCTCCAGCACTTTTGTAATGATGATGCTCCCAGGTACCCAGCGACAGGGCAAGGTGGGGTAGGCAGAGCACAGTCCCACTCTTGCTGGTCTCTGCATACTGCGGCTGTCTTGCCCGCTGTTGGATTCGTCCCAGTGGCAGCGTGAGTTGGCTCTGCCAAAGCACCACATCTGAGCGGTGCAATGGAGGGGCTTTGCTGGAGCACTTCTCATCACAGCCATCCCCATGCAGGAGCTTGGTCCCAGTTCTTGCCCAGTGGCCCTGCTCACTGGTACTGGACAGCTTTTTTTCTCTTGTCAGTTTGCTTGCCAACATTTGCCACCTGGCTACACTGCAGTTTTGGCAGTGCTGGCCCCTTTCCTGAGGATCGCTCTTCCCACGCGCCTTTGACTCTCCCACCAAAGCTTTCATCCAGACTGTCCACACACAAGCCCTGAGAGACAGGGTTAACACATGGTGTGAACCTGGCTGTGTGCCTGCCTGGGCACATAGGTTAGAGCCTGGGTTTCGCTTCAAAGCAGGCATTGACCTGTCTACTGTGCTGCAAGAATGGAGTTAAAACCTGGAGAGAAGCTTTGATTTGGGTAGCTCGCCAATGGTGGCCACAGTTCACTTGGACTGTATTTCTGACCAGTACCTCTATTCCTCTGCTTCCCAGACATCAGGAATTTCTCACTGTTAGTCCATGACTCTTGTTGGAGATAGGTCTCAGCATGAACAGACAGAATTTGTGGACATGAAACTGAAGATGTATGTCCCAAGACCTCTGCTCTCATGAGGATGCTTCTCCATCTTGGCAGCAGCAGGTCCCTTGGGACATACCCAAGGTGACTCTGTTACAGATGCCTTCATATTACCTTAATTTCACTTTATTTTGATCTCTTTGTATCCCAAAGGATAAATGTGGGAACCCAGGGAGAAGTATGGGAAATGCTGTCCTTCAGACACTAATGAAGTCAAAATCCTTCCTGGCTGGAAGGGTTGAAGTTGGGGCTACACTATTACATGATGTGCCACAGGCCTTGGAAATGTCATTCCCTCTTCCAGATGCCTCTCAGACATTACAGCAGCACTGCTAGGAGACCTCAGGATGGACAGCTACTCTGTCTGACCTACTCTAGATGATGAAACTCAAAATCCCTAGTGCTGTGAGCTGGGGATGTGCCAGCAGCCAACCCCAAGCTGGTTAGCCATCTCCTGCCACCACCTGGGACAGCCAGCACCTCACTGTATTGCTGTGGTCTCCCGCATTTCTATGTCCTAGTACTGGTAAGCACCGTTGTGTGACCATCATTCCTAAAGCCGTTGTTGCAGACAGGTATGAGATGTCCTCTGGGCTCCATGTCTTTGTGATCGTGCCCTGTCCTGCATGGGCTGTGCCTCTCCGTAGGGAAAATGATGTATTAGGGCATGCATCCGTTTTGCCTTCTGCACTGGCTGGCATGATGCTCTCATACACTGTACACGTACAGCAACGGCTGTTATGGCTGTTTTCTACTGGACAGCTTCATTTCTGCTCTGAATTTCAGCCACAGAAAAGTCAGACACGCTTCTTAGGTGAAGAAAACGACCTTCTGGACCTGCCTTTCTTTCTGCACTGGCTGAAGAGTAGGCTGAGATTGGCGTACTTTCGGATAGCCAGTGTGAGGTCAGGTGAACGCCACCCTAAACATATTAGCTTGCCTTCTCTGTGTCTTGTGTTGCCCCATATCTGATGTTCCTGTCACTGGAGGTAGACAGTTTTCTGAGACCGTGTTTTTTCCAGACTGGTTGTGCCTTTCCTTCACCCCTTCCTTTTTGAGATCATGGAATCATTCAGTTGGAAAACACCTTTAAGATCATCGAGTCCAACCATTAACCCAACTCTACCAAGCCCATCACTAAGCTGATTTATCAACATGCTATCTGTAAATCATTCATGGTAGCTGTTGATGGCTGATGGCAGCACCCATCTCTTCCAGAGGAGCTTGCCATGCCCTGTGTGCCACTGCAAAGTTTTACAGCATTTTCCAAGTCTCTAAAACATTTGTATGGTAAAAATGTGCTGGCTCTCACCATGCTGTTGATCCCAGGCCAGAGACCTTAGGGTGGCACACGGCTTTCCTTCCTTTTTACTGGTAACCTGGGCTGTGCTTCAGTTTGAGGTGGTGTTCACTTGTCCTTCCCCGCCCTGACAGCTTTTTTAGAATGAAAGAATCTGGTTCCCTGGACCCGAGCACCTCAACCCACATCCTCAACCATGACCAATTCCTCCTCCAGGCTCTCTTTTTCCCTGTGCCCAATGTCTGCTTCCTGTGGAGACCCGAAGCAGAGAATTGCTGGATGCCTCAGGATGACTTGGACTAACTCCTCTTAACCTGTCCCTGACTTTTCCCTTTCATTTTTATTTGAATGGGTTAAGCCTCCCTCCCCCACCCCCCAAACTGAAACCGGTTGCTGCCTTTTCAGCACTTGTCATTTTTGGGAGCTGTTTTTGTAGTTTGTTCTTTTAAGACGTAACCTCTCTCCTTCTAATTCCTTCCCTTCCTTCCTGTCTCCACTTGGTATCCCGTTTCTCCTAATGGACTTGACACCTGCCCATGGGTTCCTGCAGCAACCGGGGAAGTGCAGCATCAAGCCTACTTTTGTTTGAAGGTGAAACGAGCCCCTGTTTCACCAATAAAAAGTTCTGAGTGTCAAGCAGTGTGTTGTTCGGGGCTGATGAATAACTTAGAGGAGATCAAAAGATATTAAGCTGAAAGAATCATGCAGGAGCCTACGGGACCACACAGATCTCCTGTTCCAGCTAAAAAAGTCCCAAATTAACCCCCCTGAAAAAAAAAAAGCGTGTGTGGTCTTGAACAGCCGAAGAAGCAAGCCATTATTTGTAAGTCTGCTATATAAAGCATAATTATTATCCTTTTTATCATCCAAGGGATGGTGCAGGCTTTTCCATCTTTACTCACGCCAAGTAGCACCTCGTGTCAGAAATAGCCTCGCTGGTTTGAAGGGGATGAGTCATCCCGCAATCAAGTAGGAGGAGAACAAAGATAGACACGACTTCCCGGACTGGATCACCCCACCGCTCTCGCGCCGATGCACGATCTACCTCCACGGCACCTATCAAAGAGCAACTGCCAGGAGCGGTGGTGCAGGCATGCCTTGCTGATGGCCTGCAGGCTGGAGACAGCCCACCAGAGCAATGCATCTGGTCTGCAGAGCCCGCCTTCTCGCTCGCCTTCCCAACAGTTCCTCAGATGTGGGCAGGAGCACGCTGTGGGCTGTATGAACTGTTCTGGCAGCTGGCAGTCCCGCTCCCACTCATCTCCTTTCCCATAGCCCCACAACCATCACGTGACCATCACATACTGGGACAAGTCCACTTGGGTTACTTGACAAAGAGACCTCTCTTCAGTCATCAGGGAGGCTGATGCCATCCCACCATGGCTGCGGGCAGTCTTCTTGAGAGAAGAAGAAACTAAACAGCAACACCGTGGCTCAAAAAACGTATATAGTGAAAAAACAAATCCTTCCTGACCATCACCAGTGGCCAGAAGGTGCCAGGACCAGGAGCCTGCTTTTGTCAAGATCCCAGTTTTGCTCCAGGTGAGAACTTGCACACGCCCTCTGGAACTGGGATTTAAATTTTCACCACTTTTTGTCGGTTTCTTTTTATAAAGAAAGGAATTCTGAAGAGGGAAAGGACCGGCTGTTTCCTCTTGCTTGCCTTCCTTCTTACAATTCGAAACCTGCATCTGGCATTCAAACTATCGAGAACAACTCAGAGCAAATGATACTGGGCTGACAAACCGCCCTAGGTTTCAGGGGAACTAGCTGTTTGCCCAGATGCTCTGGGGTAGCTCTTTAATATCCTGGTGGGAATGACACTGCTAAAAAAGGAAAACCCATTAGTACACGTCTGCTCTTGTAGAGGCTCCTCTGCTTCTGTAAGGGTGAGACCTTACAGGAGGCTCCTGAGTTGTTATAGGTATCACCTCAGATAGCTCTGATGATGAGCAATTTTAGAGCAATTTTATTCTCATCTACCCAAAATGTCTCTCCAGCTCTCACAGTCACTACCACTGATGATTAGAAGTTGCTCTACTTTAATCAACTGGTCCGCTCGCTGTGGTGAACACTATACTTTGAAGATGCATTAGAGCACACGTAGGGAAACACTGAGTAATACTGGAAGATAAGCAGCTGTGTTTGAAGCTGAGGATCCAAGGCGGCATGGAGGAGCTCAGAAGGCGCATGAAAAAGGGTGGCATCATCCCAGCTCCCTGCAGGAGTCCCGAGGGCCCAGGTCTTTGCCCTTGGGTAGGTTGGTTGATTCATGCTCAGCATCAAGCGCTGCCTCCTGATGTAGCATCAGCTTTTGTCTCTCTCCAGCCCTCCTCTTTTTTGGTACTACTCTGCTCCATGGCAAAGACCAAAGTCATTGGCCACCACTTCGTTTCCTGTCCAGTTTGGGTGGAGGAATGGGTGAAAGTGAGCAGATTTTGTTGCCTGTTTTACATAGTTCCTGCTTCACCTTTCTTGCTTCCTTGGGTTCATGTCTTAGCAGTAATAGGTTTACTATTGCAAAAGCAACAGCAGAGTGAGAATGCCCACTAGGCTGGCTCCATATGGAGGAGAAAAGCTTAACACTAAACCCTTGGATTCTCTAGGTAGAAGCTCAGAAAATCATCAGAGACACTTGGACCCTATAGGAACGTACACCAGTGCAGGAAACCAGACAGACTATCCAAAAGTAGCACCTTAACCCAACAGCTAGTGTATGGGAACAGCGATGAGAAGAGGGGTCACCAGTGTGTGGTGTTCAGAAATTATGTGATCCTTGGGCTTCCTGCATGGTCACTGATGGCCATGGACTGCTGCTGCCACTGGGTACTAGACCAGCAAGGAAGACAGAGCTTAATTCTGAGCACACAGAATTGCTTAGGTTAGAAGACTTTTAAAATCAAGTCCAATCGTTCACCCGTCTGTACCAAGGTCACCACTAAACCATGTCCCAAAGCTCCAGATCAACTTGACTTTTAAACATATTCAGGGGTGATGATTTAACCACCTCCCTGGGCAGCCTGTTCCAAGACCTGATGACCCTTTCAATAAAGAAGTTTTTCCTGAGGTCTACATCTTGTTGCTCAGTCCCTATTTTAGGGCAGAGCTTGGGAATCATGGATCTAAGGAGGGGCAGGGCTCTCAGTTTCTTTCCACAAGTTCATTTTACCTGCTGTGAATGAGCACTAGACCAGCCCAAATATAAACTTATGAGTATCATCTTTATCTGGAGACATTCAGATACTGGCTTGTCTTGCACTTGTCCCAGAGCTCACACAGGACTGAAGGATGGCTGTCCCAAAGTAGGCAGCCAGGACACCTCTGAGAAACTCCCTGATGGAATAAACATCCCCAAACTCATGAAAGGCAAATCACCTCCTCTAATACCCGCGTGCTTTTTCCATGTGAGCAGGTGCAGATGTTTTCTGGCTTGTGCCTGCCATCAGGCATAGGTTCTACAGAGCTGTTATCTCTCTCATCAGACGATACAAGTTCACACGCTCATCTCCTTCCAAGAATGCAACTGACTTAAAAAGAGTTCAAAAGAAGATTAGGTTTCAAGGTAACTGGAAGCTATTCAGTCAAAGCCAAGCTGCATAAAGTGAGGGGAATCCTCCTTCTACCTCCATGGCTGTGCAAGGCAAGTGGGAACATGAGGAGTTTGCTGCAAAACTGTGTGTCTTCTTCACAGACACAAACAGGACTGCAAATTGGAGACAACCACTACAAATTTAGCTAAAGATGCTTTAGAAATTGCAGCTTGCCAATGTTTTGCTTATCAAGCTGCAATGTTTGCTGGCAATTATCTTGGCAAAGCTCACACAAATAAAAACACATGGGATCTCGTCACTAGGACTCCCTTGTCAGTGGGGAGGTTGGTGCTGGGGTTGGCACTGGGTCCACAGAGGCCTCAGCGATGCGAGCACTTAGGTGCTCGGTGAAAAGTCTCCAGCCCACAGCTGTGAGGTCCATGGTGCTGAGATGGTGGTGGGTGGGAGCTGTGAGCTGGGGACCCTCTCCACTGATAGTTCTCTCTGCCTGTCCCTGTGT
This sequence comes from Phoeniculus purpureus, assembly GCA_028565055.1. Classification (NCBI taxonomy): domain Eukaryota; kingdom Metazoa; phylum Chordata; class Aves; order Bucerotiformes; family Phoeniculidae; genus Phoeniculus; species Phoeniculus purpureus. Next base: position 43,161,087 of record JAOXOE010000405.1, read on the forward strand.
CATTCAGGAGCAGCTACCTTCACTCTCCAATCTGTACTGCCATCACCCTGTCTTGTCTCCCCTCCTAGCTTAACAGGAACACACAGCCTCAACCCACCTCATACTCTAGACAGCCTTATATCCAACTGAGATGCTGTGAAGCAGCACCGTGTTAGAAACGGTTTGGGGCAAGAGCAAAAGAATTAGGTGACACCAGACAAGGCAAAAATAAATGTACACAGGTGAGGATGGTTATGGCTGGAGTTTGGTTTGGAGGACAGGTATTGCATGGAAAAGCTGCAGGAAGGCCTGTGAGGTGTCCTTCTGGCTCAGCAGTGTACCCCCAGGGTGTAGTGAGACCAGGTTCTTATGCCTGGAGACACAACAGTGCCTGACTCCTGGTGAAAGCCCATCCTGGACATTAGCTCTCCCACAGTTCTATCAGGTACCATTTATGACAGGATCCTGTTGCACTAGTTGACCCAAGCTCTGTCTGGAGGAGTTTTGGGTATGGTTTCACTACAGAGAAGCACATGATGTGCATCTAGCTGCTCCTGCAGTCACAGGGAAATTCCTCAGCTCATGGGATAGTTCAGGTGGAAAGGGACTTCTGGATGCTGCCTAGCCCAGCCTCAGCTCTCCAAGGCTTGGCAACAAGCCTTGGGGCAGCCTGACCCAAAGCTTTGCTCTTGGGAGGTATGCAAAGGGGTAGCTTTCCCATGCACCATGGGAGAGTGTTGATCCTTCATGAGCATCCAAGGCTTGGCCACCATGAGGGCATCTGCAGCTGACTACTCCAGCACAGAGGTACCCACCACTGAGGGCCAAAGGCACATGGCACATACCTGTTCGGGCAATCCAGGCTCTATTATGAGATGTCTACTACCCAGAATCTCCAAGTCTTGCCCCAGCCACACAGCAAAGTTTAATCCCACAGGGCTGAACAGCGGGAGAAAGTACATTTGGGGGCCAAGACCTAAGTGATGCCTTTCCAGCTAGTGCCATTCAACCCACTGGGTGCTGCTAGATCCCACAGAGCTGCTCTGCACCTTCACTGGGGCACACAGCTCTGATGGCTGCTGTGCAATCCTGATCATACGAAGCTCTCATGCTGCTTTCATGGCCAGACACACTTCACTCCTCCAACACCTGATTTCAGGGTGCTGAGTAGCTAAGCCAAAGGGATTGATAGTTCTGAGAAATGTCACAGCTCTCCTGTGGCTGAAAGGGTCACCCACAGAAGATCCTCTACACACATCTCCTGAGCAGCTGCTCAGACAAGAGCCTGCGCCGCTTCTGTCTTTGCTAGATGCTCAGGGCAATACATGGGCACCCATTTGCCCTCTCCAGGAATGGGTTCTTTTCTGAGTTTGGGATTATATCCATTTTAATTCTTTATCAGCTGCTAACACATTCCCCACCACTAGGACATGGATTTTTCCTCGTTTCCTTCCCCCTCTCCCCACCTAGTATGCAGAAAATCCCTCCTCTCTCCTCACCACAGTTTGCCTTGTGGGGTCTTGCAGGCAGGACACCCTGGCAGCCTGAGTAAGAGCTGCAGCCTGGCACCAGCAGCAGTAACTCATACTCACTAAACCTGTCATCCCAGTTCAGAATTTCTTAATAATCAGACAGGAGTCAATGATTCATTTGTTGCTCACCTGACGTTTGATTAGTCCCTCCTGGAATCTAGCATTCAGGAGGGATGGGTGGTGCCAGCCAGCCTCAAATTGTCCCTATTTCCCAGTGGTCCTCAGCACCAACCATGCTGGTGGAGGATCTGGACGTGCCTGGGCACAAGGTGACCACAGCAAACCCACCACCACCACTTTTGCATACCTCTGAAAATCAGCTGGTTAAAATAAGTCCTTGGTATTTCACTGCCTCCAGCCTCCTTGGCCCATTTTTGCTCAGTTTATTTCAGATGACTCCTTCTGCCACCCTCCCAAAAGTGATGAAAGGAGAATTTTGCTGCTGTTGTGCTTGGGCATGGCACCTCTGGGGCTGCCTTTCTTCCACAGAGGAGTGGAGCGTGAGGAAAAGGATTGCGCCCGCTACTTGTGTCTGTTTATTTACAGTGTAAACAGCTCCTGTGCTGGAGCTTTGAAGAGGTGCCGCACATTTGTACACCGAGATCCCTCCGTGCTCTGTGTGGTTTTCCCACGTGATCTGAGCTCTTTGAGGAGGGAGTTTTGCTCTTTTGCTTCCATCCCGGAGAGGATGGGGAGGTCCAGAGCAGTGCAGAGCCCCAGCGAAGGGTAAAGCCTTCAGTGAGGGAAGTTTGGGCTGAATTACCCTGTTTATGGTGACCTGATGCAGTTCAGCTAATGAGTGGTAATTTGGTAAATCCCCATCAGGCTGTTGACCACGAGCCCTAAAGTGACTCTCAGGAAGTCATAACTCCCATCGCACTCAGCTGAACTACAGCAGCAGAAAACCGCTACCTGCCTGGACTGAGTGCTGGGTTTGGATAAAATAGATAAAAATAGATCAATAAGGAGATAATAGATAATATTAACAGGACAGATAATAGATAGAAATAGCTAACCAGCCCCTAGAATTGTTTCTCAAGATAGCCATGCAATAGTTCCTTCAGATGCTACCCGTTTGCAGGGAATTATCACCACGGCGAAGTCAATCTCTACTGAAAACCCTTCTCTAAACTCAAGAAAGCCTGTTAACAAAGCAAAACCACGACAACTTCTTATCACACTCACAACCTCTTGGGTTTGACAGAAGCAATGATGGATGTCAGAAATCTTATCTTAGCAAAACAGCTCTTAACAATACCCTCACCCCTGAACGTGATTGTTATCCGCTAAGTTGCCTGACTTACCTATTTACTATAAGCTGTGAGTGTGACCATGTGCCTCATAGGAAATTCAGGCTACTTCATTCCGTTGGCTAAACATTAGATTTACATTGCTGCAGAATTAGGAACGAGGTTTAGGTCATCCAGCAGTTACCAAAACGTAGCCTTGTGCCTTGAAATATTTCTTGTCAACACAACTACATTACAAGGAGACTTGGTGCTCAAGTGGTTCTTACCTTGCTACGAGATGCTTATAGCAGTGACACTGCTCCATTAATGTGATTCAGGAGTCACAGTCCAGGGTCCTACACTGCTTCACACAGGCTCAAAAATCTCCTTTCTACCCACCTTCTCAAAAGTTGAGTTGATTTTTCTACTGTGCTAAAGGATTTAACACAGCCAGCAGATGTTTACCAGTTGATGGAGAAGAAAAATGACCATATTCCCAAATCCCAAGTCCTTCGGTGTGCTTGCATGGCTTTCCTTCTTTTCCTCACACATCCACTTTGATTTGTGAGGATTCTCCTGCATCCAGAACTGCTGCAGCTTCCAACCACAGCTAAGCCCCACTAAATAGGACCCCATCCCAGCTGAGCCCACCCATGTCGTCAGGTGCTGGGCATGGAGGGATGAGAGCACCAGCGGGAGTCAGGTGTTTTGCATCACAGAGCAAAATGCCTGGTGCAAGCCACCCCTCTCCTGTCGCCTTGCCTGTCCCAAGGTCTCATATTTGCCTGCCAGCTGCACAAGTCCTTTATGGTGTCTTATCACAGAGTCACAGCACTACTGATGCTGGAAAATACCTCTAAGATCATAAAGTCCAGCCTGTGACATTCCTGCTGATGGATCTCCAAGGACCTCTCCTGCAGCTACAGGCATGACCTCTGCTTGGGGGTGGAAGGCTCTAGAGTTTATCTCCTCTTCTTGGTAGCAGCTACATGACACCTGCCTGGAGAGACACAATGATGCAGGTAGCACTGGGGAGGCTTATGCCTTGCAGGTTGCCATTAAACTCATGCGTGGGGAGGGCAGGAGGACCCAGGGCACCAAGAATCCATTGGTCTTGTTGCTTTGCACCAGATATGAGGTGTGAAACTCTTACATTGAGGCACTCAGCATCACTTCTGCTCCCTTCTAGGGAAAAAGACCAGATAGTTTCAGTGCTCACAGGAGAAACCCTTCAGGAGGAGGAGACCAAAGCAGAAGTGCGTTTACACACCAGTCTTGCAGATCTCCAACCCTTGAAGCCAAGCCCTGGGTTGAACCCTGGCTGCTCCAGCAAAGCAGACCCCACCTGACCCCAAGCTGTGCCATGGGGCAAGTGGGGCTCCATGCAGCTGCAAAACTCCCACAGTCCCCATCACCCCACTACTGCTGTGCCCATGGGGTGGTGCAGGGGATGCAGCGCTTTGGGGATCAAGGGCGATGCTGTGTGTGGGTGAGGCTGCCTCAGCCTGGAAGCCGAGTGGTTAATTTGTTTGTTTCCTTTCTGTATAGGATATTGTTACCAAAAAAAGAAAAGCAGGGGGTGGGGGGAAAGAAAGAAAGAAAGAATTGAGAAAAAAAAAAGGCTGGGGCCAAATGATGAAAAGCCCTCTCTCCTGCAGCTATGAAATCTCACCCGGAAGGCGGTGAGGGAAGTGTCTTCCAGCAGGGTACAAAGTCAGCAGCAGAGCTTTGAACTTGGGGGGAACTCCGTGGCGGCGCAGAGCCCTGCCAGCGAGCCCCAGCTGTGCATACCTCAGCCGCAGCTGAAGGTGGTGGGGGCTGCACCCTGAACCCCTGAACCACGCCAGGATGAGCTCAGCACCCAGAGCCAGACCTGCTGCCGCTGCACAGAGGTTTTTATTGGACAGAGGAACACATGTTCCCGAACACTGACCTGCCTGGAAGCCCCGTCTTGGTTTGGGTTATACTTGAGATGCTGCTGGTGGGAAGCCTGGCCCCACAGCCTGTTGTGTGACCAACAGCTTACCCTGTCTTCGCTGGGGCTCTGCTGTCCCCTCACCTGTCCCTTGGTAGCTCATAGGTTGCCATTCCATGCCTCCATCTCTGCCATGGGGCCCCGAATGCCCCCTGTTTCCCTTTGCCACAGGTGCTCCGAATGCACCAAGCCGGGGAAGGTTTTACTCAAATATGGTAACTAGAAAGCTGGGGTTTGGAAGGTATCCCAAGCTACTTGGGGGAATTTGGGCAATTACCCCACCATGCCTTTTTTAAATTTTAATTTCACTCTAATGATTTCAGAGGTGCCTTCTGCCCATCTCATTTCCCAGTGAAAATGCTCAGGTACCGAACCAAGGAAGGAACTTAAAAATGGATTTAGGTGCCTCAGAATTAAAGTAAACTTTGGGACCAGCAATGGGCTCTTGGTGGAGCTGGAAGTCAGGTGGAGTTGCTGCTGCTAGGCTTTGCTTTTGATGGAGGTGTCCCTAACCCTGGCATCAGGTCTGGTTGGATCTTTGGGAAAGATGTGTCCCCATTTTTGGGGGTGGATCACAACTGGGCCAAGCAAGAGAAAAGCAACACCATGAGCATCCAGGCAAGGTGCAAAGGCTTGGGACCTCTCCTTCAAGTCACCCCAAATATCCTCAGCAGCAGCCTTTGCTGCAAGGGTCTGTCAGCTACCTCCCTTGTCCTCCCTCATCAGCAGCTAATCCTATAAATGGCCATTTGAAGGCGATTTTTGCAGTATTTGCTCATGAAACCACTCCCAGATTTGCTGTTTTCTCAGTGACTTCCAGTGTCGGATCACCCTGCTGCTCCCAGGGATCTGGTGACAGGCACCTTCACCCCTGGGAAAACACTGAATGGGTGAGACGCCACAGAATAAATCTCCATGTCGTAGGTATTTCTTCAGGCTGTAATCCACAAGTAAACATCCTGCCTCTTGAACCTCTTCTGCCCTGCACGATGGTCACCATCCCCAGAAACAGTGCTGTGACCAGCTGTGCTGGTTCAGATATGGGGCAGGGGGACGGAAGCGATGAGCAGCTTCAGGCTGTTGGTGGGCTGATGGTTTGGCCGGGCTTTAGACTGTCCTGGTGCTGAGGAGCGTTGCCACCAGGTGAGGGACATGATGCCATGATTTCTGAGTCATCCACAGAAATCATTCTGTTCTTTGAGCTGAAGGATGAAGTCTGGAGACCGTGTGAAGGAAGGACAGAGGGACCTCCCCATCTTTGCACCACCAAGGTGGAACAAAACGTGGTGCCTCAATTGTGCATCCCAAGGCTGGCTGGTACAAACCTCAACTCCATGCCCAGCCACTGGAAAGCATCTACCTTAGAGCAGCAGTGCGAGGACACCCTCAGACAAGTCTTGAGCCATCCAAAAATGCGGGGGATATACTGGGAGCCACCAGAGTGGATGCACTGTGTGGCCAAGGGCTTTCAGCTTCTCCCTTGCGTTAGTAGTGAAACGATGCCATCATTTGATCACGGTGGTGTTTAATCAGCTTTTACTTGGAGGAAAAGGGGGTGGTGGTGGGTGGAAGGAGACGCAGGGTGGGAAGTGAAGTAAAAGACCAAGAGAAAATCCCCTTTCCTTGGTGTGGAGAGGGACGTTGCCTGGATGCTGTGGACCGAAACACCTGCTGCCCTGAGGGAAAGCGAGTTCCCAGGAAATGCAAGAAAGGCACTTTCCAACATGGAATATGTTGAAAAGCAAAGAGGAGGAGAAGGGGAGGGGGTGTGTGGAACGGCTGCTGAGATGTATGAATATTAAAATGATTATAGCACTTAATAAAGCGCCGCACCGGGGAGGAACAATAACAGGTATTGTTGGCAAGCCCGACGCTCAGCTTCCCCTTGATTTGATGTGCTGATAACCATCGCAGTATCTCTTTCATGATCCCTGGCTCCGTATCTCTCACAGCCCAGCAGAGCCACACACATTCCAGGCGAGACTTTGATGTCTCTCGAAAGGTGCAGACCTGCCAGCGCTGGGCAGGCTGCGCCGCGCTGCGGCTCCCCCGGCAAAGGGCCGTGGGTGGGGGACGTGGGGAAGATGCTGCAGGGGGGTGCTGGGCGAGGTGTCAGCCAGCAGCAGTTGCCCTGAGCCCATGGGTTTGACATCCCCATCCTCCAGGCTGGCCCAAAATACCCAGCTTCTCTTTAGGGTCACCTCAGGTGATGAATCCCCAAGAGACAGGGTTGCTGGATGCCATGGTTGTCTGGTGAGAGATGCCCAAGAGGATCACCCAGGAGGGAAAAGGGCACGTTCCACTATTCCGTCTCCCCAGACAGGCCAGGATTTGGGATGGACAGAGTGACCCAGTAATAAAGACCAATTCACGGGCTTCTTTAAAGGCTTGAGCGGCACATGGCTCGCACGTCACCAGGCAACAGGTGTGGTGGATGAACAAGGCTGACCTCAGGGACAAACTTTGGGGTTTTATTCCCTGGAAGAAGGTCTGAAGCCCAGTGATTGGTTCTGTGGGGCTGGCAGAGCACAGCCCTCTGTCTGCCTTTTCAGGGGGGCACAAACGTGCCCTGTGGGACATGGGGGTTCACCACAGCAGAGGGAAGAGCTGGTGGCTGTAGCACAGAAAGGTACAGGTGTATGTTCACGGGGCCCTTGGTTTGGGCTTATTTACTGGTCAGGACTAAGAAGACGTGAGACTTTCCCCAAGAGGTAAGGAGGGCAGATGGACACAGACAGGAAGGGGCAGTGGGATTTTCTCCCCAAAGAAGAGCGTGTCCCATACAGACGCTTAGTGAGGAAGAGTCGTACAAGTGTACCCATGAGCACAGAAGCTCCCAAGCATTCTTCACTGTCCTTCTACAACTGAGAGGTCTCTGATTTTGGGGCAAGGTTGCCTGACTTCACACAGGGTTTTGAGCAGCCTTGTGCATGATGGAGATGGTGGGGTAGAGCCAATGCTGCTCAGCCACAACCACCCAAAAATGCTCCTTTGATGCAACCAAGGGGAGAAAGAGCTGTCATAACCCACATGGCAGCTCCAGAGGATCCCATGCCATCTGTGGGCCATATCCTGCATTAGCCATGGTTTCTCACACGCTTTCCATCCTTCCCTCACTCTTTCTGTCTCTCTGACCACCTGTATGAGATGAACTATCACTGCTCTCAACCAGAAGTGCTTGCTCTGCTGTTTTCAAATCAAACTTCTGCTGGTAGCTTCAACCTCACACTTAATTTGCTTTAGTCATCGGTGGGTAATTTTTAAAATTTAATTATTGGTTTCAGAATGCAACAGGAAAAAAAGTTCCATCTCTTCTCTCCACGTGTGCCTGTTTTCTTTCCCGTAGGAGGTAGTGGCGGCGGGTTCACCCTTCCACAGGTCCAGCTGGAGAAGAGGGGTGCTGGGAGCTGGGATGCCCCACAGCCCCATCCTCCCTGGCACCGTGTCCCAGGACTGTGGCACACGTAGATTCGGGAGAAGAGGCCGCGATGCCTTTGATGCCTGCTCTTCCCCCGCGAGACCGTGCCGATAGGGGTGTGTGTGAGTGTGTGTGTGTCTCGCGCATTGGCTCTGCCTTTGAGATTTGCCCCTGGTCATTTCTGCTGGGAGGGAGCTGAGGTTGGTGCTCTGATGTGGGTGGCCCAGAGTTTGTTACCTGAGGACAGCTGGCGTACCTCTGAACTCCTGTCTTCCCAACGGTTGTTTCTCGGCTTGTGCCTGCTTGCATGTTTGCCGGGTGTCTCTGCTGGTGTGCCTTGACCAAGCTAAGGTGAGCTGGTCCCTAGGAAAGGGGCCTGGGCTGGGACGCTGGCATGCCAGGGATGCACCCTTTCGGTACATGTAAAGGGTGAGTCCGGGTGAACCCAGCACCCACAGGGATGTGGAACTGAAAAGAAAGAACCTAAAAGTAGAAAATTCCCACTGTGCCATGGAGGGAGAACAGGAGATCAGAAGAAGGCAGTCAAAAACCCCAAGAGAAAATGCAGCCTGATGCCGGTGCGGGGCTTTGCCCTGAGGTCCAGGGAGAGCCATGAGCAGCTTCCCCAGCCCCATGTGTTGCAGGTGCTGATTGGCACCTTCCTTGGGGGCCCTGTAAAGACTTATCATTCCATCTGTAAGTTTTCACAGCTATGCAATACAGGGAGAAAAACTAAGTTATAAGAACAGGAGAGTTTTTTGAGGTGAGGCTCAAGCTGTGCTGATGTTGAGGAACCTCCAAGTCCAGGAAGGGAGGGAGGGTGAAATTCCACCCTGACCCTGCAGGCAACCAGCTTATGCCTTGGAGCAGAAGATTTGATTGCCTTTTACCATTAGATCTGCTTGTCTTGCTACAAAGAGTTATAAAAATTACCCCCTCCACCTCCCCAAGCACAAAGGCAGAAGAGCAGCAACACTCAGCCCTCCTGACAGCCCAGGATACAGTGGTGACCTGCAGCAGGGGGAGGACGGGGGATAGGGAGGGGGGTGGAAACACAGTGAGACAGAAAAAGATTGACCCAGTATCACCCAAGCTGGAGAGACGTCGTTATTCCATTTAAACCCGCTGAACAGTGCCACAGCAGGGAATCTGTCTGTCTTGGTTAAAGGTCTCGCTGCCAGCCCAGCCTTGGAAGTGCCAACACTAATCTGCAAATTGTCGCAAACCCTAAAGAGCCGCGGAGCTGGGAACCTTCCTTCAGCCCAGACCCCTATGGACCAGGACGCCCTTCTCCATTAGTGTGCTGTTCCCCGCCGCCGCCAGGCAGGCTCCGTCAGGCACGGCTCGCTCCAGATGGGCTGTAATGAAACTCCTGGGCATTAAAATACCAGCACCGTCTGGCAGCCCCGTTGCAGTGGGAATGGGATCCTCGCCACTGACGAGGGTTAGACTCAGCCCCGGGAAACTCTTGCGTGCTCTGGACTAAATTTGTGCGCGTCTTCCTGATCAGTGTCTTCCAGCAGTCCCCAAATAGGCGATGATTCCCTTGTCCTCTCCTGACCCCACGGATCACACTCAGAGCCCGTAGCTTTTGCTGAAACATCTAGTTTTTGGCCCTGGAAATCTCTGGTGCAACCTCTGGTGTTGGCCAGGAAGAGGGTTGTCACATGTGCTCTTAGACTAACAAACAGCACTGTTCTTCTAAGACCATGGGTAGCAATAATTCAGGGTCAGTGGAAAGGGCATATCTAATAAGAGGGCTTGGTCTAGAGAATAAAAAAAAACACCCCAAAAAAAAGAAACCCAGCTGAAAAAACCTGGCTAGCACTGATGGGAGGAGACGGATGTGGAAACCTGGTGACAAGCGGCATCAGGGGAAAAAAAGTGATTCATGGAGAGGGGTTGGGGATTGGGAAAGCCTGGGTTTAGCTGTGTAAATCACAGCACCTCTGAGATCTCAGTCCGCTGGGAGACTGCAGCACCCAGGCAGGTCCCTCACTGCACATCCTGAGGACAGCAGACTGCTCGCTGGGAGAGTCCCCACCGAGCCTTTACACGGGGCTGATTTTTGCTGAAGACAATCAGTTAACCCAAGAACGAGATCTGAGTCCAAACAAAAGACCAGAGCTGACAGAGGTGGTAAACAGCTATTTTTAGTAACCCTATTTATTATTAAAAATATCAGTTGGAACGAGAAATGCAACCGGCAAACGTAGAGGAGCACAAATTCCTTTTGGCAGAAGCGTTGGAAGAGTTTTAGTCGCGGGGTATTTCTTCAGGTATGCAATGAGATGCCAAAAGAAGCACAAACATGCTTCAGAGCATTAAAAAAAAGAAACCCCAAAACTGAACGAAACCTCCAGTCAATCACAAAAGGGGAAAAAGCCAATGTTGCTATATTAAAAAAAAGATGGATTGCACAAAGGAAGAAAGAAGCCTCCTAGAGCGTTATCCTTAAGTCATGTAAAAATCAGAAAACCACTATGCAAAAAATGACTTGTCTGCGCAGAGCCTTGCTCACGCCTATGACTGTAGCGTGTGCCTTTGCTTGCAGTAAACATGCCCTTTGCCTTCTGCTGATGACATGACACTGGCGTGTCACTGCTGATTTATAAACACACTTGGATTTTCCATCTTCAGGTCTAAATTCATGGCAGCAGACCCCAGCAGGCAATGTACCTCTGTTTATCTATAAATACCGGTTGCTGTGCTTTCCCGGATAGAGGCAGGTACAGTAGGATGTTGTTTATTTTTACTAGCTTGCAATAAGAGGAAACAGCGTTTGGTATCAGTCGTCATCGCGAGTTGAGTGGCTGCAGGGCTCTTGCAAGGGCTCTGAACAGCATAATCAAAAATGTGAGCAATGCTATGCAGTGAATCCTTCAGCTGTCACTGGAGACTCACCTGGCAGCTCAGTGAGATCAAGGAAAGAAAGGCTGAGAAAGCACGGCGCTGGTCAAGGCTGAGATGTGGGCTACAAATGCTCCCATGCTATGGGCAAGCTGGATTCTGCAGGAGCTGCAGTGCCGGTGCACTGGGGTTCCCAAACAGCAATGGTTTATACGGGGTGGGGTGGGTGAGAGTCCCTGAGGTCCCTGCCAGGGTGGACACTAGATGGATGCACATAAGGGATCCAGGTTAATTTGGTTCCTGCAGCCTCAAGCTCAGGATCACAACAGCCGCAGCCACAGGACACTGCAAGTGGAGCACTGCAGAAACATGCCAAATTGCTCATCCTCAGCTATTCCCTCTGTGAGGAAGATCTGGGCTTCAGCAAGCTTTCATGGACCAGAAGCAGAGGCCTAGACATGTTAGGTTGAGTGTAGAGAGTTAAACCTACCTCTAGGCTTTCAGCCTCCTTGTTGCAAGCTAAGAGCCAAAAATCCCTGGACAACTTTCTCCCACCCCATGAAGATACTTCCTTTGGAAGCTACCACTCTGCCAGATCCAGGCTTAAGCTAGAGATCCAGAATTCCCAGTATGGGCTCTTATGATTGTGTATAACCTGATATGGATTTGGAGAACCTTGGATAACTGCATCCAGCAGCTGTCCCTGGGCTTTCGGCATCTCCTGGGCTCTCCCAGGAGGAAGTCAGCTCAGCTCACACCATGCAAGCCCTGAGATCTCCAGTGTACATGGAAAGCCAGGATGTGCTGAAGGAAATGCTCATTGTTGTTATAGCTCCTGTGGCTAAAGGTGGTGGAGCATCAAGTTCATGTAGTAGCCACCAGGGAGACACTAGGTCTGCAGAAGTGCCCATCAGAGTGAAGAGGAGCTGACCGTAGGCAACACTTTAGTTACTTGATGGGAACAGAAGGGGTGAAAACAGAAAAGGATCTAAAGATGCTTGAAAAAGAGCCAGGAGAGGGAGAAACAAATCTGGGAAATAGCCGCTGATGGTCCCTGAATTGTTTAAAAAGGGCTTAAAAGGAATTGCTAAAAAAAATCTCAACAAATTAGAAATAAAATCAAACAACAGAAGCTATGTGTAGCCCTGTGTGGCTGAATGAGCACAAGTATTGGAGATGATTAGTATCCAGGATGGTTTGACTCTAGCAAAGGAAGAAGAGGGTGGAAACAGGAGGGAGGTGGGGGAAGAGGTGTTCCTAAATCTGATTATCAGGTTGCCCATCGAGGGACTGATTCTGCTTACAGGACAGTGGGTCCAGTACTGGAGCAAAGCCTTAAGCTGGCAGAGTTTGTGCCTGCAAGTGTCCCTAGAGGGACCTAGGATATTGCCATGCCTCATCACCCTGGAAGATCCTCCTTCTTCTACGGCACACTGCAATAACCACCGATCGTGCATCAAATCTGCGATCTGCCTGTGATGTGTCTCCATCCTTATTTTTATGAAGGTGACCAGTTCTCAACATCTGCAGCATCTCGTCAAGCAGCAAGGTCCAGGCTGTTCCCCTGGCAGCAATAACAAATCCAAACTACTGCTTCCATCCATTGAAACAATGGCATGAAGGGCAGTCATGTAGACTTTCCTCTTCTGCTTGAGAGGATGAGCCTTCCCATAACACTAGCCTACGGAGGAGAGAGCATCAAACCACTGTTTAGATAAGGAAACCCTTATCAAGCAGAAAGGAATTTTTAATGAGAGCTTACGCTGGTGGCTTCGTGTTAACAAGGTTTTCCCATAAGTGGTGATGGCTCATATAGAAATGTTTTCTAAGATGGTAACATTCCCAGAAAACATATTTGTAAAGAGCCATGGGTCCTCAGAGTCTTGCCAGATGGAAAATAACAGCAACAACTGTCTCGGTCGAAGAAAATATCTTCAAAGCTTTGGTGTCTTCTTGTCTGTCTCACACAAAACTGGGAATGTGCATGCAGGAGGCTGTAAAAAGTCAGTGTGGGTCAGTACACCACAGAGCCTAGTCCTCTCTTAAGGAATTTTATGTGTAGCACAGTGTGGTTTGCCAGAGAGATGGTGGAGCTGTTCCTCACTCTTTTCCTGTTTCACTAAATGATCCTCAACATACGGTGGTTGTGATTATTTGCCTGCATCATCCAATGGATACAGGTTTTGAAGTCCAGTGCCAAGTGTCTCCTGAGATGGACTCAGTAGCAGTGGACTTCCTTGGATAATTCCCATGTGGATTCACATCTCTAGGCAACACCCATATACAGGTCATCATAATAAAGTGTCTCCACTGACTGTGTGGAGTAAGACCATTAGTCTTACTGCAGTTACCACCAGAAAAGCTGACCTTTGCTGCGTCAAGGTCTGGTGATGAGGTTTATGGGTTGTAGAGAAACTCTCCAGGAGTGAAAGAGCTCAGAATGCCCCAGGACCCCTCACCTCAGCACCTAGCAGTGGTCCTGATTGTGCTGGGAACTTAGCTCATAGGTTGAGTGGTGGAAGCCATGAGAGCCACGCAGCTTGGGCAGGCATGCAACCAAGTGAGACAACACACAAGAGCAGAGCAGCCCACGTACTGAATGCAGGTAGAGAAAAGATCAGCAGGCAAGCCGCACACAAACAGCGCGCGGCAAACAAACAACAAACAAGCCGAGCAAAGGCCACGCGAGCAAGCCAGAAATCACCGCTTGGTGCAAAGGGTGCTCGGGCCAATGGCTGGAAGATGTGGGAGAAGCGCATCTGCCTTGACTACAGGCAAAGGCGATTGCGGCTCGACTGAAACAGGGTGTAGACAGTTGCGTGGACAACGATGTACGGACAATTCTAGATGAGTGTGCGAGACAGCTTGAGCATGAAAACATGTCTGTGCAGGGTACGGGCATCCTGAGGAGCGCACCCTTGGCACGAGGCTCACTCTCAAGCCTGCTGTACCTGGCCATGCTCCTTGGCAAGGGGGCCAGGAGTTTGGCCATTGATTTGAAAAGTGTAGAGTACGAAGCAACTGCAGAGCAGCTGAGTTCCAAGGCAAAGCCCCATCCAGGACCCATTTAACCTTGGAGCAAGGCTGCGCTCAACGGTCTTATTGCGCCAGAGAAGGAAGACATCAATGATCCCAAGGTGTCCACCCAATGGTACAAGCTGAGTTTGATTTAGTTGAGCTGAACTCCTTAGAGCTCCCTGGCGTTGCTATGCCCTTCGTACTACTTACCCCTGGAGGAAGCCTGGTTTCGGGGTGAGGGGCACACAGCGATGGGTGGGATGTGCCTCTTGATCACGTTGCGAGGGCGGGAAGCCTGAAAGAGGAGGGCTCTGAGATCACAAAAGCCTTTTCAACACTGGGAGAGGGGAATTTTCAGAAAACACCCCGAGCAGAGAGAACGTGTGCTGTTTGGGTGTAGGACTGGATCTCCAGCACGTTCACCTCTGGCATTTGTTTTGGGCCCATCTCTCCTCCCTTGAGGCAAGCAGGAGTGCCATAACAGGGAGCCACGAAGAGAGAGGAGCCAGCCAGCGGCAAGGATTTTGTTAGCGTTTGGAGGAGAAAACAGGGAATTTCCACATATGGAAAAATGTTCCTTTAAACTGTGATTATGTAAAAATACAAAGCCACAACTGATAATATCTCTCACTCTGGGGAATGATGGAGAGTGTTTGTTTCTTTAATTGCATTTAATACTCATGAAAGTTAGCAGCTTGCCACTACGGCAAGTGAGCCTTGTAGGGTGGATCGCAGCACGCACAGCACTGGCTTCCTCTCTGTGCTCCTTCAGCAGCTCATTTTGTCCTTGCTATTAAAAGGCAGCTCCTAATTTGCTGCCCAGGTTTGATCACTGGTGTTTTGCCTGCAAATTGCCTGTAGAGGTACAGACTAAAATGAGGTGTGTGATGAGTTCCTATAAGGAGGACCCTTGACGAGTCAAAGGCAGGATTAGACAGAATCAGAGCCACGAGCAAGGCTCTAATGCCTTCCCTGGGTGAGCATCCTGGGTCTTAGCTGGCTGCAGATGTTCTCTCTCTGAAGGGTCATTCCCTTCTTTAAAATCGTTCATGTTTTGGTCTCCAATTGAATGATTCAAGCAGGACCTGAGTGGAAAAATGTTCCTGCTGTTGGTCTAGAATGTGTCACTTTGAGTCTTTGGTTTGATTCCTGTCCAGAAGCTCCAACCCTCCCTGACTCCATATGCTTTTACCCCGTGCTCTCCTGTATGCCTCCTCACTAAGGTAAATCATAGAATCATAGAATGTGTTGGGCTGGAAGGGACCTTTAAAGGTCATCTAGTCCAACCCCCCTGCAGTGAGCAGGGACATCTTTAACTAGATTAGGTTGCTCAGAGCCCCATCAAGCCTGACCTTGAATGCCTCCAGGGACGAAGCTTCCACTACCTCTCTGGGCAGCCTGTTGCTGTGTTTCACCAACCTCATTGCAAAAGACTTTTTCTAACATCTAATCTAAATCTATCCTGAAACCATTGTCCCTCATTCTGTCACTGCACATCCTTGTGAAAAGTCCCTCTCCAGCTTTCCTGTAGCCCCCTTTAGGTACTGGAAGGCTGCTATAAGGTCTCCCCAGAGCTTTCTCCTCTAGGCTGAACAGCCCCAACTCTTTCAGCCTGTCCTTGTAGGAGAGGTGCTCCAGCCCTCTGGAGCTAATGATCTGGGCTAACATCTGTGGGTCTGAAGAGGAAATGCACAGTGTGGGCAGGACCCTGTGAGAGCTGGTATGGGTTACACTCCTCTTGCTGCCTTAGCTCACCAGCATCTGAGCGTGTAAAACACACAGGACAGTGGCTGAAGCTGCGGCGCATGAATCACCCTTTGAAAGAAACGTGCCCCTGCGTGCTCCAACAAGCTCTTCTTCTCAACCTGCCATTGACAGACCGGGCTTGCTAAGAGCGTGGATTTCAAACCTCGAGCTGCAAAGGTAAATTACACACTGATCCCTGCCTGAAGTTTGGTGCTGTGCCAAAGAGGCGCTGAAACCTCCCAGCGAGCCGTATAAATCACAGACCAGCCCCCCGAGGGAGATGGATTAATACCGGATCAATGTGAACGTGCCACAGAGTTATTTGATCACTACAATGCTGGTATTGACTGTTATACACCTGTTGTATCGTTACGGATTACATCTGTTGTAAACACGCTGTTTGATGTTCAGGCTGCGCTAACCACACGCACCATAATCATGGCTTGTAGCTGCTGTGGTGGCCCCAACATGCCCGAGTGATGCTAATTTTCTTGTTGTGTGGGGTGGCCCAACAAAAGAGGTTTGTTCAGGGTGAGCCTGTGCACAGGGAGTGCAGTGTGTAAGTGGGATATGGGAGCAGTGGTGGGACAACAGCCCATGTCGCAATGGAGATGACTGGGGAGGAAACTGGGAATAAAAATAACATCAGACTGTGACAGACACTGGCTGAAGGAGAGAGTGTTCCAGTTCTGGGTGAAGTTTATGACCACAGTAAGGTCTGAAATGGTGAAAAATGAAAGTTTGGGTGGGCAAATAGCCAGGGGCACACGGGAGAGGGTTTAGCTGCAGGAAGGGGCTGTTAGTGATAGGAAGAACAAGGTGAGGTTATTCATCCATGGTTTCACATCACTGTGGGGTGGTGAAGCAGACTTACTGATGGTCCACTGCCACCAACACCAACAGCAGCCTTGCAATCCTTCCTTCAGTAGTGCGGTTGGAGTCTTTAATGGGGCAATTTTGAGTTCACACCAATGGTTCCCAAGACAGAATCAAACCCTTCCTTCTGCGATCTCTGTTCTGGCAACTTGACCGGTTCTTAAGCCTAAGACATGCGCTACTTCATTCCAGCAACCTTCCTAACCCTTCCCTTACACTTCTGCTTCCTCACCTCAGAATGGAGCTGGGCTTTCTCCAGAAACCATCACCTCAATATCACATGCTGGACACACCAACCTGGTGCTGCTTTTCCAGCTGAGTGTCTCACACAGGCAGTGGACTTAACCTAAACCTTTGCATTTATATTAGCCACATCCTGACTTCTGGGCAATGAGCAACATCATAGAATCGTAGAATCATTAGGGACTGGAAGGGACCCCGAAAGATCATCTAGTACAATCCCCCTGCCACAGCAGGATCACTTCACTGGAGAAGTTGTAGAATCAATCACTCTGGGTTGGAAGGGACCACCTGATCATCCAGTTCCAACCTTCCAGATGCTGGAGCAGGCTAAGATGCTCCCTATGAAAAGTCAGTGACATTTTTAATTGACCTCCTGAAGGTACCTAGTGAAGGGTATTGGCTGCCTGATATCTGTCCTCTCCAAAGATGTTTAGAAACAGGATGTCTGAGGCTTCCTGCTCAGCTCTTCTCCATGCTGATCCTGCCCAGGCTCGTGCTGACTGTCAGAGGTAGCCTCTGGGTCACGCTCTACTCCTTTGCATTCAGAGGTCAGTTTAATTATGTAACTTACTGGAGGCTAGAAAGAGAAAGACCAGAAGTGATATTTTGGAAGAAGCAAGTGAAGAGAGGAAAGGACACCTGAACAGGTTCTGGCCATGTGAAAGATCTTGGTCTGGCAGCAGCCTAGGGCTCAGGGCAAGTCCTGCCTACAATGTTTGACATACTATGGTTCAGGGTGGGGGGAAAAGGAGAGCATGAGCCCTTCTCTTGCTCTATCCCTTACCGATGGCTCAATGACAGAGCAATATAAGCTCTGATTAGGTGGGAAATACTGAGAAACTCCACAAGTTTTACTGGAGTTTCTGCCACCCCTCTCTTTACCTCCTCCTGCGAGATTTTCCAATCCATCAGGAGTGTATCTATGGGTCCAGGTTGTCTTTTCTGGACATTACCTTGGAATTTCCAGTATAAATGTCCTACAACAGTTGTGCTCCCTTGGAAGTATCATCAGAGTCCTTTGACATGTGTCAAGGCTTTCCCATGAACTTTGTTTCTCCCAAAACAACAGACAGCTGAAGATTAAAAGTTTTGGCTTTTCCCTACCACCAGCCCAAAGGCTGCACTTTTTGCTTGCCTTACTGCCAACAGGAGGAGCCCAGGAAGAAGGCTGTCCTGAAGTTGGGTTTGGAAAGGAACTCTGAGTGAGAATCAATTCGTTGAGCCTAGTGGTACCCCTGGTCATGCCCTTGTCTTGAGCGGCTCACACAAGGCATCTACCTTGGTCCTGTGCATTACTAGGGCAGTTTGGAGACTGTTGGTGTAGGCAGCAACAGCAGGACATTACAAAAGCAGTTGTGGCAGCAGGACTGTCCCCACTTCAGCGGTCACCTGCATCTCTCCTGGACTGGTCTTTGTGCTTCCTCTGTCGCTTCCTGGGTCACTGCACTGGAGAAGTTAACTCATGACCAGGGTTATCACGACATACCCATCACGACAATCACACCACTCCAACCTGGCTGCATCTGTGCAACATCGAGCCTTCGTCATCCAGCAGCGTATTACTCAAGGACAAACTGACCCACTGGGCAACTTCTGGAGTGCTTTCTTCTTGGCCAAGCAGTGCAGAAACACTCTGAGACACCTTTTCAGGGCAGCCCAAGCTCCACCTCCTGTTAGGCCCTGACACATGTACACAAGCCTTACAAGCCAGGCTGCTCCGTGGGTACCTAAGTGAACTTAACTCCCAGAGCAGATGAACAGTTTGACTGCTTCATGGCAAGAAGGGAGTAGATGAAGCAGGAAGGCTGTAGATGAGGTATCACTTCCTGAGAGAAGCAATCATGATTTGGGGCACCAGCCTTCAAGAAGAGACCCTGCTGACACCTTAACCACAGAGCTCCCCATCCTGGCATCCCAGCAGCCTTTCTCCATCCATCATCTTATTTCCACCCTTTGGGTGTCTGGGCTCTCTATGCTGCAAACATAACGGTGGCCCAAAAAACCACATTCCAATTTCCCCTGTCCTCCCTCTCCATCTCAACCCCCTCCCCCAACCTGGGATGAATGAGATGCTCGCTGTGGCTGCAATATATCATCCTTACTATTTGTTATGAGGTTTTAATGAGTGTGGAAGATTAGGATGTTTGCAACAGCGTAACAATAAAATACATATCTCGCCCGTTCCTTGCCAAAAAGTACTTACAAATAATAAAAGTGAGGCTAGCTGAATGCATAAATCTCCTTTCACAAGCCCCCACCCACTGTGCAATAATTAGTACAAAGTGCAGTGCTAATAGATCATCTTACTTGTGTGGGAAACTTGACATTATGCTTTGTTTATATTATCCCTTTGGCAAGAATCTGCATGGCAAATCCTGGCAGCCGGCAAACAAGAGGCTCTCAAGGAAGGTTTCCAGACTGTCGTGCAGAAAAGCAAGCCACAGGATTGCGTGCTGGTCAGGATGCCGAAACCAGTTGGGGAGCTGAAGCGTTAGATCCAGCTTTTATGGAGCTCAGCTACCAAGTTTCCAGCTGACTAGGAGCAACATCCTGCGAGTGATTTGCAAAGGGCTGTTCCCATCCCAGCCACAACAAATCAGTGTGAACCTTGGCTTCAGGATGGTGCCCTTTGCTTAATTATATATTCAGGGCCCAATTTACTGCCTGGGCCTCCTAATGGGAACAGACGGGGTCGCCCAGACTTGAGACAGGCACCGAATACGGCCCCTGCAGTCTCTGGCTGTGTAAGTAAAGGGGTCTCAGCCAGTGGCCAAATAGCTACAGCCCCGAAGAATCTTCTCCTCCACTCAGCTCCATCACTCCCTTAGCTGATGTGGGAATCACGTCCATGGGGACAACTGGCTCTGTCTCATGGGCTACGGTTGCTGCAGTACAACTTGCCCAGGACATGAATGGTCTCCAAATGTTGTTGGTAGGCACAAGGGCTCTCCGAAGACCCTTCAGCTCTCTAATGACCAAAATGAGCAGAGGGTCAATGTGCTGGCTGGAAATCCAGCCCTTAGTCCTCATGCCTGATGCTACTCGCTCTGGCTGAGCTCAGGTCCCTTCCTCGGCTTGCTCCTCCGTCACAGTGAGCAGTGGAAAAACCAGAGCCCAGCGTTTGGAGCAGGAGTGCATTCCTGTCCGGTGAATCACAAACCTCTAGCACCGCAGGTCCAGGTTTATTCACAGGAGGGCACATTCTAGGCAGGAAAAAAGGGTTTCTTGCCAGTTGCAAGAGTGGGGACGGACAGGTTTCCTTTTTCACCTTGAGAAACTCGAGAGTCGCTTGCAAGCTGAATGTTTTGTGAGGTCAGTGAGAGCGTGCCACCAGACTGGACCTTGTCCTAAGGTGCCAACAGTGACAGCTTGTGCTTGAACCTTACAGGCCACCACCCAGCATCACCTTCTGTTAGGAAGTTGTCCCAGTGCTCCCCAAGAGGGTTTTTTTTTCCATATGCTGTGGATCTGGTCAATAACAGAAAGCCAATCTACACACTTCCATCTGGGCTTTTTCTCTGCTGTCTCATGAAGCAACTGCATGACATGGTCCACAAGGCCCTTGTGTGCTGCCTCATGTGATCCTTGCACAACTACCTCTCGCTCCAGCTGTCATCAGGGTGTGCTGAGCATGGTCCCTCAGTTCCTTCCCTCCCCTTTCTTCTGAAGAGCATTTGGAAGGACTATCCTGTAAGATTATCTGATCTGCTAGACAAGCCCCAGCAGCCTTCATAGCAGCAGATGTGGCTCAGACTCCACCTTTGAGAAGGCTTTAGCTGTGCATTTCCAGATTCACGCCTGCTCCAGCAAAGTCTCGGTCTGTACCTGATTCCCCACTTCCTTGCCGGACCCCTCTACAATACATCTGTTCTTGCTCAAGTTTGCACTCCCAAATGCACTGGAGTTGTCCTACTTTGTGGCTGGGGAATGGAGAAGAGGCATCTTAGCAAGATGGAGAAGTGACTAATCCTCCTGGGAAAAATGTGGTGAAGTCACCCAGTGCAGGCTGCCCTTCTCTTCCAGATCTGCTTCAAAACAGTCAGGAAAGGGAGAAGGGTTTTACCAACGGGCTCATTTGCTAATGCACACCCTGCTTGTGTTTTATTTTAGTTTGAGAGTGCATTCTCCTCCACAGAGGAGGATCACAAAGATGATCCAAGGACTGGATCACCTTTGCTATGAGATAGGCTGAGGGAGCTGGGGTTGTTCAGCCTAGGGAAGAGCAGACTCCGGGGGCACCTTATAGCTCTTTTCCAATACCTGAAGGGAACCTGTAGGAAGGCTGGAGAGGGTCTTTGCATAAGGGGATCTATCAATAGCACAAATGGAAAAGGTTTTAAACTGAAGGACAGTAGGTTTAGACTAGATCTTAGGAAGAAGTTCTCCAGTACAAGGGTGGAGAGACTCTGGAATAGATTTCCTGGAGTGGTTGTGGATGCCCCTTCTCTGGAGGTGTTCAAGGCTAGGCTGGATGAGGTCTTGAGCAACCAAGTCTAGTTGAGAGGTGTCCCTGCCCATGGCAGCGAGATTGGAGTAGATGTTCTGCAAGGTCCCTTCCAACCTGAGCTACTTTATGGTTCTCATAAGTGTCCACAGCAGTGTGCTCGACCCCTGGAACCAGTTTCCTGACTTCACATGGTATTTTTAAATCTCCAAAACAAGAGCTGGCAACTATGGCCCCACACAGGCATGACAAAGAGTTTCCTTTGTAAGGTCTTGGTCAACTAGGAAGAGTATTGCAAAGGTGCTCCTCCATGCCAGACCCAGCTTGCTTAGAACCACTTCAGATTGATTTATCTGATCAATTTATTCTCTTTGTGCTGGCTGGCTCAGGGAACCCCGGTAACATGTGAGTAATCCTGAACAAAGTGTGAGGCACAGAGCAGTGTCTCTGGGCTGATGAGGCTGGTTCAGGCAGGAGGAACCGGGCAGAGCCCTGACATTTCGGTGACTGATGAGGTTATTTGAGGGGAAAGCGTGAGCCCAGCAGCCAGCAGCCAATGCCGGCAGCATCCTCTCCTGCTACCCGTGTTGACTCCGCTGGCTCAGGACAATGGCAAATGGGCTGAAACACTGACAATTTCCCCGCAGACTCTTCCCAGAGTTACTAAAATTAACCTTTTTATTCCCCCCCACTGGAGAAATATAAAGCTTTTACTTCCCTTAACCTCTTTTTCCCACCCAGTGGGCAAAGAGTTTGTCAGATCTGCAGTTAAAATAATATATTAAGGATTTCCAATGGTGCAAGTCAAACTTCACATTTCCTAATGATTCCAGATGCCTTTTTTGTCCTCAGACATTTCGAGTTAAACCTCTATGAAACTGACCTTTTGGCTTGTCAGTCTCTGTAAGGACCCCGGAGATGAAACACTTCTTTCAGTCTGTCACTACTGTCCGTAGACCGACTCCCCCTCATCCCCCCTCCTCTATTTTATCAGCAAGGACCCATAATTGAGCCCCTGGACAATAGCAGGACTGTGCATTTCTTTGTCAACAACAATGGGCCGTCCAAGTTCATTACTGGAGATTGTTTAAAAATTGATTCATGGGCCAGTAGTAGTAGCTTATTATACAGCATAAGTGACAGTGTGATCTGGATGGAGGCCGAGTCATTCTTGACCAGTCATGTCCAATTAGAAAGAACATTGCACACATTCCTGTTGGAGCCACATTAATGAATTAGTCCTACCACAAACTGAGAGAAGCTTGCAGGACCTTAATACCTTTTGTTCCTAAGGATAATTCAGTAATTTATAAAGAGAACAGTGCAGAGCACATCAGCAAAATAATAGTAATTGCAGGATTCAGGCAGTCCTCACACTTGTTCCTTCCTTCAGGTTTCTGGGGTGCTCCATTTCCTTTGAGCCCTATGTTTCCCTGTCTGCAGCTCCCAAGGTTGTGGCTGCAGCACTAGTAGGGACCAGGGTTCTGCAAGTCTGCGTGCACCTGACCTTGGGCCAAGATCTGGCATCCAGGCTCTGCTTCTCAGAACAACAGACCAGCCCAGGTGTGCAGAGCATCATCATCACGCTGAAGTCACATCCAAGTCATCACACTGAAGTCACATCCAAGTGCACTCATTTGTTTTGGTGCTACCTCCTCGCTCTGCAAACAGGCAACGGTGTAACTCCTCTACATTGCCAAGGTCTGTCCAACACTTTGTAAATAAGAAGAGAGGATCATTCCAGGCATGGTTTTCAAGCTTAGAAGTCTAGAAGCGGTGTTTAAGCTTTTAAATCACAAAGCTGATTTTTAGGTGTGTTGCAACCAATTTCACTTGCAGCGAGCAGCTCTGCAAGTGACTGTGAGACTCCAGGGGATTTGGGACATCAGATACACAGTGCTGAGGACAATTTTCTTGTGTGCAAAGTCCTTGCAAAGGTTGTATTTGGGGAAGGATGGAAAGAGGTGCATGTGTTCAGCTTGCCAGGTGCTGGCAAGGTCTGTAAGTGGAAGGTAGGAACATTGTCCACTGATGCTGAAGGACGGTGATGAATTTCTTGTGTGTAGGTGCAAGTGAGAGCAATTCATGGATTGAATTACTTCAGCAGAAAACACTTGCACTTTACTATGGGAGCTGCAGAAAGTACAAAGTGGAAGTAGTATAAAATCCAAACACAGAGAAGGTTAGAAATCTCTGCTACAAAATCGATTCCCAAGAGGAATCTCCCTCCCCAGGGATGTTTAAAAGTTAATGGCACCAAACCCAGCCTAGGGCTACCTGCTCAGCGGATGTGATCACAAGCTGTTACTGCTGCTACTGTCTTCTAACATCTAACCATTTCTGACATGGAGCAGATTCTGCCTGCTGCTCAGTGTCCTTCATAAACCTATGGGATCCAATCCCATAGAATCTCATCCTTGGTTGGCTCCTGTGTCTTCAAGTAGCATTAGAGGTGACATAAATAGTGGCAGTATGGTAATGTCATCCTCCTAGAGACATAATAAAATTTGGTCTTCCAAAATCCACCTGAAGAGATGAAAAAAACCCCCACAGGCAGCTATACCAAGACACGGCATTTAAAAGTTATTTGTCATCAAGATGTTCTTGTTGTGGTTCCAACATGCACATACTGTCACTCGACAGCTTGTCAGGTCTTCATGTTTACAACTTCAAAAGACTGGTGGGTTTTTCTAGCTGGTAATCATTACTCTCAGTTCTCCCTGCTTAAAGAAGTTGTAAGACGTACGCAGTTCGCTCTGTGTGCTGCATCGTACCTGTCTAGGTACGATGCAGTTTCGACTGTGTTAGCAGAAATGTAGCTGATGTAGATATGTAAATGATTGATAGATTTGCCAGTATCTCAAAGCCAGAAGAAACAGTAATTAATTCCTCTCTACTCCTAACACATTCACAGCTGAAGATGTACGTAGTTAAAAGTTCAGTGAGAAGTCAGCTGCTAACAGGTGTTTACACATCCATTCTGAATCACAGAATCACAGAGCACCAGGGATTGGAAGGGACCTCGAGAGATCATCTGGTCCAATCCCCCTGCCGGAGCAGAGCCTGTGTTATCCTGAGGATGGCTAAACAAATGTTCACTTTACAATGAGATCAATTACTTGTTGGAAACAGAGATCCACTCTGTATTCTGTACTACACCATTGCCACTAGGAAAAGTAAGTCTGCGAATGGGAGGGTGTGCAGGCACACATAGTAGAGAGCACTAAGTGCACATGAGCTGAAGGACTGCAGGGTTATATTCTTGTTCACTGTTTTGACATACAAGGACTTACTTAAACACATTTGTGATTCTGTTTATAAACACTGAGGGTTTCTAATCCATTTAATGCACTCTTAAAAAGTACAGGAAACCACACAAGCACACTTGGTCTTTAATGTGTGACCCTCATCTTGCTCTCTAATCAAGAATCTGTTTGAAGATACCTCGCTCCTTCAGCACACCACAAGGCCTTTGTAGGGGATGTTCTACATCCCATTCTGGCATGGACAGCTAAATGAAAGAGTGCTTGGGGAAGAACACTGAAGTGATCTGCAAACTGTAGGGAATTTTCAATGCCCTAATTTCTGTGTGAGCAGATTTCCATATTTAACCTACGGGAGCCTTCCCCTCCACCAGCAGCCAAACACACAAGAGCAGGGCAGATATCTGTATGAGAAGAAACTTGAATGACTACACATATTTGGAAAGACCTTAGGTAGAACCCTAAAGTGCCTGCAATGGCATCGCCATAGATGTAGAACCCATCTCAGCTCTGTGTCCACTGGCTCTCATGATTGCACACAACCCATATTTGAGGTGCTTGTGCATGGGAGACATGCTGGGTCTCCTACCTGACAGCCAGAAGTCCTCCCTAACTGTGAGTACGCTATCTATGAGCCCCCCCATACAAATCCTGTTATGGATATTAAGTGTTGAGGAGTGGGAATTGCACTGCATCGTGCTGAGCAGGAAGGGACGTAAAGCAAAGCTGGAGGCAGGAGTCTCTTCGTGCAGACAGGTGAATCCAGGAGAAATGCTCCCAGCCTTGGAGCAGAGTGTGAATCTCAGGCGAGATCAGGAGCAACGTTATCTAACATACCTTGCTGCCAAAGCCTCTCCTCTCTTTCTACACTTAGGATTGTCTCCTTACCCTCTGCACTGGTACCACGAACACTGCGCTTCCTCTGAGTCGATTGAGGCTTTGCCAAACCAGGTTGTGTTCCCTTCTGGCTAGTTTTCTGTTAGCTTTACTGTAGCAAAAGGTGTCACATCTTTTCTTTATCTGGGCGTGTTGCATTTGATTGTATTAAGGTGTATCTGATGGCACTAACATACAGCCAGATTCAAAGTCATGCAACATGTCCCAGCACAGACAGCGCTGTTCAGATCTCGTATCGAATATCCTCTGGCATCAGATCTGAAATGAGCTGCATAAGGCAACCAAAGAAATGCTCTATCTGTCTGAATAACATGAAAATAAAGAGACAGAGAGAGAGAGCTCTTTGCTGTATCACTAGCTCTGATCTGGACAAATGGCAAATGTCTCAGCAAGCAGCAGACAGGCTGCAAGCCCTGTGCTGTTCCCACAGACCCCCTCTCCCCTCACACCTTCCTTTCTCCTGCCTGGACTCTCTTTCTGCTGTGATGCTCTTTCTAGCTGTCATGACACTGAATCTCCTCTTCACCTTGCAGCTGAACAATGACCTTGCCCATTGCCTTTCCTTGGTTGGGATGGTGACCTCTCTGGGCGTGCTCCAATCACTGTTTGTTGCTCAGTGAGACTGTAGGTAGGTCTCTGATGTTAGCTAAGCCACTCTTAGCATCTGCTGAGCAGAGGTCTAGAAGCACAGCAGGTAATGGTTTTCAACCCCTTTGGTGCAATGAGCAAAAGAGGGGACAATGAGAACAAGGAGAAGTAATCACTAAGCAGAAGTCCTCCAGGAAAACAGATGGGACAGTGAGAACAAGAAGAAGTAATCATTAAGCAGAAGTCCTCCAGGAAAACAGATGGGACAGATTGGATGGAGGTCTGGAAGCAACCAGAGGACACTGAAAGCCACCTGTCTCCATCACAAAGACCCATAGCCATGATATCTTCTAGAGTAGGAGAGACTTGCTCCCTTGTCTCTAGCACCACAAGGATGCTCAGTCACACTCTGTGTCCCAGGGTGATTGTGGCAACTTGCACTAGCTACAGGTATGCCTTGAGACTCATATCTGCTGTTCTCAGGGTAAGTGGAGTTTCCAAATGAACGGTTCTGTGTAACTGACCCTCTCTTGGTTTCCCAGTCCATGCCCTAAAATCCACATCTTTCACAGAATTTCCATTTACATCTACCAGTATCATCTATAAGGAACTCTGTGCCGTGATGCCTGGAGACCAACGAGTCTGCCACACCAGCTGCACTGGAACACTTTAAAAACCCTCACCCTGTCTCAACCCAGTAATGAAATAGGACATGGGGCATGAGGGGCTGGACTCTTGTTGAACTTCACAGGTCTTCTGCTTCTCATCTGGTGCTATCCAGTTCCACACCAGACTCATCAGAGCTGAGAAGAATATCCTTGTGAACTCTTCTTCTGCTTTGTCGTGGGCCACCTTGCACATCCAGAAGCAGGTACTGATGCACTTAAAACCTTACAGAAATTGATTTTAAAGGGAATAAGGTGCTTAAATATAATTGAGGCTCTAACATATTTTCAAAGATGTTAATAGCTGTATCTCCGAGGATGATGAGAAAAAAACCACCTGTGAGGGCCTTGAATATCTTGGCTAGAAGTCCTAGGAGCACATGACAACACTTTTCAGTGGTGCTTCCAGCATAGGAGCATACATGAACAAGGTTTACTCTTCTCATCTTCAGCCATCTGAAGGTCAAGGTTCTGCTGTGCACTAGTTTCTTTGGTCTCTTCTGAGAGTGAAGGTGAATAGCAGTAGCCTGAGCAGGTTATGAGCTGGGCTGGATGGGATGTATCTGCCTCACCTTACTCAGCGAGGCTACAGGGAGAGCTCTAGCTTAGGCACAGATATTAAATTGAGTGAATCTCTGTCCTCAGTGGGCAAAATCGTGTTCCCCTCCACTATAACCTTTCCAGCTATGGGAGGAGACCAGGATTTTGCCTCACTGAGCTGCTGTGTGCCTGTGTGCGTTTTACACAGGCTATTAGTGCCCAGAGTCCCCTGAACTCACTCCAGACCTTTCCAGTGATGTGGAAGGTGATGTGCAAATGTAAAACACCATCCTTGGCCTGTCCGTAACCATACATTAAAATTTGGTGATAAAGTTTCCTAACACGATTTCAGACAGCGTGTTAAAGGAGCAGGATCATTGCTTTGATAGCTCTGACTGTGAATTACTTGGGTCTGCTCAAGCATGCAACCCCTTCACGAGCCACTCTGGTTTGACAATGCCACAAACCGCTGGTTCCACATCACAGTCTCTCCAGCTAGACCACTCACCGGCCATGTCCCGTGGAGCTGCATTGCCCGTGCAGAAGACCCAGGTACCTGACATGTGCTGAGATTTGTGGGCTTGTGTCCCTCTGATTCTCCTAGGAGGGTCCCAGCCATTTTTCTCAGTGTGGGACCCTGGTTTATAATCACCCCCAGATGGCTGCTGATCTTCTTTCCATCCCAGAAAACCATGCAACTTCAGGACCAATCCTGACCAGCTGAAGCCAGCTGAGCATTTGAGTGTCTGCTGGCATTCAGCTCCAGCTAATCTAAGACAATTTCTCCTGCCTCCATCACAGAGGGCTCTGAGGAGGCCAAAAGGAGAGATGCATGCACAGCCAGAGCTTTATGGCAGAGCAGCTTAACTCCTTACCCCCTTGCTGAATCCAAGCACTTTGGACTTCTGGGTTCCCCAAAGAGGCTTCCCCTTGTCTTTGGGTTGAGTTTGGAGATTCCACAGTGAGGATCAGCAACTGCAGGGACTCACTGAGGGAATTACTACAGCAATGGGTCAGGCTGTGCCAGCACCTCAACCAAGCCCGTTTGGGCATTGCTGAGGGCAGCACTCTGTCTCAGAGAGCTGGATAAACAAGAAAGGTTGGAGAACCTCAAGAGTGGGTAAAAGAAAGCCCTGTTAAATCATTGCTTTTCAAAGAACCTACCCTGGAGCTACCTAACTGATCCTGTTAGATCTTTCCTGAGCCAGATAAGAAAAATAACCTGGCAGTAGTCATCAAAGACAGAACGATGCATTAAAAGTCCATTGTGTGGAGACCCTGGAATCAAAGGTAAAGGGTTTCTGACAGGACTGGTGGGACTCGTGAGCAGAAGCCCCATGGAAATTTCCACTCCCTTCCCATTTGTAGGAAGCGGGTTTAGCCCACTGCCATTGCCTGAGAGCTGCTCTTTCCATTGAGAGCAAATGTCTTCTGCCTTCCCCACCTAATGTGGTGACTCATTTCCAGCGAATTGGGGCTGCAGAAAGGGATGGCAGCTGAGGGATTAATCAATCATTTACTATTATTTCAGCTTAGTGGGGAACAAGTGAAGGCTGCATAAACATAAAGCCAGGGTTCTTGCCTTGGCCTGATAACTCTTCCTCAAGAGGTTCCCTCCTCTTTGCTCTGTTGGACACAGATGACTGGTCTCAGCAGAGAAGTGATTTAGCCAGACTGGCTACCCTTATGATAAGAAAAATATCCAACAAATAGATGATGCTTTCAAATACTATCTGCCCCTTTGAAGAGGATAAAAGAGCTAAGTACTGCTACTTCCATTTACAGTCTGGGGAAAATGGGACCAAACTCTTCTCTGAGATGCTTAGACAACTTGAAGCAGTGTGGCTTTCAGCTATGGGCATATATCTAAGCAATGCCTAAGTTACAACTGGCCAAGGAAGACTGGGGTCCTCTCATTGAAAGCCTACAAATGAGAGATAAAAGGACAGAGCAGCAGAAACAGGAGCTCTGCAAACACAAGAAGTTGCCATAGGATCTACCTCCTGTCTTGCCAAAATGCCCATAAGCCAAAGATCTTGTCTTACCCTGCCATATGTCACATACTCTACATAAATCAGTTTGGTTTTGGCTGCTTGCTGCTCTTCTTGTTATAATCTCTTTTGTATCTTTCCATGTATAATTAAGAGTTAAGCCCTTGGAGGAGAGGGAAAGTTATTAAATGACCTGTTGGCATTTCCTTTGAACAGTTACTACATTTGCCACTAGAGATGTTAGAGAAAGGAGAAATACAAATGAGGTGGAGAAGCTATACCTGCAGGTTAAAATCCAAAGATAAGCAAGAAGGTAATTTTTGACTCCCTTCTCTATTTGGGACACAAATCCAACAAAAAACCCTATGGAATGAAAAACCACCATCAGTGAGGAGGACAGGGAGATGCCCAGGAGAAAGAGGTTACAAATAATTGTTCATCCTTGCTGTCCCTCTGAGATGTTGGTGGTCTTTTGGCTGCCAGGCAATCTGCACATGACCATGGAGTTTATTTTCTGCTTCTCTGTTGTGCTAGAACATCAGAGTTGTCCATCTCCAGACTGAGGATGGGGCTTCTGGACATCACCTGTGTAGGTTGGCTGGGCTTTCTAGGTCAAGGGTCTCTGCTGCTCCTCAAGGATGTGGTGTGCACATGGGCATGAATAATGCAGGGTTTATATGTCCAACTCATGGAAAGACAGGCTATTAGTGGCCCAAATAGAAGTTAGCTGGACTTGTATACACAGCAGTGTCCCTGTATCTTTGGTCCTCATTTCGGTTCCATGCTGAAAGGGAAATATCTTAAGGAAAGGCAGCTCAGGGTGCTGATGTCCCAGAAGTAAAGAGGGCGTAAATGTGATGGGCAGTGCCTGAGTAACTTTGCTGGCCTGGCTGGTTGGTGTTTCAGTGGTTTTCCAAGAAAAGGAAGAGCAATAGTCAAATCAGTTGTGGCTAGATAGTCAGGCCTCATCTTGCCTAATTGCAGATGTCTGTATTGTAGTTGTCTACTTCTGAGCTGTCCACCCCACCTTTGTACTCCATAGTCAACAAAGCAAAGTAGGGCATGTTTCATCAGTCAGATGCAGATGTTGAATCAAAGAGCAATGCAGTCAGGCTCTGAGAAATCCAGTTTCTCTCCCCTGATGAGAAGAGAAGCCTGGAGGCTGGCTGAGATGGAGGAACGGGCTGGGCAGACACCTACCTCTGATCAGATGAGCCTCACCTATGTGACCCCGAAGCATGCTGCACCTCTGAAAAAAGAAATGAGTCTCCAGGTGTAGCACAGCTCTGCTCAAGAAGTCCTGCTAGCAATGTTGCAATAGCATCCAAACCAGCAGCACCAGTACAGCCCCACAGTGCCTGGAGCAGGCAAAGCCCAACTGTAGAAGAGACTTCAGAGAAAGAAGCTGCAGTGACTGCTGGGGACCAGCGGGGCCATTGGCATTAACATCTGCTGCCTGCCAGAGGAAGGGTTGATCAGAAATGACAGGTCCTGCAAACAGAAACTTTTCATCAGACATGGCTTGTTCTTACATTTTCCCACAATCATTTGTTAAGTCCCTTTTAAAGTTGGGTTGGTTCTATCTCACCATTTTCTCCCCTCGAAGTTAGAATCACAGAATCAGACAACATTAGGGATTGGAAGGGACCTCAAAAGATCAGCCAGTCCAATCCCCCCCGCCACAGCAGGATCACCTAGATCAAGTCACATAGGAACATGTCCAGGCAGGTTTAAAACATCTTCATCAAAAAAGACTCCACAACTTCTCTGGGCAGCCTGTTCCAGTGCTCTGTCACCCTCACCGTGAAGAAGTTCCTTCTCAATGAATAATTACAACTTTAAAAAGCATCCATGATTTTTTTTCCTAAGGAAAATAAAGAAATAAAAATCAAAGCTTTTGGCTTGAATTTCTATTCAGAGCACTAAACCACTGAGAAGCTGGAAAAATATACTGAAAATCTATCTGGATGCTGGCACTTTATGAACGTCTTGCAGGGTGTTATTTCTAGGAGAATGATGACATTTTAGCTTCTTGTGAATAATAACTGAAGCAAGAGAGTGTCTTGCAAGCAGGAAATTCTGGTTTTCTGAAGAGGTGCATTAACGACTGAATCAACCATTGTGCAGAAACCCATGGTCTGATTTGTGTAATGACCCTCACAAATACTGCTGAGACATCTAGTGTATTTATATATCATTATCATAAAATAGCTATCATTCTCCATCGTTTATAACTTGGCTTTCATGACACTGTGAAAAGACTTCTTAAACTAAGCTCTTCCTACTCTCCATTCCTTCGACATATTTGAAGTATTTTAAGCTCCTGAGGGAAGGGATTTACACTATCAATAGAAAAAAAAAGAATGATTTTTGAAAGAAAACAATTATTTTGATGACTGCTGTTTATATTAATCAAGAATAGTCTCTTAGTTAAGCTTATGTTTACCCAACTCACTTCTTTGCTCCATGCTAATTACAAAGATGGCTAGATTATGCATTTGGAGGTTTTGTTTGGTTGTTTGTTTCCAAACAAGGTTAAAGTATCTTTTAGAATATTTGATAATGGAAAACAACCTGCTCACTGCCTTAGCTAGAGTCACTGACACCTCTTTGTAACACGGTTTACTCTTTACTTTCTTACTCATTTCCAATTAACATGGCCCAGAGATTAATTTACAACCCAACCAGAGACCACAAGACAGTCAAAACACTCAGCCAATGCTTTTTCTAGCACTGGATCATAGAATCATAGAATCATTAGGGATTGGAAAGGACCTCAAAAGATCATCTAGTCCATCCATCTGACGTAGGGCTCGTCTGCTAATGAAGAGGTCATCTGTACTAGATACCATTGTAAACTGAACATTCCCACACAGGTGGGATTGTGACCTCCTGGGAGCTCCAATGAGACTGATATCTGGGCAGATATTGGGGTTCTATATGCAGAAGTTGAATATTCAACTCTCTCCAGCACAGTTCCTGGGGTGCTGTAGGAAAATGGGTGAATGCTCCTGCTTTGCATTTTGAGCTTATTCTGCAACGTGGCTGGGGTTCACCACTGGCTGGCAAGGGAGGTCACACTTGCAGTAAGTTCACTGCTCTTAGTGTAGCCACCCAAATCAAAGAAGAAGAAAGATCGTTGAGATATGATGGCGCATTGCCCTGTCCCGTATTCCCTCATAGAGGAGCAGATGGCTGCCTTCAGACTCATGACTCTGATGAGGATTCTTGAGGACATAGCTCTGTATCACAGCATCACCAGGGCTGTAGAAGGGATCTCAGAGCATCTTTGGTCCAACCTCCTGCTTCAACCAGGCTCAATACCAAATTCAGACCACCTTATCCAGTTCTAGTGTAACCAAAAGGGCTGCAAAATAATGGGACAGGTGCTTTGCAATTAGAATCCAGTTTAGCTTTCTCTGAGAACACCTCTTCTTCCTGTCTTCCAAGCAGCTACAGCTTTTATTAAGAAGATGGCCTGGTTCCAGCAGTGTGCTCCATGTGGTAGGCACTTAGAATCATAGAATAGAATCACAGAATCATCGAAACATAGAATCACAGAACATTAGGGATTGGAAGGGACCTCAAAAGATCGTCTAGTCCAATCCCCCTGCCACAGCAGGATCAC